>CM070036.1:132895227-132932394 GCA_036250615.1 Ptychadena robeensis | reverse complement strand
TAGTGCATTAGCAAGTGCAGGACGAGGTACTGCCGTCAGAAACGCTAGAAAGGTTAACTGGCTAAGCTCTTGAGAGTTATTATTTTACCTAATTGTCATTAAATCATACTTATTGTTTATTACATTTTCTATTTTTATGCACCACATTTCAAACAGCCTTCCATAATATTTTGGGTGGCCAAAGTTAGTCTACTACTAGATTGCAGTGGTGGTCCAATGAGACACCTTGTCTCAATCCACCCAAAGACAGAGCAACTACAGAGAGGACTCTTGACTATTGAACCTAATGAGTATAAAAATACCCATAATGCATTCTGAAGCACCCATTACCTAACTTTTTTTTTTAAATGATATATATACATATATATATCTAAAAAGTATTGTATAATAATATAATTAGTGTCATTTACCATAAACACCAATAATTTTACTGTTGTAATTATGTACAATAAAGTAATTATGCTTAGCTTACCAGAAACAAAAAATTATAATCACCATTCTAAGTGACATCTTTGACTTTAACCTCCTTGGCGATATGTCCGAAGCCAGTAGGTGCGCTGTTTGATCGTGAATCAAACTGCGCACCTGCTGGGATCGGACACAACCGCCGGCTCTCCATGTGCCTGCAGCATTTCTACAGAGCTGCAGGCACACAGAGCCTTTCCGGCCCTGTGTCTTCGGCGTCATCGCTGATCATGCCGGCGGTGTGTAGAGGGCTGGGTGGAGAGCCGGCAATGGCGGCGGAGTATAGGTGTTAAGTCTGTTTAGATTTCAACAGCCGAAGTCTGGCTCTCTTATTCCGACTCCCTAATACGATGTTGCCCGAGCTGAAAAAATCACCTTGCCTCTGCTCCCGTCCCCACCATTTAGGCACAAACTGCGGACATGTGATACATGTCTAAACGCGCCAACCTAGAGGGCTCTGCCATCTTGGATCTGGATTATTGCGATCCATAAACCACACAATCCATGAAGCACACAGGCAAAGTTCTTTTAATCGCCAGCCATATGACGATCTCACTTTTATGTATTACAACAACTGGCAATACCATGTGGTCATGGCAAATGGCGAAAGGGAATGCTCCGTGCAGTCAATCAGTCTGATTGATCACTATATCATGAGATCTCAGGGGACATTTACGTGTTTGCGTTCTCAGTTAATCTTAATAAATTCTGTACTATTTCACTTTATTGATTCCATTGTGTTAATACCAACATTTATATTCCGTACAAATATGATTGGATAATTGAAATGAATATTCAAACAAATGTATGTGCAAAGAGTTTACACTTCTTAAGTAAAGGTGACAATACATGATTTTTCCATTCGTTCAACTTAATACGATCAATTTTAAAGTCGCTCGAACGGAAATTGATTTCCGCCCACCTGATCGAACATAATTGATAGAAAACTGATTGGACATGTCAGTAAATTTCGGTTGATCGTACAAGTAGAATTGATTTTTATGATGGGATCGATTTTACAGGAATCTATTACTTAAAAAAAATCGATCTAGTTAAATTGGATCGACAATAGAAAGAAAATCCGATCGACGATCGGATCGCAAAACAATCGATCCGTGTATGGCTAGCTTAAATCAACACACAAATGTTATCCATATAATTCTGGTAAATAAAGATGTTCACCTGAATAGCACTGTGGAGGTGGATTTAGCCCGGTAATGGCACCATCTAACATGCACTGAATTAGTAAGCTACTTTGGTAGGCTGGCAGTTAGATCCATGGGGAATATTTCCAATGTACTGAAGTTTCTATTGACGTATGAATGGCCAAGTGGGAAAATGGCACGTTTCCTCGCCATGAAGTGACCAGATTTATGGGAATTGTTTGCCTTGCATCTGATCAGTCATCTGTTTGCATTTACATTTTAGCTGAGAGTGATAATGTTGTTTATGAGAACAATATGCTACTTTTGGTTTAGTTTGGTAACAATGTCTCCGTTTAGAGTATTTGACTTTTAGATGGAAATCTTTATTTTTGATATATTGACGTCACAGCAGATTAGCGACAGATACAGTATATCTAAATATTTGAAGGCCAACTTCAATTATCGGAACCTTCGCTGTGTAACGGCATGCTCGGTGATTTTGCTAATGGACTTCTGGGCTCTGATATACACACTTGTTCCTGGGAAGCATATTTATTTCATGTTTTGCTTCCCCTGTATAATTTATGAGGCTAAATTTGTGTGTTGTGCATTGGCTGCTCTGACAGGGTATAAGACTACTGGGTTTCATATGTATTTATACATTTAAAGAGCACTTGAACTGTAGGCCCTGTTCCCAAAAACAAACCAGCAGACAGCAGAGGCTCGGACAATCAGACAGTTTGGCTTGTAGGCTCACTACCTCTAGTTAGTCCTTGTCACTGACTTTGCATGCCTTGTTCTGTACAGGCTTTGTGTGGAGATAGCAGCAGGGGGATTGAATGGCAGGGCCATAAGTTGCTGGCCACTAGCTGTTGCTTACTTCGTTGGTAACTTGGCGATCCATGTAGCATACAGGCTGTCTGAGATTTGAGGGGTCATACTGGGAGATTGCAATATCTCTCTCGGACCATCAGTTGTAGTTTACCACTTATTCTGGCCTCAGACTTATGACGAAACTGGGCCATATATGGTTGTCCTGATTGAGACTGTGATATGTCTCCATCTTGACATGAAGGGCATGTTTCCACGCATGCCCGTTGTTTGGATCGCGGCCTGGTGCCATGTCCATTCACCTCTATGGCCTAGCGTGTCCTGCGACCGCCTGCAGTCAGTTAACCAAAACGCGATAAGCCGTGTTTCAGATTACGGCCCATCGTGGATGTTGATGTGAACCCATTTAAATGAATGGGCGTGATTGACCGCGATCACAGCGCTCTGGAGCGATGTGTGACTGCGGACAATTGCTTAAGTGGAAACAAGCCCTTAGGTTGCTTTGGAAATTTCTAAACTGGCTGCTTCCCACTAGAAGCTTGGTATCCTACATGTGATCTTTGTAGGCAACGGTTAATCTCTTGAAGAAGTGATTACTTCACAAAGCGTGTCAAGATATCTAAGCAAGATACTTTGTAATGGTTTCTCTATTCTCTAATATTGACCTTTCTTTTTTATTAAATTTTATTCTATATATGACAATAGTCACTTTTTTGCTATGGTATTTACTTGATTGATGCCTTAAAAATTCCTAAAACCCACTTCTGGACTTTGGAAATTGAGAACTTGCCCATCATTTTCTCATGAGGAATTCTCGATACAGCTTAGGCACAATCAACATTTCTAAATGCTCTTGATGAAATAGCCAATGATAATAAATCTTTTAGATCCATGGGTGCTTTTTTGAAAGTGGACCCTAATGCCTCATGCCAAACAATAAAGCACTCCTCTAATAACTCTTTCTATTAGAAAAAAGAATTTAGACTAGGGGCGTGATAGACAGATCAAACCACAGTATTTGGGTATCCTCTGTGAAAACAGAGGCGAGGGGACTTTAACGGCTAGAAATAAATAAGTATTAGTAGGTAATGAAATTAATCATGATGGTCGATTCATTCTTGAAAACTCTTGAGACTCTGAGTGCACAATCTTTCTATTAGCTCAACTTTTCTACCCTTAGCTGGTCATCTTTCAACCTGGAAGCATTTGTTTTGGAGAGTAGAAGGTTCGTAAAATGATTTGGGGGTATTGGGAAATGTAAACATTATTTAGAAGCTGCTGAGCTTTAAAAAAAGAAATACTAGATGAACCAGTACATCCTACTGCTGCCATATCTAAAACAATGTCAAGTCTCTTGCCTGTGCCAGGGTCCATGGTTTTCACACTGTGGTCACCACTTTTGTCAGTGAGTCCAATTTTTCTTTATTTTGACCAGAACGCTTGGTTTTTGCAAATATACATGTAAAGCAGGGTACAGACGGAGTCGAGCCGTCCGATGTACCCTGCAGCAGCGTGATGACATAATCGCGCTGCTGTCAGATATCGGCAGAGCCGGGGAGAGACAGCTCTGCTCTCTCCCCAGCTCAGTCGAAGCTTTGCCTGGAGACCAGCGGTCTCTAGGAAAAGCATCGGACATCATGTCCGATATGGCTGTTTTCGAGCGAGATTGATTTGTCGAAAACAGCTACTGGCCCATACCTGCAGGTCTGTACCCTGCTTTAGTATAACATTACCTGACAGAATATTAGACAATGCCTTGTTTACTTTGGGACTCCTTGAGACCATACACTGCAGCAATTTCCATTTTTATCACTCTTCATTTTATAAACAAAGAATATATTGACGTTGATATGGAAGTCTGCAGTGGTGTTCAGTATTGTCTGAACAAGCCTTATTTGAAGAAAGCAGATGCCTTGTCATGTAAATAATGGTTGACACTTAGCAGTCTGCTGCTCTGTATCAATAATATCTTTTATGAGGACCCATAAAGCAGCACTGGCAGATCGGAGAGGACTCTCTTACTGAAGATCACCAGCTGCTGCTTACAAGAGAAAACTTTTTCATTGCACTTTTTTATTTTTTGCCTTTTTTCTTTACTGGTTGTACAGAACAGACATCATCTTTTTTTACTTGCAGACAAAATACTGTTTGTTTTAAAGATTTTAGTTTTGAAGTTTTTTTCATTCTTGATTACAATGGTAATTTCGCATGAACAGGGGTTCCCTGAGCACTATAGGATAGCCAAAGAGAAAGAATAACAGAACGGCTTTCTTGTAACATATACATATTTCATCTTCAAGGTTGATTTAAAATATATTTGGGGGTTTAGTGGTTTAAATTTAAATTTAAGATTGAGAGCACTGCACTGTTTAGCTTAGATCTACAGTTTTTTCCCCCAAAAGAGTTAAGGTAGCCATACACGGGTCCATTTGTCACGATCAATTCCCAATCGGATCATTCCAGGCGATCGTGGAATCGGTGATTGATCGGGAAGCGATGGAACACCACCTTGGGAATCCAATTTGTGGTTGATTGAGCGGATCTCCAAAATGGCTGATTCCACAAAATCCATCGATCAGAAAGTCTGCTGCATAGGGAGCTATGGGTCCACCAACATACGTGGATTGCCAAACGATTGACCAAATAAACCAACATGTTTGTTCAATGTCAGATCTGATTTTTAGTCAATTCCGATTTTGTTTGGTTAATCGTTCAGAGTGGGCAGAACTCATTTGATTGCTGATCAATTTCGTGAACGCGCTCGGTGATCAATCAAAAATCGAGTTAAAAATCGACCCATGTCTGGGAGCCTTTAATGTTGTAAATTGGATTGAGAGGAGTGGACTATATATGTAAACTCAACAGGAGCCTCTCTATCTCTACGAATGATCCCTGTGATTAAGAGGTGAAATGCATCAGAGAAGAGCAGACTCCCAGGTCGGTGTTTTGCGATGTCATAATTTTCAATAAAGCAGTTGGACTTTTTTCTGGAGTGCGGAATTCTGTATGAAATTCTTGTAACATATCTGACAACTAATCATGTAAATAATTTGGGAAGGAGACTAGGATAACATTTTCAAAATGGACACCTAGTATTCATATTCAATATTTAACTTAAATTAAATGTTTATATATTTTGTTTAGTTTAAGCTTAATTTCTATTAATTTTATAACTATTCCCTTTATATTGATGGTCTAGTACTGAGAAATGTTTGGTCATTGTCCTTCTGTTGATACTGCTTATATCTATTGGAAGAATACAGAAACGTAGGGGGAAAGGCAAAGTTGGGAACATTAGAAGCAATGATTTCCTTGAACTAATCAACATCTAGGATATAACTGCCACGCGGCCAGACACACTGCCTGCCCTTGCAATTTGAAGTTGATTTATATTTAGACCAGCATAATGCAAATATTTAGTTTAAGATACTCTATGACATTAGGGAGTTATATATTAAGCAAGCCATGCAGGCAATTGGTCAAGCGTTTGACCATGCATGCATGCAATACTTTGGATGGATCAATGCATGTATGGGGGGCATAAGGCATACAACATCTAAAAACCTTGCCGTGAGCCATGGGACTTCAAAGCGAAGAGCTTGGTTTGGCCAACCCTTGTCCATTTCATTGTCCAGAGGAATAAGGGAAAAGAAACAAGTTGCTTACCTTGTCAGGTGTCAACTGGCCCAGTTATGAGCAGGTCACCTGACCTGGTATGAAATGGTCAGATCCTCTGTCTTTTGGTAGGTGTCTGTAGCAGGTGAGTGTAGCCTTTTAGCCTCCAGAGCATGATCAAATGATCCTGACCAGCAAATCAGGAAAGACCAACTAGGTCAGCTGATCAAATTCAAAATGTGCTTTTCAATTACTTCCCGTACAGGAGAACTTTTCCTAGGAGAACCTGCCATCCCTGGCCATTCTTATATTTTAGGAGACGTGTTATAAACTTGAACAATGTTTTTTGGCTGAGCATGTATGTTTATGCTCTGAGTAGACACCCCTGGCACAGACCTTGACAATGTGTCACTGTTCATTTGCACTCTTGCGTTCACAATTTATTTTATTTTAGACATGTGTTATAACATTGTAGTGCATACTGTGCTGTTCTTTTTCTTTTTTATACATAACTACAGCCAGTATGGCAGCTGTATGTGGATATAGGTCTGTTGTTTTGTAGATCTATTATTCAGATTACTTTCATTTCACAGAACATTTCCTCTAGACGTTTACAGCTTCACAGCTGCTGAAGTACGGTTTTTCATTTTTAGTTTTTAATGCTACAAAAACGAAATGTTGCCGTAATGAAGTGAGAGTTTGTCATTGAGCACTCGGTCCTGCACCTATGGAGTAAATTTAATTATTTGATATTCCATATTTTCCTGTATTAGGGCTTGTTTCCATTATACATCGGGGCCCCCTCCACTAAGCGTATTGCTTGGCGGGGATTCCAACGGAGCACATAGACTTACCTGCTTGGCGGAAGCTGTGTCTTCACTGCGCCGAGCCGTTCCGCTGATGCAAGGCTCAACGTAGTCAAGTACATTTAGCCTCTGCATCGGCGGATGTGTAAACACAGCATCTGCCGAGCAGGTAAGGTCTATGTGCTCCGTCGGGATCCCCGCCAAGCAATACGCTTAGCCGAGGGGGTCCCGACTTATAGTGGAAACATAGCCTAAGACCGCAAATGCAGAAGTTGTTTATACTTATAAGTGCCAAAATATGCCATTCCTTGCTTTTGTTCTTGAGTATCCTAGAGTTAATTTGTGGTGAGTATGTTTACTAACAATGCTGACCCTAAAGACTAACCTCTGGGATACTCGCCTGTCCGAAGGGAGCCTGCTGAGCCCCTCCATATCATATCGGACCTGCCAATAATTCCGGGGTCCGCCTCAATGACGTCATTGATGATGCCATGATGAGGCGGGGGGTTGGCTGTTTTTAAACACATCCGGCTTTCGCTCTATTGGCTAGGAGCACAAACAAAAAGTGATGGTATTTGGCTGGTTTCATGTCAGGGACTAAGCAAATTACACTGTTGCACTACCTGTATTATAGTTGCAATGGGAGCTGCAGTTTTCTTTGTGAAATGTCTGATGTGGGTGCATGTAGACACGGCATGGCTTCAAGCAGACTTTATGATCAGGGCAATAAAATGGGAATAAAATTTTATTAAAAATCACCATTGTTTAGTAACCTTAATATTGGTCATTTAGGGTTACAGATACTTCTAACACATTCTCAAACTACCTTTGTATATACAGCATTCCTCCTTTCCGCTTCATCCAGTATATGGCTGTTTCCACAAAGAGTAATTGACATACAGCTTTTAGATTATCACCTTCAAAATAAATCTTGTTTAAATAAATCTTTATGGAAAACCAATAAGAAAGATTGGATATTCTTTAAAAATTTACTGCCTCCTAATTACTTTGGAGCATTACCGTGATTAAATCAACTGTATGTACAGTATAGGAACTCATTTTATGGAGGCTCAGTGGTAAACAATGACCTTCTGTCCTCTTGTTTAGTTACATGTGACAAGGATTGAAACTCTTATTTGTGGAACCATAAATTTTTTTTTAGTGTACATTTCTAGCAAAATTAGGGTCTTGGATTGATTTTTTTTATTTCATTGTTACTAGTTAATTTGCATTTCAGCTAAGGTGACTGTGTCCTTTGCCCTTTTATATGAGGTCTACACATGGGTACCACTATAGTGATGACTATTAGTGGTTACTAGGGTTCAAGAGCTGTTGAGCTCTATGTTGATCAGTGGAGGTTATTGTTAATGCAGCCGGGCTATTAATGAGTATGATCTTCAGATGCTCACACAATATAGAGGAAGGGGATGTATGTTAGTAGGCCAAGTGTTTTTATTAACCTCCTGAGCGTTATGCCCGAACCCAGTACGTGCACCCATCATAAAACAAACTCTGCCCGCATCGTGATTGGCCAAATATTACTGTCTGATCGCTTCCGATGCCGCATCATTGGTGAGGAGTGGGGGCAGCACCATAGACCTCCATGTTAATGGATGCACTGTTGCTTTTCCCGGCCCACATGTGTAAATTGGAGGGGGAGGGTGGGGAATCACAGCAGAGTACAATGTACTTGGCCGGGATCACTCATACGTTGCAGCGAGGCGCTGGTGAAAAGTGTGCGAAAATGCCATAACACTCAGGAGGTTAAGTTAATTTCTTGTTTATTGTTGTGGGCTGAATCTCTGCCTAAAATGTTTCTTTATTTTTTTGTTTATCCTTGGATAGTTTTTCAACTCCTGTCTCTAAGAGCCACATACAGTTCAAATTTGCTTTGCATACCATTTGTTACTTGACATTGAGCAGATTCAGACAATCAGTTGAAAACAAGCTATATTCACCGACCCCTACACATGGGCAGCGCTTTCAAGTATCATATTATACACTTAATAAAAGAATTTTATAACAATCAGTCATGCTCAAGTTTGGGGACGGCGCAGCAGCAGACTCGCAATGGGCATGGTGAGTGATGCATGCATGCAATCCATACCAATGTGTGTATAGGACGCGGTATTGCCGACACAGTGAATACCGTGCCCTATACACCCTGAAAAAGCTCCCAAACAGCGGACGGGCGCTATGGACACGCCCATGCGTCCATAACGCCCCCCGTGGTTGTAGTGTAGACCCAGCCTTATTTTTCCTGTGGGAACCTACCTCACACATATTGCGTTTTCATGGTAGCTGCTTATGATATCAATCACTCCTGACTATCCTCAACCCTATGGGCAACCATACATGTTGTGTGTTTGCCCCATGTTAGTGTTTCAGTTTGTAGCAGCCCATTTGCATCTAATAAGTTTGCCTAAAAAAAAATTTATATGAATATTTACAAAGTTTATTTACAGATTCATGCTAATTTAAAGAGCTACAATAAATACGGCCACTTGAACATAAACTTGTATATTTAGTCCTGAACCCCACACCCAGTGACCCGGCAGATGTGTACATCTCATTATGGTGCCCCTTTTCTCCCAGTAATATACTTTCCCTTGGCATATCTTTCCAGGGCGAGCCTATGAATCTCTGTCATTACCAGTGCTGAGCGGCAGGTATTGTGTTTGTGTGTCCAGATATAGCTGGCTGAGTGGGCGACGGGGAAAAGTGTCAGAGATTTATTAGTGCTTACTTCCTATTGGGAGCATGGGAGCAGATAACGCGAATGAATGGATCGCTTATCTGCGCGCAATGTGCCCGCTTTAGGCTTTACAGGTTTGTGTGTATGTGGAGAAACTATTTTTAACTCTAATTAAATAAACTGTATTAATTCATTTCACAGTTGTTACCTAATTAGGTTTGCGCATCGGCTGCCTGTCTGCTGTGCGGTTCTTCTCGCAAATTCAGTATGTGCATTACTACGGTTTGATTAGAGATGGAGGGGTTCTGCCATGGCTGCTATTTAATGGGTTTATAAAATATGTGTGTGTATTTGCTTAATTAGCTTGAAAGAACAGATTATAGATCATTTAATATTAAGCCGTTCTTTTGACGGTAAAAATATTCTTACAGAGCTTTTAAATATATTTGACCCAAATATAATGTATATTTTCTCTGTTTCATCAAGAACTGTAATTTAATCTTTTTCATTCAGATGAATGTGACATTTAATAGATATAGTATAGAGTAATCACATCTGTGTTATCCTGCATCTCCCAGACCAGAGATATAGAGTGGTTTCTAATGACCTGTGATTTAATTAGGAGAGGTACAAAAAAATCACAGATCCAGTGGATTCAAATGGAGCAAAAGCAGGGAGATGTTTTCCAAGTTTATCCTCAGGTCCATCTTCCACTCCAGTAAGGAGAGCGCTGAGCCTCACCAAGTTCAAATGTCATACAACTAACTGTCAATCAATTGCCTTAAATGATTCCTGTAGATATATAGATTAACGTTCAAAGGTCAGTAAGACCTGTATTCTTTGTGTAACCCAGTTGGAAGATTTATCCTTTACCATATATATATTGGAATATAAGCTGACCTGAATATAAGCAGAGGTGCCAAATTTTATCTACAAAAACTGGGAAAAACTTATTAATTCAAGTATAAGCCATGAGTAGGAAATGCAGCAACAACTTGCAAAGTCAGATAGTGGAGTTTTCAAAATGAATTTTTTTAAAAGTTAAAATGAACAAAATGTCCACAAGATGGCGCTGCTGCCCAAGTTATTTTGTGTTTAACCACCCGAGTCTGGCTCAGGAATTCTGTAAATAGAATACAGAATACAAAGAAAAATCGGTCTTTGGGCCACCCACAGAGGCTGCCAGTGTTAACCAGTAAGACCCTGACTCCTGACTCGAGTGTAAGCCGAGGGGGGCTTTTTCATTACTTTTTTTGTGCTGAAAAACTTGGCTTATATACATGGTACTATATAGCAGAAAAGTGTTTCTCCTTGGCATTTGCCTTGTTCATTGCTGTGAGCCGTCAAGGAATTGTTCATTTCAGATCAGTTTTATTACTACAAATCTTGGTCAAAGGGACAAATGAAGAGCTGGGAAACCAGAGACCAATCCTCATTCTTCAATCTCTCTCGGTTATTACATACATTTCATTAGTTAGTCTCAATGTATGAGATCTAGAATGTGAAATGTTGGAAATTCCATCATGCCCAATAGGGTACAAATTCTTGTTCTAGTTAAGCCCCCCATACACGTCTAGATTTTCTGTTCAATCAACTTAAAAAGATCATTTTTTTGGGGTCAGGGAAATAGGTGATTGATTGTATGTATGCCCACTGTAGTAACAGATATTTGATAAACTTTTTGGGGATCGACTGAAAGTGTAATGCATTTCAATACTTCAATACAACCAATGAAAATTTACCAGCATGTCCAATCATTTTTCAATTTTTTTTTCCTCAATTTGAATTGGTTTAGGTTGATCTAACCATGTGGGCTGCCATAGATTTTCAATCAATCAACCCAAAAAATTGATTGAATTAAGTTGATTGGATGAAAAATCTAGACGTGTATGGGGGCCTTTAAATAGATGGCTTACCTTTGGCAACATAATTCTAGATCTAGATTGTCATTGTGGATGATGAAAAGCACCGTTCGACAGTAATGAGATTTGGTGAGAAGTATGATGTTCCTCCTTCCAGATGTTTACCAATGATTTATTACAACCAATAAATCCCCCATCACACCGGGGAAGTGATTGCTACTCTCTTTCCATCGCTAATAAATTCCATATAGAATTATTTACGTCCTTTTTCCTCCTAACAAAACACTCACTTAGTAGGTTAATTTTTGTTAACAAACACACATTCTTGTTGTCTGCAATGTGTTATATAATTAGTGTGTTTGCTTTTGTATTGTTAGGAATTGTTGAGCCGTTTTTTTTGTCATCATATTGGTTTAATTTGGAGACGCAAACTTGGATCCGTTGTCGGCACTTCCTGAGTGCTTTGTGTGTGTAACAGTATAATAATTGGATAGATGGAGGATGGTGATCATATGACGTACTGCTGTGCTGGAGAACCAGAGGAGGCTTGTGTCTGTCACTGTGGCTTCCTCTCCGCTTTGTGACTGCGGTATAGAACTGGTAATTGATGTCAAGTGTGTGCTTGATAACCATAGAATGTGCTCAGTGGGTGTTTATTAAAAGGATACTACTGTGGATTTGCAGTGTAAACTCATTCTGCTTTGTAATTGGAGTAAAGATGAAATTTTTTATTTATTTGTTTATAGATTGTATACTTGTTTGATGTCATATTCATGATCATGCTCCAGTATTAAGAATCATAATCTGATTTAAGGTTAATGTACTGCATGTATAACCCTTTTGTGGAATAATGAAATTTGGACGAAATATTGTTATAAGAATAAAAAATATAGATTTATTAAAAGTAAGCTTTACCATCTTATAGTCAAGTGAATTTATTTGCTATGTCAGCTGTACTGGGGGTTTCAGGTGCCAAATATATATTACAAATGCATTCCTTACACTTAAAAGTACATGATTTTTGTTAATCACACAATGAAATATCATCCAAGAGTAAATAAGTTTAAAAACAATATATGGACATGGATCATGGATGGACCGTCATATATGGAGAAACTGTTAGTAAATGGTGTATCTTGCTATGGAATTGTCAAATAACACGTATCTTCCTAATAATGTGATCAATAAAAATCATGTATTTTTAAGTATAAGGGTATGTTTCCATGGCGTGAAGTGCATTTCCTGACGGGGATGCAGACAGAGCCCATCCAGATACTCACCGACCGCACGGGCTGCGTGAAGCTGGTCCGCCAGTCAGAAGGTTCACGTAGTGCAGTACGTCAACCGCTGGCTGGGGGACCGAGTCTATACCGTGGAGACAGCCTGTGGGGTGGGCGGTATCTGGATGGGCTCTGTCCGCATCCCTGTCAAGGAATGTGCTTAGCGCAGGGGGTGTCGACTGAGCCCTCCTCACTGTGAAAACATACCCAAAGACCAAGGTACCCCCCAAAAAATTATTATCATGTTGTATTTACATAGAGCTAGCCAGACCATCCATTGAGCGCACAATTCAGTTTTCCCACCTCAGTTGAAGATAATGTTTTTGGGGTGGTGAGCCTAATAACCTACCATTATGTCTTTTGGAGTGTAGGGGGAAACTGGAACCCAGAGGAAACCCACACAGTCACAGGCAGAACATACAAACTCCTTGCAGATAATGGCAGCCTGGTGGGTGGTTTTCAGGTAGCATCCCTAAGAAAGTGGTCTGTAATTGACTAATGCTCCAAACCGCCTGCACTTTCTGTGTCAGCTGCCCTGAAACCCTAAAATGTAGCTGTGGTCAGATGTATGGTCACCATTTCTGGGTGTGTTGGATACATGGTCCCTCACACAAAAGTAACTGGAGAGCCAGGGGGAAACTATAGCAATAGGGTGTGTGCTACTTATTAAGATATTAATTTAAAAGTTTTAGATACCAGAAATGAGTGAGTAAATGGTTTGCATGTGGCAGAACATGCTGGAGGGGGGTCAGGTATTTGAAACTTCCAAAAGTCTACCCTCCCTAGGGCTCAGCCCCTACCCTGCTGTTTTATGGCATGGTAGCGATCGCAGCAGCTTGATTTTCCCGCCCCCCCCCCTCTACATATTGCCGGTGTTGCGGGTTTAGAAACGGACGCTGCTCCTTTAACATGGTTGTCTATGGTGTGCCCCCCCTCTGCCCTTTGGTGTCACCAATGACGCAGAAGGGGGATGCCTTTGTTGATCGGTGGCTGCTCCAGGATAGAGAATCACTGCAGCTTTCAGGAGCACAGGTAAGTTTTGACGATCCCGGTTCGGGCAGAGTTTCTCAAACGCTAGGGGGGGTTAACCCTTATACCAAACTTTACCAAACTGTAACTAGGAATGGATATTATGGGCATTGAAAGCTGGCAACATATTACAAGGGTATTAGTAATCAGTGACTAGGAGCAGGTCATAATATGTCTCCTTCAGTCTATATGGAGCAGCACTTTTAGGCATGCTTGTTTCCTAACCTCATTGACATGCAGCAAATGATGTAGGAGATTTGTCCTTGAATAAACTGTTCCCAGTTGTATTGTTTACTCAAACGGAGTTTCTTAGGAGATCTCCTCCTCTGAGACACCGCTGTCCAGACTGATTTTACTGACTTTCTAAATATAGACAAGACTGAGGTTCTCCACAATGGTGATTCCAGTGTTTACTAATGAAGATTTATTACACTGGTCACAGAAGTCTATAATACACAAATAAGGCTTTAACTAAAGCTAGCCATACACGCACCGAGCGGCGGCCGATTTTGCCGCCAACCGATGGGCGTGCGTGCTGGCGGCCGTCGGTCGGGGTGCCCACATCCCTGTCGCCCCACAGCTCGGCCGGCCAGAGAACGGACATGTCCGATATTCTCCGGCTAATGCTGGATGATGCCGTTCGTTTCAGTGAAGACCGGCATCTTCATTGAAGCTAACGCCCGGCACACAAAGGGTGCCAGCCAATGCTGTCAGCTCTGGAGAGCAGCCTGATGACGTCATCACGCTGCTCTTCAGAGCTGATCTGACCTGCTCTGTTGGCCCCCACTCGGTACGTGTGTGGGGGCCTTTACTTTAATTCTAATTCATTATAACTTATGTGGTCATGCAGCGATCCAGCCCTTGGGTGCATGCAACAGGGACATGGAGGGATTGGCCAACATGGGCATAATGGGAGTGGTGAACATTGATGCTTCACACCCATGAGGAACCTGGTGTTTATGGTACACAATCCTTCAATATCTCATCTCATAGCAAAATAAGAAAAAAAACAACACCCTTATTGGACAGCTTTAATCAAATTTGACCAAAACTTCCAGATGGTATAAGACTTCAGAGGATATGGAAGTAATATTAAGATATGTACAGATTTTGGAGATGGAAGGTGGATCTGAACCCTCTCTCTAACTGGACAAATTAAAACTAAGTTGTGCAGAGATAGACATGGCATATAAGGAGAGGCATGTACATTTTGTATAGGTGCTCAGAGGATTTAGAAGTGTGAGATTGTGTGTGTATAAATATATAGAAGTGTGGGATTGGGTGTGTATATATATATATATATATATACCCGATCCCACACTTCTAAATCCTCTGAGCACCTATACAAAATGTACATGCCTCTCCTTATATGCCATGTCTATCTCTGCACAACTTAGTTTTAATTTGTCCAGTTAGAGAGAGGGTTCAGATATATATATATATACATGTCAGCGCATTTTAGGTGTCCATCAACATGTCATCACTGATCAGCCAAACACTGTTGCCTCTTGTAAACAAAGAGCTGACTGAGGAAGAATTCCATTACTCCCTTCCTCTTTCAGCTCTGATTGAGGACATCATTTAATGCAGAGTCTAGCTGAGGAACTTTAGAAGTTTTACATCTCAGCAGTCAGCAAGCCCCACAGGAACTATGTGGTCTGCTACAGTGGTAGTTCTACCAGTGTATACTAAATTCTCGATTCTGTCTCGATAAATGAGGGATCGACTTCAGTGGGGTGACATCATCCCGCTTCAGCCGGCCTCTCAGCTGATCAAGGGCACCCTTTGTGTGCCAGCCATTGAATGGCAGTCTCCATTTAAAGTAATGGGATCGGCCAGGAGATTCTTGGTCTATCTCGCCAGGTAGGGCCACACCGTTGATCGGCCGGAAAATTGGGTACAAATCGGGACGTATATGGCTACCTTAAGACAGCCCTTGCTAACCCAACTAGAAAACTGAAGTTTAATGTGATTTGTCTCACGCCATTCAGCACATCCTTAATGAAGAGAGTGAAATGATTAGGTGAGATTCGTTGCGTTCGAGAAGCTGTGGCTATTTTTAGTTTGATCTACAATAAAGCAGGAGAATCTTTCAAGGTTCAGTGCGCTGGGGATTGCAGCAGTGTCAAGTAATTACAGGTATCATGATACCTGCAGGCAGCATTGCTGGCACAAAACAAAGGCACACAATTTATTTTTAAAAGGCAGAAGAGGCTGACTCATATTCAGGAACACAGAACTTGATTGCTTTAAAAATAAAATATAGCAAGGTGGATTTGGTTTCCTCTGTCTCCAGTCTCTTCAGATTTTGAAATCCTTTTCGGGGACAATTTTTTCAACATCTATGACCTGCAACAGAAGTAAAGCCAAGATTACAGCTAAGCTCATTCTTGGGACAAAATTTATATTATAAAACTGTAAAGTCCTTAAGAGTAAAGGCCCCATACACCTTACAATCTTACCATGCAATTTCTGTACAATCCACTTTTGTTCTACCAAAACCATATAATATGATTAACTCCCTAAACCTTCCAATGTGTTCTATCAGGGAGGCTGCTATACTACATAGTTATTGGAAGATCTCAAGGAAAATGCCTAAAGGTACCCATACACGTTGCGATTTTTCTTGCGATTTTAGCCCTTCCCACCGATCCGGTCGGTCAGGTAGGTCGATCATTCGGGATTCGTAACATGCAAATGTAGTCCGACCGATGCTGGTTGTAGAAAAAGTGGCCGAAAAGTCGGTCGGGTCCCGAATGATGATGCCTGTAATTTTCGGGCGGTCTGCAACTTTTAAAAGATTCCCAATCCAACCAGCTGATCGGTCGGTCGGGCAGCGACTAATGGGAGGCCGTAAAATCGGGCATCCAACCAACTTTTTAAAAATAGCACTAATGCAAAAA
Organism: Ptychadena robeensis; assembly: GCA_036250615.1. Taxonomy (NCBI): domain Eukaryota; kingdom Metazoa; phylum Chordata; class Amphibia; order Anura; family Ptychadenidae; genus Ptychadena; species Ptychadena robeensis. The sequence goes on along the minus strand of CM070036.1, from coordinate 132,915,763 downwards.
TTGGGAGTCGAAATCGAATATCGCATCGGTCCGTGAAAAATCGCAATGTGTATGAGTACCTTAAGGCAGTGGTTTTGAACCTTTTTAGATCCAATGCCCCAGAAGTGATGTCAGAGTGTCACTTCCCGTACTTGGAACTTGGAAGTGTCGCTTTTGAGTGTCATGCCTTGCAAATACTGGAAGTGATACTCCATGATGTCACTTCCAGCAGGATGAAGTAAGCATATTGTCCCCCTCCCTCCTATTTTCCCACCCCGCTTGTGATGATGTGTGGGGTGGGATGTTAGGAGGGAGAGTAATACCCTATCCCTCCTAAGTTAATGCCCTGTGAAATGGTCATTCGACCCCCAAGTGGTCCCAACCCACAGGTTGAAAACCACTGGCCTAAGGCAGCCAAGCCTAGCCACAGTGGCCTGCGGAATGAGAAGTCACAAATTTTTGCTTGCCAGAGCCACTTTTTTAACCTTGATTAGAAATATCAACCTGTTTATATAAAGGCCTCCCTGGCTCAAATTGGGAAAGTGTAATTAATTTTTCATTAAGGCTGCCATCTTGGTAAAGTAGTACTCTCTAGAAAAAAGACTTAAGCTAGCCATACATGTTCCGATTCCATGGCCGATCGATCACCCATCTGATCGATTCCGGCGATGTCAGCGGGAATCAGATGTCCGATCGATTGGCCAATTAAGTCCGTCCGATCGCTGCATACCACCTTGTCCCACGGATTCCTGGACGATTCCGTGTCTGATCGATTACTTCACAAATGGCAACTCCCCCTGATGTGTGCTGAATCGGATCAGAAAGACCAGCATGTTGGTTCTCTGGCAGATCCGATTCTGGGCCCCCGATCGATCGGACGTGATCGATCGGGCAAGGTGGGCTTCACGCGATTCCGGGACTATAGTTTAGCGTGCACGCGCCCGGAATCGAACGTCCCGGAATCCGTTGGGAATCGGACCCGTGTATGGGGACCTTAAGATAATCTCACTGTGCAAACATATGGCCACAGACCACATCTGTAAATTTCTTTTTTCTTGTTTTTCCATACTTCTCATTGATAATGGAGCGTCTATGTTATATCTGTGCATCACCACACTACCTCATCGCCATGTCATACATATTTCTTATGTAAGATCATGTGAAATGTATATAAGAGCATCCAAAGCAAGATCTGTTTATGTTTTACCATAGCAACATGTGCTTGAAAAGGACAGACGGCCATACATCCCTTGGCTAGTCTACGGTCAACTGTAGCATTATAGCTCTTATGGTTTATATGTTTTTTAAGTTTTATTTAAAAAAAAACATTGCATTGACTACATATGGGTTATATATGGTTGTGTTGGCTTCTGGGCATGACACCAACATTGCATTGTACAATATTTCTCCTTGTAGGTATCTTTTTAAAAAATAAGGATCCTTATTCATGTGTGATATCTTAGATCCTATAAAAAGCAAATAGGCAACACTTAAAGTGCACAGTTAATAATTTTATTTAATAAAGAAACATATACGTATGAAGATTTATGTGGCGTAAATCCATTGTTTTATATTAAAGACTTAGGGTGCTCAATTTTAACCCATTAAAAAAAAAACAGCAAATCATACCAAAAACAGATCTATAAAGGCTAATTTCCAACATAGCCCATCTCTAAAGCCCCCCATAAACCATCACTCCATACAATTTCCTTTTAACAACTTCCTACCAGCAATTATGTAGTGCCGGGTCCTCCCTGATAGAATGCATAGTGATTGGAAGGATTAGAAAGCTCCTCATATTCCATGGTTTTGGTAGAACAAAAGTTGATTGTAAAGAAATTACACAGCAAGATTGTAAGGTGTATGGGGACCTTTAGAGACGCTTATCATTCCGAGATCAGACAAGATGGTGTAGTGGAGTGGTAGGCAAGAGGCCCTTGTCAACTAATATGTAAGCAGATTCCAGATATGATGTGTGGAAGATTTAACCTAGCCAATAAAATATATATAATAAGTGGTACCAAGTAAAAAGTTTTTCATTCCACCAAAGTATAACTATGCACTGCCCTAAAAGTTATGTCAGTAAATAATAAAGGTAGTATTGTGCTGTTCAAAATATTGTACAACACAAACTATACAACATATCGGTAAGTTTGTGAACACCTGCTGTTCTTTGGCCCATGAGCTGCACATCAAGTGGACATAAAACTCATCAAACCAACTTTTATACACAGAACAGTTATGGTGAAACAGAACAGGGCCTTTACTAAACTTTAAACAATAATTGTCATACAGTTGTATACATTTTTTTTGTTAATTTTTTTTGAATTAGCAATGTGAGCAATCCCTGACCATAGAGGTTTGTCTACATACATTTTGAGCCATTTGCTTTTTTGCAGTTCAAGGAAGCATTTTGTGCAAGATACAATTTTCTTTCACTCCGAGTGTAAAATTGAGACTATGCAGTTGTAAGTGTAAGGGAAGCCCCCCTCGGTGTTAGACTGGGAACCTGCATGTGATGTCTGTGTATATTTTGGCAGGTCTCTGATCATTTGCCATCCAATGAAAATATTGACACGTTTCAGTTTCTCAGAGCACATTGTTGTCAAAAGACAAAACATGGATGTGTTTTGTTTGGATTCACTCATTGGTGACAATGATGGTTTATATTGTGTTCTGCGTTTCCCTGATATCATTGTAGTTGTCTGCTTATTACTGCGGGTATTCATGGGGTTTGAAACTTGGCAAAACTTCATGAAATAAAAACCATGATGGTCCTTTTTTATCTCTTATTTCCTCTCTGTTCTTTCTTCTTTTCTCCCGGCATTTCTCTTGGTCTTTTTTCTCTTGTCTCTATAGTTGGTACCTGTATTAGCTATTACCAGGGGTGCACATAACTTTTTTAGTGAGCTACTCAGATGAGTAGCAGGAGATGGTATTTGGTACTCACCCCATATGTATGTGCCCAATCCCAGTTGTGGGCCCGCTGATTGCTTCTGGCACAGCGTCTTTAGTGTCATCAGCTTAAGAGGTGGGTGGGCAGTGCCATAGACCTTCATGTTAATGGAGGGTCTTCGTTTACCTGACCCACACCGCCGGTGTCATGTAAAATGGCATTTTATGGGCAAAGTACAGGGTTACTTAAACACCTACCTTCTCCAGTTAAGAAAACCCACCTCCTTACTTTCCTCAACAATTGGGTTGTTATATGTTGTGAGTATAAAGATAATCCTCTACATGCTGGCTATGATTCAGGGCTTGCTTAAAAGATGTCAACTCATTCGGACCCAAGCTTTCCTTATCCAGCCCTTGGATGCCTAATTGGGTCGCAGTAATGGATTCTAGCACCAAGTGGCACTTTAGGTAAATTGTAGTTAAACACTTTATGTTGACAAGCGAGTTCCAAGGAATTCCCTTTTAATACAGCTCGTGTTTATATACATCTGTCATTGCTCTACAAACACTTTGGTAAACCAGTTGGCGTGAAGATGTCTGTTGTCACGCAGTGCTTTACATACTCACCTTGAACAGAAGTGGCTCAGGAACAGTAAGCTGAACCCTGCCAACCTCTGGTATGCAATCATGTTCCTGCCATAGATTCTCCTCTGAACTGTCATATCTGACGAATAAAGCTGACCCTCACTTTGTTCAGAGCATGGCCACCTCGAGGTCGGTGCAGGACTGTCAGTTGCAGACAGTGATTACAAATTCTGCGTGTTACAGACGTGACAGAAAAAAGTGTTTGGAACATTTAGAATGGCGGACAGTTTTTTTTATTCATAGTAAATGTTACTGGAGTGCAATGATACATCCTAGTCTTTCAATGTAGACAACTCACAATGGCACGCAGTTAAACAAGTATCAATTAATATATTCGACCAGTGGTGGGCAACTGAGTTGATATCGAGGGCTTCAAGTGCGTCCCTCTCCATCACTAAAGGGCCGCACATAACATTTTCAATCTATACTGACTTGTATAAGCATTTTATAATAAAAAAAGGACAGCAGGCCTAGCTAGAAGATATTAGTTTTTAATAACAAAACTTGTATTCGATTATACTTCAAGCATTAGGGAACACTGTAATATGGGGATGCACATTTTGATTGAGAGGTTATGTGCCGCAATATATATATTCTACACTCGCCCCTCATTCCTTAATGGGATAGTTATGGCATAGGAACTCGCCTGTCCACCAATCACCTGCCAACACTTGAAGAGGAGGAGATCTAAGAAGATCCCAGGCGAGGACATGTCAGCAAATTGGATTGGTGGACAGATGAGTTCCCTTGCCCTATGCATTAACAGTTAGGTTTCAGGGGCCACAATTGGAGGACTGAGGGGTCCCCCGGGCCGCAGGTTGTGCACCTTGATATTAGACATATGTGTGCCATTCTAAAAGTGAAGTATCAGGTATTTCCTATAGGTGTTACAAGTCTCTTTTTTTAAAATATTGTACATTTTAAAGTTGTCCCACTAAGCATGCTCTACAATAACTTCAGGCAAAATAGACAACATTTATATTTAATATTAGCTTGTATTCAAGTCAGTAATGAATTTACCACTCCTTATTCTTTCCACCTTCTCCTGAATGTCTGTCTTCCTGGTTCTATCTGTTCTTGTTGATTTGAACTGTAATTAATTCACACTTTTAAAATTATTTATTCAGTGTCATTGTGGAAACATAATTTCACAGTGAAATTCATACAAATCTAGCATAAGATTAAAAGTTCATTCAAGCAAAAGGGGAGGGTGCAGCCCTAAGAGACCCCATTTTTTCCCATAGTGAATAAGGGAAATCACAATAATCCATTCCGGACCTCTCAAATTACCACTAACTTTACCTTTTTATAACAAAAACAGTTTATAAAATATGTGTAACCTACAATAAACACTAATAATATTACTACTTTTTTAGCAATGAAAGTTGTAACATGTTCAAGTACCAGAAACAACAATTTCTGTACTGTACTCTCCATTCTTGACATTTCTTTTTTTCGGATTAATTGTAATTGCCCTCTTATCTCTCTTCTTTTTTTTTTCCATCTCTACATTATGCATTGAAAATGCCCTGATTGTCCTCAGCACAGAGGCAAATTCCAAGACTTTTATGGGATCCTTGCTTATACCCCCATGTAAGCTCAGATATCTGGTTTAGAGGCAAGTTTCTGAACACCTCTGGGGTCCTTGGGTGCAACCCCGAGGCAGTAGCGTTTGTACTGGCTGTAAGTGTTACAGCTTCATTGATTCTTTCTGCCACAGGAGGGCGCCTTAAAAACCATAAACAAATTGCACACATGTTAATGTATCCATACTATACCCTGGCTTCTGGATGGAAACCTAGTTGTAAATCAAAACTTTGGTCATATATTGAAAAAAAATTTGGGTAATATCTCAAGCCAATTGTATCTCGAGGGTCCACTGTATGTTTTCTGCCTTTCCAGTAAGAACCCCCCTTCTCTAAACAAGCTTTCTTGGCTTGCATTTTAATTATATTTACTATTTACCTGCACAATAATGCGGGGAGGGTCCACTTACTTTGACTATAGATCAATGGTTCTCAACCTTTTTAGATCCGCGACCCCGGAAGTGACATTCTGGGGTGTCGCCTCCGTTTTCCAAATACCAAAAGTAACACTCCTTGATGTCACTTCTAGCAAGTGACAGGTAAGTGTAATGTCCCTCCTGTTTTCCCACCCTGAAATGCTTTGCGGGTGGGAAGTTAAGAGGGAGGGGGATTACTCATTCTCCCAATTTCCCACCCTGCTTATGGGCATCAGAGCTGCTGCTTGTAAACTTTCAGTAAATGTGGCTACCCCTGTGAAATGATCGTTCGACCCCCAAGGGAGTCCTGACCCACAGGTTGAGAACCAAAGTCATAGATAAACACAGTGTTGTGCCCCGGTTTGTGCTTTTTTGGGTCTCCGCTAATAAACCATTTCACATACAGCAACGGCCCTACCCTCCTTTAGTCCACATATGAAGCTCCCTATAGTATGAAACTGTCAGTGCAAATGTAGCTCCGAACTACAGAGAAGGACATTCCAAGAGCTGGTGAAATAAAGTGTAACCATCTCTTCCATCATGGCAGACGATATTTACAAAGGCTAGTTGCTTATGGGGAAAAATAACTATCAGTTTTGTTTAAATGCTAAAGGGTTGAATTGGCCTTCAGCTTTTTATATGTCTAATAATCCCCCACTTAACTACCAAAGTCCAAGAGATCTTGCTTGGCCACACGGCACCATCCTCAAGCCTGAGGCCAAACAAGATTTTTCTGATGAGTTCATGAGGGGCATTTATATCCTTGCTAGGCCTGAAGCTGGTACTTTGCTCCTGGTATCCTCTGGAAATCAGTGTAATCGTATTTGAGCAGATTTGGGTTATAATTTTACATACTTTGTGTATAGATCTGTTGATTTTATCATATGCTATGTAAACAGGAAAAAAAGGAGTTATACCACTGACAATCTCAGACATCCCATTCGTGTGACTGATGAAGCCTCTTACAGACTGATGGGGTGCTGACTTTGTTTGCGACTGGTGTCCATAACCACAGCACAGATCCACCTATTTGATACATGATTACGAGATTACAATAATCTGGACTGATCATTAGACTGTTTAAGTCATTTAAGAAGTGAGTTTGTATTACTAGTACCATCCTTTTTGGGATTCTTTCCCCCCTTCAGGGGGGTTCTCTTTATTCTCCCTGCCTGTGGATCCCCCGTGTTGGGGCTCATACTGTGTACCTTCTTTTTATGGTCTGGATATTAGTATTGGATCATGTGATTTTATTATAATAGTTATGACATACTTCCCCTTTCTGCCCTGAAGAAGCCCTAAAGGTGTGGGCGAAACATGGTGGCATCCTAAAAATGGCTGGACAGTAATATCGAGGATAAGTGCCCACTGCACATTCTACCCAGTCGCTTGATAGATCTCATCAAATTGGGAAGCTCTATTACACTGCTCAACTTCATGTCTTTGCATTTGTGTTGTTTTTTGTACGTGCTATTTAATGAGATACTAATAAAGTCTAAATGAATTTTAAGAATTAAACTTTGCTGTAATTATTTATCCGGGCAACCATTTTAAAGTCCCGGATTTGGAGGGTATCATTTCTTCTTTTTTCCTGTTCTAACCTTGTGGGATGGGAAACCCGGATAAATTTATACCCTAATGAGGAGAACCCCCCCCCCCATTCTATCTATCAAACCCCCTTTTCTATATGCTATGTAAACTTTTATGCCAACCAAGCCTTATGTTATAAAAAACTTTTCTCAATGGCAACGTAATCTTACCAATTGTTCTTATCTTTAGTAAATTCTCTTTTATAAGCTTTGGAAAAAACATCCTAAAGGAGCAGGCAGCCAGAATATTGGTGTTAAGCTTAGGCTGACCTAGCTGCAGGGCCGCGGTCAGGGGGAGACAGGGGGGACTCCCGTCCCGGGCCCGGGCAGCTAGGGAGGCCCGACGGTCAGCACGTAGGGCCCCCAGCAGCCGATCCGGGGCAGCAGCCGATCTGCTCACTGTCTGTAAGTGTCCTATAGGCTCACCTGAGTAGGCGGACACCAGGCTGGAGGAGTGGAGTCCAGTGGCAAGAGCCGCAGGAGGCGTAGTCGTGATATAGCAAACAGGGAGTCAAGGCAGGCGGCAAGCAGAGTAGTCGGACAGTCCAGGTCAGCAGCGGTAGACATTCGGATGAAAGGAGAAGGCAAAAGAATGGTCAGTAGACGGTTCAGGGTCGGCAGCAGGAGTTCAGTAGAAACAGCAGAGAGGATTCAGGAGATGCAGCTAGATCAGTGTCCAAAGGTACAATAATCAGCAAAGACCTGGTGCAGGAAGCTGGATATAAATAGAGGAAGTGGCAGGTGCAGGTGATCAGGGCAATTAGCTAGGCAAGGCTGGAGCAAGGCAGGTGAAAGCGCTACAAGAGGGCAGACAGCCTAGTGGGTAAGGCAACTGTCCAGAATGCTGTTGGTCACAGTTTCGAGACCTAACACTGTCAGCCCGGACTGCCACTGTGTACGATGTGAGAGTCCGGACTGATGTTGGGTGGTTGGGCTTGTGATATTTGTTTGCTAGCACCCCCCCAAACCCCCCGCTCAACAAGACCTGCCATGGGGCCCAGACATTTTTGCTGTACCGGGCCCCATGATTTCTGATGGCTTCCTGCTAGCTGTATTATATAATGGTGAGGTTAGGGTCCTAGCTGCCAGTAAGGAGTAAATGCGTGTTTGAAATATTGACTGTACTTTCTTGTCTACAGTTCCTCGTTAGGTAAGCCTGAATAATCTGAAATAGAACCTGCAGAGCCTTTCCTGTGATTGTATATCTATGGATAAAATGATTAAAGAGGATTAACCTCCCTAGCGCGCTGCTGAGGTACAGATTTCTGTACCAAAAGTGCACCATAGACTTTTTTTTTACATTGTAAGCCTGTAATTTCCCAAAGTATGTTCATACAGAAGTCTGGTATACATCCGGAATATAGCAACATGTTCAGATGCTTTGTAATGAAAATCAGTTAATGAATATTTCAAAAGATATTTAAATTAGCACTGCAACCACTAGAAGGCAGTGCAAATGTGGCAGGTTACATAGGAGAGCATGTAACTCATCTCAGTGGATTACATTCAGGAACAGAAGTCTGTCACACCGGGAGAGAAGCAGGAAGAAGATAGCTGTAGGAGGGCATGGGGACACCGGCTCATTCATTCAAGTGAATATTTTACATTGGTAATCATATTGAATAGTGTTTTCAATGCAGAAAATGCTATGCAATATGATTTTTATTTAAAACTCCCGCCCGCCTGTGTTATTATTTTCCATTTTCCCAGACAGATATGAGGTCTGGATTATATAATTAGGTTCTTGCCATACTGTGGATTATTGTCTGGGTGTTGGCTTAGGCTGGTAATAGTGGTGCTGGAATGGTCCTGGGCAGTCCAAGTATATAAACTAGACATTCAAATATCTAGTATTTGGCTCTATACAGTTTAGGGAAATCACCAACTTTTGTATTGGGTTTGAAAATACTTGATCACGCACCCTGAAGTGGCCACTCCTGATATTGCACAGAATTGACCCTCAGAACCCTGGCAGATCAATACAGCGTCTCATGTCATTTTAAGGCACAGGAGATAATATATATATATATATATATATATATATATATATATATATATATATATATTGAGTATATATTTTCTTTAATGTGTTGAAGTTATCTGTAGTAATTTTTCATTGTGGCACTTTTCCATATTTTGAGATAGTCTCATAGTGTTTGGAACTGGCTAGTACCAATGTTTAGTGGACTTCTTGCATTAGTCAATTATCAATGTAACTTTATGTATAAAGTGGCAACATATTGGGTAGTGCTGTACATTAAATAAGGGTTGAAAGGCAACACTAGCTAACATATACGTACAAATTATAACACTGGAGGGGGAGAGGACAGCGGTTGAGCTCTGAACAAATATGGATGTGTGTATATAATCACAACCTGTGTGAAATACAATTTTTCAAGCCTTTGTACCCATCATATGCTTTAGAAACCTGTAGTGGTCCTTCCATTACTTTACAAACGTTTCATGTTACCGAGAGCCTAACACTGATTAAAAAATAGCGGCGGCCCATTTCCTTCCCTCGCGTTGATGAATTTCTACATCTTGCAGTTTGTGATCTCTTGTTTCATTGATTTTTCCCTCTGACCTTTTTGAATTTTTTTTCCCTTTCATACTGAGATGTCTATTTACAGGATCTATGTAATGGATTAGATGACATAATCATTTATCAGCTTTAATGTAATCTGGGGGTTGGACAATTTTTTTTCCATTGTACATGTGTCGGGGAAGATTAAACATGAGTATAGATTTTATAGGACGGAAAGTGATCATAGTAAAAGTGTTTAACCCACATTATCAAGCCTCCCTTTATTTTTAAACTACATAGATGGAAGACAGTTTTACACTACCTGTATTTTTTTAACCAGTATTGTGTACTATTACTAGTGTAAAAGGGCCCTTAAACTTTATTAGAAATACAACTTGTACAACTTTATTTCGTTTTCATACCAATCATGCAGAGACATGCATCATTCTCATACAGACACATGGATACATACACAGAGACACACTTAGGTTGCATGCACTCTACGTAAAGCGATTCTTTACTCAAAATAACCCCCCCCCCCCACAAACATTGACATAATACTCACCTGTCAGCACTAGACATCTGTGAAAACTGCTACAGAATAAAAAAAAAAACAAGTACTTACCTTCCTCATTCCCAGGGAAATCATATTTATTAAGGGCAGACAGAAGTGGTTCCGCCCACACTTCAGGAATACTTAATTCTGACTATGGGGCTGTAATTCTATAAACCAGCGACTAGATGGAGCTTCGATTACATCACGTTAGATTCTGCAGATATGAATCTGCTTTCCAATTCACAGAAGGCTACGGACTTCTTCCCAGCTGTCCCTGTCCCGATTGTTTAGAAATTTGCCGCTGCGGGTACATCACATTTTGAGCAGGGATGTCTGCAGCTAGTTTCTCCATGGTAGGCTTTCTGCTTGTTCCTCTGCCCCCCAGTTTAGGAAACACTGACTTAAAGATACATAGAGTAGGTGTAAAGTTTATTGGCACATGTTAGGGATGATGGAGTGCATGAGTTTACCTTCCGAATTTCAATTCCTCTTCATGTGTATCTGGAGCCTCTCAAAGCCATCATAAAATACAACTATTCTAGAAAAGTGCATAGAGCTCTTTACGTTCAGAAATGCCTAGTTTTTGCTAAAAGTGCAGTTATGAAACAAAAGAAAAGAAAATTAATGAAAGAATCTCTGCAAAAAATGTACTCTTCTCTAAAAGTTTAGATGATCTGTAAAATAAATGATATCTGTAATGAGATCATGCTGAATATCCTTCATCTCTCCCCCTCTCTCTCCATATACAAGTTTATGGAGATATATTTTCCCATTGAAAACAATGTATCTGGTGCACTCCAGTGGGCTACCTATATTTTCATAACACTGACAGGAATTTCACAGGAACCAAATTAGAGCAGGGAAGTATTTTTTTTATCAAGGAGTGACAGTTCAGAGGAAAGTAAAAGTAATTGTTTTTATTTGGTGAGTTTAGGTGTGCTTTGAAATCTCTGTTCTCTGGCTAATTTACGATGCTGAAATCAATTGATTGAAATGTGTGGTGCTTTAAATTCATTCATTCATTCACAATAGAGCTCAGATTGAGACAAACTAAGCTAGTTCGTTAATGTGTTAACAAAAAGAATGCCTATTGGAGAACAGATATATGTTCTATAACAGGTTAGGGGGTCCACGACAGTTGAGCTCAGAGAAAGATGGTTGAATAGATATGCTGTCTGTAAAGGCCCCCATACATCTTACAATCTTACCATACAATTTATGCACAATCCACTTTTGTTCTACCAAAACCATGTAACATGACGACCTTTCTTAACCTTCCAATCACTATGTATTCTATCAGGGAGGACCTGGCACTACATAGCAGTGATATATACCTTCCAATCACTATGTATTCAATCAGGGAGGACCTGGCACTACAAAGCAGTGATATATACCTTCCAATCACTATGTATTCTATCAGGGAGGACCTGGCACTACAAAGCAGTGATATATACCTTCCAATCACTATGTATTCAATCAGGGAGGACCCAGCACTACATAGTTGTTGGTAGATCTAAAGGAAATTATATGGAGTGATCTAAAGGTGTATGGGGGGCTTTAGTCTAATGCCATCTTGTGGCAGAAGAAAGTACTGCACTGGCGAGCCATGAATTGAAATTGAAATCATCTTTAATGTTACCTTTCATTTATGTTTTTGTTGTCTGGCATCTTAAATTTTTCAATAAAATGTTGTGGGAAATGGCAGGATTTTATTTCTGCGGTTTGGCAGTTTGAAGGTAAATGGCAGCTAGGAGTAAAATATTCTATTATGTGTGATGTTGCAGCATGTTTTTTTTTAGGAAAAGGTGAAAGAGAAACCATTGCCGAGATAACAACTAAATCTCTGCATCAAAATGACTTTATATCCTGATAAGCTCCTGCAAAATACAGGGAAAGGAAGATAGTCACAGTAAATCAGCAGTCTCCATAGTAACCCCCGTCTCGCAGATTCCAAGTTTACCGCAGATCTGCGCTGCATTATAAACACTCTGAGATGGGGCAACTAATCTATTCTTCTCAATTAAATACACAGACAACTTATTTCACAGGAAATGCATTCTGCCCGGGCTGCTGCTAAACTTCTTATAGTTCTGATACAAAGAGGTTTTTCCTTTCTTCATCCTTCCTACACACCTACCAGACAGAAAAACATCTCACTAATGTATAGGGTACAGCTCTAATATTTGGAGCCCAACGATGCTTCTGTTGGCATTGTAGCAATGTTTGGCAAGTCAGTGCCTGGGTTTACATCTCGTATGCCTCAATCACCTGTTTGTCACTAGTGCTCCAGTAATCTCTGTGTCTCCATGGTCCTTGTGCTCCAATAATATATGTCTCCATGACCCTTGTGCTCCAATTATATATGTCTCCATGACCCTTGTGCTCCAATTATATATGTCTCCATGACCTGTGTGCTCCAATAATATATGTCTCCATGACCCTTGTGCTCCAATAATGTCTGTGTCTCCTTGACCCTTTTGCTACAATAATGTCTGTGTCTCCATGGCCTGTGTGCTCCAATAATATATGTGTCCATGACCTTTGTGCTCCAATAATCTGTGTCTCCATGACCCTTTTGCTCCAATAATGTCTGTGTCTCCATGACCTGTGTGCTCGAATAATCTGTGTTTCCATGACCCTTGTGCTCCAATAATGTCTGCCTCCCCATGACCTGTGTGCTCCAATAATCTCTGTGTCTCCATGACCCATGTGCTACAGTAATCTGTGTTTCCATGGCCTATGTTCTCCAATAATATCTGTCTCCATGACCCTTGTGCTTCAGTGAAACCTAAGCCTTGTGACCCTTGTTCTTTAATGACTCTTAACAATTGTGCTCTTGTGAACCCTAGATATTCTTTTCTATCCTGTTAGTTTTCTGGCCTGGCCTTTGGCCTGTTGTTTTAGTGCCTTTGTCAGCTGCTTTGGGCCTCAGTATGTCTGAGGAACAAAACAAAGCTCCAGTGATGATATGATTGGAGTACTTGGACTCATGTCATTTGCATCTATTTATCAGGTTTATTTGTAGTTATGCATCAACTTTTCAATGTTGGTTTGTGAACATAGTGAGTACTACTGAAAGTCATTCACTTTGATGAAATTTTGGGCAAATTACTAATCTTCCAATGACATGGTCTCCAGTCACCACAGCACCTACATCCAAAAGCACTTTGCTTTGTTTGAAGGAGACCGCAAACCATTATTTCCGAGGAAATACCATCATCTGCAAAAAACAATTGAACGGCCTGGCATACCTGAAGCAATTTGCTCATCTCTTCAGACAGCTTAAACAGTGTAATGGCGGCAATTTTTAGAGGAAGTTTAAAGGTAAAATGAAAGTAATTTCCCTTAAAAATAACTATGAAATTGACAACAACTTTAGGAAAAATGTACATTTGAAATCCTAATATATATATATATATAGGAACACTTTTATCTTGAAGCACTGCGGCTCTTATCTGTGAATAATATCTGTAATTGTCTTTAAAGTGAGGCAGAAATGAAAGGGAAAATGCAGACATGGTAAATATTCATCATTGTGTTCAGTCGTGTGGAAGGTATAGATGAAAAGGCAGGAGAAGAGCTGTTTTCAAATCTCAAAGCATTTTTATTTTCTCCATGTATGTGACAAATATCTCTTTTCCATCCTGTGAAGATTTTCATCACAAGTCATGGGCCAGTCTGCAAACAAATACCAAGAGTGCTCAGAAAGATTTTCTTATAGTGCTCCTTGATTTTAAGGTGAACAAGAAAAATGTTTTTTGGTGGAGTTCACCAATTCAAAAAGTTTCTTCAACTTTGGATTTGTATTACTTTCTACCAGTCCAGTCTTTGATTCTTTCTGACATAAACTGGCCAGCATCATCTTCAATATCAATACTTGCAGGTGTGGTGGGTTCTTGCATCCCTTGTTGATACTGGGGCACTCCAGTTCGTTGGCAATTGGTAAATGAAACCATAAACAGGGATGTGGACAGTTCTACCCTCTTTAAAGAGTCAGTGGTTCGGTTCAACATTAGAATAAAGCTGGGCATAGACGAGTCATTTTCCCGTCGACTGCTTAGCCGACCGACCAGGCGTTATGAAGTCATCACGCTCGGCCGCTAGGGCTGAGAATCACCTGGGCACCCTTTGTGTGGCGCCCTTTACTGTGGATGTCTGCTGTCCCTATCCCCAAGTAATGGGATTGGCCTGGAGTTTACCGGCATGTCAGATCACCAGGGGGCGCACCTGATTCTCGGACGTTGAGGAATCTGCCTGTCTATTCCCAGCTTAAAACATTTGTACTCCTCCTAATCCACCTATTGCTATTACTGATATCTTCAGCCAGTCTTCTTCTGGATCTGGTCAGATCTGTCCTGAAGTAACCATGAATGATGTCACATTTTACAAATGGCGAGAATAAGGAAGGAGTGACTTTCAATGTTTATAGATATAAAAAGCAAACTTTTAGAACAGGGGTGGGCAAACTTTTTGACGTGTGGGCCAAAATGGGTTCTCACCTGAGTCTGTATTGATGTCTTTATTCCTCAAGTCATCGACATGATTGATGATGTGTGGAGGGGACATTGTGATCTTTTTATAAATTTGCTGTACTGCTTTCCATAAAAAAACAACCATAGCTGTGCCAAGCAGGGAAAAAAAGAAAAAAAACATAAAAAACGTACCTGCAATATTTTAGTGTGTAGACCTTTTGGACAGGACAATCTGGCTCCTCTCCTCTCGCTCATTGCATGAGTGGCGATAAGGCGGATGTACAGACTCCTCTAGGCATTATGTACGCCTATTGTAGGGAACATGCAGAGGGGACTCAGACTTTTCGCCAAGGTGACAACAGACTGGATTAAAATGCCAAACGAGCCTTATCTGACCCCCGGGCCATAGTTTGCCCATGTCTAGTATAGAACAAGGGGTGGGTACTCTTAGGGCCATTTCGCACCATACATGTTGCAGTTATGGCGCATTGTCCATTGCAGTTAAACATGCTAGGTCTCCCATTCTATGGGTAACACTTGCGCGGAGACAGAAAAATGTGTGCCGCTCTGTTAACACAACACAGCCAAGTGTTTGTTGATTATGTAGAATAAGGCTGTATATGTAAAACATTTTTGGTAAATAAATACCTTAATCCTAATGTTCTACAAACCTATGAATACAGAATCCCCCCCTTCCGTGCTAAGTTTCAAGAAGTTCAGTGAATATAATAGAAACAATATTTTTCTGATTGTTTGGAGTGGAATAGATCTGCACAAAAATAAAGTGAAACTAAGTGTGAGGAGGGTGGGGCAATCCGTTGAATAATTCTATGTAAATTGTTATTATTAAGGCGATGATTATTTTTCTCCTTCCTAAGTACAACAGTAAAGTTGTCCAAATATGAATGATTAAACTAAACTGGGGATAAAAAACAAATATGAAAAGTTGTTATTCTAAAAATCTTCTTCTTGCATATTACAGTTATACCAGCACGAATTTGTCTTCATGTAGAAAACGACTGACTAGTCTTTATGTAGAAAACTACTGACTAGTGATTTTAAATCGTGTTTTAAATCAGTTCGATTAAAATCATATCCACCCTGCCCTAAACACAACTGGACACATATAATGTGCCCCTAAGGTGGGCGTATGTGGTTCCCAGTTTGATCAACAACAAAAAATTTATTTATTTTTAACGAATGCTTTTGACCAACGGTGATGATAATGTAGCATAAGATGGAAAGAGCCGTGATTGGTGATTGTGTTGGAAAGTTTTTGTCGATTGTACAAGTATCTGATGGGTTTTCTAGAGATTCTGATTAGATTTAAGCAGGGCTGTGGAGTCGGAGTCGAGGAGTCGGAGTCGGAGAAATTTTTGGGTCCCTGGCGTCGGTGTTCGGCAAAAAATGGAAACCGATACCAGACGAGCCTACGAAATTTGAAATGGGAATTAATTTTTTTTTTTTTTTATATAAAAAAAAATATAGCTTCAAATGTCGTCAATTAACAAACAGTCATAATGACATAATGAACTTCTCGTGCTATAAGAAATAAATAGCATGCAGTGTATAAACATACAGTCCCACTGTGACCCAGAGCCTAAAGGCCTCCACACACGTAAGAGTGGGGCCGACAGACCAGCTTCAGATGAGCTCTATAGGACATGTGGGATGAGGTCATCAACGCTTCTCCAGAGCTGACACAAACGCCGCTTCTTGAGACTAACAGCAAGCGGCCAGAGATTATGGACATGTCCTTCTCTGCCGGGCGATCTGTGGGGCGTCAGCGATCATGTAACACGACCATGTGGGTCCCCCCATCGTCATACACACTACGCCCATTGTTCGGCAGAAAATCGTGCCGCTCGGGTACGAGTATGGTGCATCTTAACTCTCCCTGATAATGAGATAAATATTTGTTGCCGGACTATAGTCGCTTGTGATATGCTTGCCATATCCATTGCCGATAAGCTGTATCTTCGGGGCATATCGGGACTGTGTCTGCTGCTACAAATCCAGCGGGGTGTGTATGGACCTAATTGAAGGGAATGGATTGCCAATTAAGTTCAGACGGAACGTCAGATCTGAGGCGACAAATACTTAGATTGTTATCTCATCTTTAATCATGACTCTGGGGATTCCATGGAAATCAATGATCATGTTTGAAGGTGGCCCCTTCTCATCCCTCTCGTCTTGGAGCCTTCATGCCCTATCTTCAGCAGAAGATCAGAACACTAAAGTTGGCCACCACGTTGTAGTATCTGTAACAAGATTTTGTGTACAATCGCACGGTAAATGATTGTACTTAATCTGTTTACAAAACCTACCGTGTGTGCTTTGTCGTGGACTGGATCTAATAGAGCCGGTTTTTCAAAGTGAACTTTCAATTGTTGAGGTGACCAACATGTTGAAAAAGACCCGTACTTTACATGGAGACATTGATTACTTTCTGGAAAAGTAATATCAAACAAGCTGCGGCTCTTGGCTCTCCAAGCCGTCGTGTCTGTGAGTGTGAAGGGGACCAGAGTGCATGCAGCTCTCATGGAACTGTTGAGACAGCTGCTTTTCTCTCCCCAGCTTTGTGGCGTGTTGGTTCATCACCACTGCAAGCATGGGGTATTATAAGTCGTGGGTCCCATATGAACAGGAATAATGTGCCCATGTGGGTGCACATAGATTTGTTCAATTGATCCCCGATCAATCACAGGTGGTGCCTAGCTTAAGGAAAAAGCAGCAGCATCTTTTCTGCCCGAACATCCTTCTCTTCTTTATTGGTCATTACAGTGTTGGTTTCCTGGCAGTAAATTTCTTTGGTTAATGGTATGATATTCTTTCCTTTCCTTCTTGGATGATACAATAATTTAGCATATTACATTCAGAGGAGTCGGAGTCGAGGAGTCGGAGTCGGGGAATTTATCGACCGACTCCACAGCCCTGGATTTAAGGCCCCCATACATGATTTTTCATTTAATCAACTTAATTCAATCTATTTTTTTGGTGATTGATTGAAAATCTATGGCAGCCCACATGGTAAGATCAACCTAAAGCAATTAAAATTGGAAAAAATTTCAATCGAAAAATGATCGGACATGCTGGAAAATTTTGATTGGTTGTATTGAAATTGAACCTTAATTCAATTACGCTTTAAGTCGATCCCAAAAAATTTGATCAAATATCTGTTACTACAGTTGTCATAGATAACAATCAATCACCGATTTCCCTGATCCAAATAAAATTTATCTTTTTAAATTGGTTGAATGGAAAATCTAGACGTGCACGTGCTTTAGTCTCTGAAGGTACTATGGTGTATGGGCACAGGGCACACAGTTCTGCATTGTTCACACTGTGCCAGTCCTATGAATCCATATTCCACTGACCATCATTGTTTACATTGCACAAACTGCAGGAAAGTTGATGTATGTATGGCTAGCGTTACTGTAGACAAGGCTGGAGGACGCATCCAGACAGTACGTGGCATCTGCTGCACTAACATTGTCTTCTCTTAGTTATATTTTTGGTGTGTTGCACCATCTCTTACTTTTCTCTTACATCAGATTTTCTTTCATTCTCTCTTCCTACGCTAATGCAATATTGGAAGCAAACCAAGTTTATGACATGTCCTCATTTCTATCCCAGCTTGCTCCAGGCCCAACTGAGCTTTTCAGTGTTGGTTACAATCAGTGTAATTGGTAGCACAGAAAAATAATTTTGCAGTTGAGCAAATAGAAAGAACGCAGATACGGTATTGGTCGATTTTCATCGTTGTCTCCATTTTTATTTTTAGATAGGAGGAGGATTTGACAATTTTATGTCTAAGGAGAAGATGAGCGTCCCGTCCAGTGTAGGGGCCAGGGACGAGGCGGCTGTCTTCTGGCCCTTATGTTATTATCACTGTTATTTGTTATTATTGTTGATGCTTTTATTATTATTTAATGAGGATATTCAAGTTTTCCGAGTGCAGATTAATGTATCAGGATTTAATCTTGCGAGCTTGGATATTGTGCTTCAGTATTGCAGCATTATGAAGACAGGAAGATTAAAGTATTATGAGCATTGAAGAAAATGTTTATGGGAACGGAGGTGCCCAACAGAAATGCAGAATAAATGCTCCTAAAAATAAAGTAAATAGATCAACGCAAAGTTTACTTATCAGGGCAAGACTGTAAAAAGAAAAGCACCTCTAGAATCCGTTCCATGCACTCTGTTCATTCTCTGTTTATCATTCGGTGTATTCATTTACATAGTTAATGTGTGCCAGCTCTTTTTTGCTGTAAAGGTTTTTGTAAATTCTAAACCTTCTATATATATCTTGTTTGTGAAGTACAATTGGTAAAATGCACATACCAGTCATTTTTTATATTATTATTATTACTATCATCATTTATTTATATAGCGCCAACATATTGCTCAGCGCGGTACAATAAATGAGAGTTAAGACAACACAAGATAACAGACAGGAACAGGTTATGACACAGGAGGAGTAGAGGACCTCTCGGGCTTACAATTGCCGTTACTCGAATAAAAGAAATGCTAGTAAACTGTACTTTTATTTAAAGTTTTGATAATCGTTTTATTATAGATTTTCTAGTTCTAGTTTATTATAGATTTTCTTCTACATACTTAGTTTTCTATTTTTAAATTGTACTTTAACACAAAAACTGAAGTATAGCATATTGCAACTTACCAACCCTTATGTGTGGTGGTTAAATTCAGATTTTGTAAGCGCAGTCCTAGCTATCATTAGTAAACTACATTTCTGTAGGTTGTAGAGGATGTAAGTTTTTGTAGTCGAAATCATCAGAGCAGCCTTGGAAAGCAATACTCCCCTCCATAGATACAGTATGGTGAGTGAGCATAGTCAGCTCAAGGCCAGGACTACACTAGTTTTTTTTTTGTCCATAATGGGTCCATAATGGGCAACTCCAGCCGTCGTATACCTGTGTTTAGGCGGCATATTATTGTTTACGTGGCAATAAACCGCCCTATAAAATTTAATGCACAGAAAACTTTTTGTACATCTTGAAGTGTCCATTGATATTCAGAGGACATGTTACTCATCATTGCCCAGTGTTGCAGCACAGACCACGCAGAGCTTTGCCTTGCCTTCTGGTTGCTGCAAGAGACAGAGACTGAAGCATGCTCAGATTGGTGGCAACTGTGCAGAACGATCGATCGTAACGTGGTAACGTCACCATGGGAATTGATGCACACCACTTTGGGAAATCGATCCCTGGCTGATTCTTTAGATGGGGAACGAGGGTCCCCATCCAGTTATGGGGGACAGGAAAAAAATGACTTGTCAGATCGCTGTTTGATTCGTTTTTTGTTCGATTTCCACCTTTATGGATCGGTTGTATAAAGTGGGCACATTCGATTCCCGAATGATTGTTAGGGAATTGACCGCAGAATTGATACGTGCTAGCTTTAGTTTCACCAGATATTTTTTAAATAAGTAAAGGGTTTTAAAGTAAAAAACCTGCTCTAAGTAACCGGCCATGTTATTTGGAAACTTGTAATGATACATGAATGGGTTTATTGACACTTAAGAGTTATCTACAGTTGGTACAGAACGTATTCAGACCCCCCTTAAATTCTTCACTCTTTGTTATATTGCAGCCATTTGCTAAAATCTTTTTTCCTCAATAATGTACACACAGCACCCCATACTGACAGAAAAACACAGAATTGTGGACATTTTTGCAGATTTATTAAAAAAGAAAAACTGAAATATCACATGGTCATAAGTATTCAGACCCTTTGCTCAGTATTTAGTAGAAGCACCCTTATGATCTAATACAGCCTTGACCGGGCAGTGTTAACCTCCCTGGTGGTTCACTGAGGTGCAGATTTCTGTACCAAAAGTGATACAGTGTT
>CM070036.1:132852145-132879978 GCA_036250615.1 Ptychadena robeensis | reverse complement strand
GTTAGTACACATATGAGTTTTGTAACAATAATGCAGGTACGCAGAGCTAGGTTTTGGCCCTTTTAGAGTATTAGAGTACCACTTATGTGCACCCCTGGATATGTGCTTTGTACAGCGGTCTGTTATATGTCGGCACTATAGAAATACAAGATAATAAAAATATTGAAGTTGTTATTTATTAATATTATATATAGCCATAATACTGTTATTTATTAAGAAGTTTAGTGGATTTTACCTCACCAGATCACCAGTACAGAGTGGTACAGAAAGTATTGATTTCACTTTTTTCCAGTAAACTTTTACATAAAAACCAGCGACATTTGACGTCTGTATGAGGGTTGGCCCTTCTCAGGGTGTGCATGTGCAAACTGTACTCTTTACCTCCCGAGGCCCACATGTTTGACTTGGCACATGTGTCTCGTTGGCTTATCGCGGCTGGCAGGAATGTTTGACATTGTTCACTTCAAATTGCTGAAATGTTTAAGCAGAGGGAAAGAAGTTTTGGGCAGGCTGTATTGATTGTTTAAATGCAATTATTCGCAGATTCCTATAGCTGGATTCTGACGGGAGGTTAAACTTGCTTGGTAAAGAAATAGCAGCGTAAATGACTTACTTTGGAGACACGCAGCTGTCAATTGATTCCGGCTGCAGGAATTTCTCTGTTGTGTCCCATAGCACTGTATGGAACAATCACAGTCATGCCGACACGCTTATCCATTGCCAACATTCCATCATCAGATTCAGGGACACCAGTTGGATGTGTATGGATTTTTTATTTAATAGCGTTTTATTGTGTTTATAGAAGTTTTTTTTCAAGGTCAGAACACTCTGTAATTTTAACATAAATTAACGAGTGCCAGTTATTTGAATATTGTAGCAATGTAAAAATGTTTTTCTCTATTGTAGAATTGTGTCTGCCAACAATGTAGAAAAGCGCTGTTGGTAATCTGTTGATGAATAATTTAAATTTCAGAGATTGAGTTTATCTAATAAAGGTGAATTCAAAGTATGAAAGACTCAAGGTAATGTATCTTGTGTATGCATAGCCAAAACATTTCCATTGGTTGTAAATAGAAAATGGTTAGAATTGAGATTTACAATGACTTCCTGTCAAAGTGAATGCATTTTACCAGACCGGAAGTACAGAGAACCCAACATAAACAATAACACATGTTTTTTTATTTATTATCGTAAGGGAAGGCTAGATCGCTTTTTTTTCTGTCTGTTTCCCTGTGGTATGTTTTTTCTGCACTTCCTGTCTGGTGAAACATGACAGAAATCTCTCAAATGGGTAACTGTGGGTAGCAGAAAAAGCCATGTTTCTGCGCTCTAAAGGTACCCATACACGTTGCGATTTTTCGTGCGATTTTAGCCCTTCTGACCGATCCGCCAAAAAGTCGGTCGGGTCCCGAATGATGATGCCCGTAATTTTCAGTCGGTCGGCCACATTTAAAAGAGACGCTTAAAAGATTCCTGATACAACTGGCCGATCGGTCGGTCGGCCGGTGACTAATCGACCGAAAAATCGGGTGAAAAATCGTGCATCCGACCGACTTTTAAAAATAGCAGTAAAGCAAAAATCAGGAGTCGAAATCAAATATCGAATCGGTCCACGAAAAATCGCAATGTGTATGGGTACCTTAACAAAAATAGAATTTTACATTCAATTTTTATTTTAATAGATGTCTACATGGAGTTTGAGAGTAGATATAAAATGAATGTGGAAACATGACTTTTTTAGTGTCTAGGCCTGACATGGGCAAACTACAGCCTGCAGGCCATATCCCGCCCGTTTAGTCTTTTTATCCGCCCTTTTTTCACATTGGTGTCAAGAAGCTCTGGCTCCCCCCTCCTCTTCTCTGTGGGGGATGCCTAGAGGATGATTGTTATGGTCTCTTTTTAAAAGCAGTAGTTTGCCAGTTGTATGGAAAATGTATCAATGTAATCTGTTGGAAATCTCCCACGCAGACTGGGAGGACTTGAGACCAGGCGACCCTTATAGGTTCATTGATAGTAACCTCTGTCAAATTTAAAAACCCATTGTGGCCCACAAGTCAAAAAGTTTGCCCACCCCTGGTCTAGGCTCAAGCTAGCTACACCGTCCTGCTATATCAGCATCCGTGGCTCTTGGTTTGGGGGGGGGGGGGGGTACACTAGCCATTTAACTGTATGGAAACAGTCATAGACAACTTGGGTCCTAATGCCAGGAATGTGTGTGGTGGGGGTCAGGAAGCATAGGTAAAGATATAAAATGAGCGTACCGCTAGAGGGTTAATCATGCATCCAAAGTTGGTGTGTTTATATGGGCTCTTCTGTTTCATCTTGCTTTTTTTCTGGAATTTTGCATCAAAGTTTATTGCCATTAATAAAAGTATATTGCAAAAGATTAGGACTGAATAAAGAGATGTCAAAAGGGGACAGTGCAAGGTTTAAAAGAGTAAATCAGAGGGCATTCAGGGGCATGGAATCAAAATACATGCAACTTTACTGTTTGTATCTGCTTCTGGCAATATGCTCTGTTTTTTGAATATGGAAAAGGCAATTAAAATCAAAGGCTGCTTCTGCCAGCACAGCTCTCTATCCTCTATTTATTGCTGTTGGCAATTTGCTTTCTAAATAGTGAACAATGTTCTATAATGTTTTTTACCAGCATAGTCCAGTCCACTCTGTTGTATGTTGCATTAGCATTCTTCGTGGTTTTCATATTTAACATTATGGAAAATACGTTTGCTTTGCCAGAAGGTAAACATAGGATCCCCATACTAGAAGCAGCTCAATGCTGGCGGACTCGGGGGTTTATTATAACTTTGCTCTGGGAGATGGAAGAGAACACTGGACTTTTATTTGGTTGTGGTGAATTTAATGTGCCATGTAAGTGGGGACTCCACCAGGTCCTATGCTGCTGGCTTTCTGATCTTGGCCTCATGGGTTTGTATCAGATCAGTTTGAAAGAGGGAGCTAAGGAGCACTCAGCACAAACTTTATGAGCACTTCAAATCATAATAGAATAAGGTAATTGGTTAATGATAGCCAAGATTTTTTGACTAATTGGTTGAATTGTTCATATTAATATAAAAATTGGTTTAAAATATTTAAAATACAACAGTTCAGCATATTCAGCTATATTCATATACAAGATAAAACTTTTTTTTTACAGTTAAAAAACAGCAATCTTCTCTTCATATGTTTTACTTAACAATTAGATTCATAGGAATATTATCATAATTTGCTGCTGAAAACATTTTTTGTAGCCTGCCAAGGTTAGTGGTTGCTTTTCATGGTCAAAGTGAATTAAGCCTTTGTTAAAACCACCTTTGTTTCACCTTTGCATCCAAAGTAATGTGTGGCAGTCCCCATCCAAAGTAATGTACGGCAGTACTTGGATGGGTGAACCGTCGCGACATTAACTTGGATGGGGACTGTCACACATTACTTTGGGTGGGGACTGTCCACACATTACTTTGGATGGGGACTGTCACACATTACTTTGAATGGGGACTGCCACCATTACTTTACTGTGGGATGGGGAACCGTCACACATTACTTTGGATGGGGACTGCCACCCATGTCTTTGGATGGGGACTGTCACACATTACTTTGGATGGGGACTGTCAACACTTACGTTGGATGGGGACTGCCACCCATTACTTTGGATGGGGACCGTCACACATTACGTTGGATGGGGACTGCCACCCATTACTTTGGATTGGGCCTGCCACACATTACTTTGGATTGGTGGTGATGGTCAGTGTTGAAGGAACGGGTTGAGATGGTCAGTATGGCCGACACTGGTGGTAAGGTCAGTTTGAAGACCCTGGTGGTGATGGTCAGTATGTCAGACACTGGGGGTGATGGTCAGTATGGCAGACACTGGGGGTGATGGTCAGTGTGGAGGACACTGGTGGTGATGGTCACTATGGCATACACTGGTGGTAATGGTCAGTTTGGAGGACACTGTTGGTGATGGTCGTATGCAGACACTGGTGGTGATGGTGCAGTATGGCAGACACTGGGGGTGATGGTCAGTGTGGAGGACACTGGTGGTGTATGGTCAGTGTGGAGGACACTGTGGTGATGGTCAGTATGGCAGACATGGGGGTGATGGTCAGTGTGGAGGACACTGGTGGAGATGGTCAGTATGGGCCGACACTGGTGTGATGGTCAGTATGGAGGACACTGGTGGAGATGGTCAGTGTGGAGGACACTGGTGGTGATGGTCAGTAGGAGGACACTGGGGTGGTGATGGTCAGGTGGAGAACACTGGTGGTGATGGTCAGTATGGCAGACACTGGGGGGTGATGTCAGTGTGGAGGACACTGGTGGTGATGGTCAGTGTGGAGGACACTGGTGGACATGGTCAGTATGGCCGACACTGGTGGTTGATGGTCAGTATGGAGGACCCTGGTGGGAGATGGTCAGTATGGAGGACACTCTGGTGGTGATGGTCAGTATGGAGGACACTGGTGGAGATGGTCAGTGTGGAGGACACTGGTGGTGATGGTCAGTGGGAGGACACTGGTGGGATGGTCAGTATGGCAGACACTGGGGTGATGGTCAGTGTGGAGGACACTGGTGGTGATGGTCAGTTTGGAGGACACTGGTGGTGATGGTCAGTGCGGAG
The DNA here is from genome assembly GCA_036250615.1 of Ptychadena robeensis. Lineage (NCBI taxonomy): Eukaryota > Metazoa > Chordata > Amphibia > Anura > Ptychadenidae > Ptychadena > Ptychadena robeensis. Next base: position 132,875,357 of record CM070036.1, on the reverse strand, counting down.
GGCTATGGTGGACATGGTCAGTATGGCCGACACTGGGTGGTGATGGATATCCCCATGGTGATGGATTGGATATTCAGTGAAGACTGCAGAAGACACTGAACACTGCCTAGCTAATGCATCAGCAGCCTACGCAGCAGCAGCTATGCAGCCTATGCAGCAGCAGCTCTCTGTTCTAACTCTCTCCAATCTCTCTAGCAGCATGTGAAATGGCGTCTCTCCTTGCTATGTTATAGGGTGTGGGATGGTCCGTGAGGTGGTGGGTGCTGATTGGCTGGATTATGCCTGCTGACTGTGACTCACAGGGTCAAAGTTTCACCAATGCAAAAAGATAGGGGGCGGGTCGAACTCGCCATATGTTCGCGAAATAGCGCGAACGCGAACATGCGATGTTTGCCGCGCATAGTCCGCCGGCGAACAGTTTGGGCCATCACTAGTTATCTTGTGTTGCTCTAATTTAACCTACTGGCACCATGGGCAATAATTGCACACAATTTTGCACCCTCCCTGGTGTTGGACATGGAGGCCAATGGCGTTGCCATGAATGATGTTATTGAGGTGTTCCTGGAAAGATCAGCGGGTCCGCCAATACGGAAGCCCGCTGCAGTCTTCCACCGGACAGGTGAGTATGCCTGGGGTTAGCTCGAGGTGAGTTTTGTTAGTAAACAAACTCGCCACAAGTTAACCCGCGTTTACCGCCCAAGAGGTTAATGTGCAGGGCTGCATAATATGTTGGAGCTTTATAAATGAAAGTTGATAATAATAAGCAGTTGAATGTTACATTAAAGGCCCTACAACTAGGGTTATGTGGGACACAGATTCAGCAGTCCTCCACAACTCAAATTTTTTTATGTTTTATTTATATATGGACCTTAAAAGCAGTGGCCCTTCTGTAGGAATGCCAACAGGTGATGTACCTGAACGTCCTTCAAGGCGGTATCGCAGGTCTGAAGGAACGACACAAACTACCTCGTAGTGTTTGTTGGTGCTAGGTTTCCTAGAATCCATAAGGGTCTTGATGAAACCTGTGGAGCATCTGAGATGGATCATGCTTGCCCATTCAGAATATAGGCCGCCAGATGCAACCGAGACAGGTTTGGATGAGCCTGAGACAGAAGGTAGCAAGTTAGAGGAAGGTGGTACCTGCCTCAGCTGTACCAGAAGTGGGAACTATGGTTGTTTTGAGAAGTTCGGAAGAACCACAAGAACCTGGCAGTCCTCATTTCAAACCCTCTACAATTCTAGGGCTGTCTGGGCATCTGGTGGCACTGAGAGCCAGAGAAGAACCTCTTTACCTTGGCATTGTCTATGCTGACATGGAGCTGTGAGAAAAGTTTGGTTATAAGGTTTACGACCATTGATGACATATCCTCATTGCCGACATATATTCATATCCTTATTGCCCTATATTCATGTTTTGTACTCCCAGTAAAGTAAGCAGTAGACCAGTGGTTCCCAAACTTTCCTTGCAGGGATCCCCTTTTCTATTTAGGAACATTATCTAGCCCCCCTCCCCATTCAAACACATGTTCAGAATAAGGGTCTGCGCCCCCCTCCCCGGAATACCTTTGCCCCACAGTTTGGGAACCACTGCAGTAGACAAAGAGCTTAGTCCTTTCATTTTTAACCCTTTAGGTAGAATTGTTATTTAATTTTTATAAATGTAGTTTTTTTTCTCGTTTCCACATTCTCATGTATCAGGATAATATGTATGCTGGACATTTAATAATCTGTATTCTTTAAGAGCAGCATACCATATAAAGCAGAAGCAGAAAAACCAAATATTCTAATAGGTCCTAATGCCCCATAAAATTCCAAAAATGGAAATGTGCCTTTGATACAATGTGTCCGCTGCATCTTTTTAAATCATGAAATATTCTGACACTAGATATGGAAAACACATTGTAGAGACAGCCAGTGTTTACTTTACAGTAAGCCAGTCCATAAAAGCAGTTCAGCTCGACTCTTCCACTCCCGGGGAGTTCTGGGAAATCTGAGGCGACCACACAATTCTCCGGCCTTAAACTATTTACGTCTCCTGCTGGATACTGACTCCACTGGCTACAGGCCAGCACCTGGGGAATTCACTCCTGCTCTTGGGACACAGCATGTCATAACAGCGCAGCACAGCGCTGAACATGAAACAAAGATTAGTCTTTATCCGAGCAGGCCTGACTAGTATCTTGTCAGCAGATGTGTCCAGGCTCAGGAATTGGGATTTCATGGTATTCGAGCTGTTTGAACTTTGTTATGCTTATCCATTCTTAGAGTTAAGATCTAGAACATTTATAAAATGGGGGGGGGGGGATAAAAGGAAAGCGATGGAAACTGAAATTGTCTCAACTGTTTGGTTATATAATGAAACCACATGGTAATTAAGAAAACTTTCTGCAATAGAAGTTCCTCGTCTACTTGTAACCAGAAGAATCTGTAGAAACCAAAGCATTATGGGAGAACATTTTATAGGGGGCTCCCTATTTTTCCACTTACAATAGGGATAACAAACTCAAACAGGGGGCCAAAAGAAAAAACTTGGACATGGTGACGGGCCAACCTTCATATTTATTGTAAATGTGTCTACAATTGTGATGCTTTTCATCAGATAAATTGAAGAACCCTTTAACCTCTCTGGCACTACGCCCATACTGCTGCATTTTTACCAATGCGTTATGGGCAATTGTTAATATATCTTCAATTGTGGAAGTTTTCCTTTTGATCAGATAGAATGAAGAACCCTTTAACCTCTGTGGCGCTACGCCAATACTGCACCATTTCCACCAATGTGGTATGGGCAATTAATGCAGAGTACATTGTAGTCTGTCATGTTTCCCAGCCCTCCCCTTTGCACATGCCCGGCATCATCAAAGATGCTGGGAATGTAGGTTGAGAAACCGCCGCCTCCTTAACATGGGTGTAGTGTATGGCGTCTCTCCCCTGCCTCTTTGAAGTCACCGATGATGCCAACAAGGTGGTGCCAGAAGCGATAAGCAAGTCTGTTGAGATTTAGGATTGCCGTGGGCTCACCATGGATAAGTAAGTATGCCCAAATGTAACTCAGGGTGAGTTTGTAAACAAACTTACCCCGAACTGGACTCTCCTGGGAGGTTAATATGGAAATCCAAAATTTTGCTTAAACATTGAATCTGTAATAGCGTAATACTAAAACACATGTGACGTGAAATGTCAAATACAAGACACATCTGTGCTAGTTACTGTGGGCCAGGTTCGACCCCTAGACAAGAGTTTTATACCCCTAGTTTACAATAGTGTTTCCCAGTGTATGATCAAGAGAGATCCAGACCAGTGGAACATCAGTTAACTAGGGATTAAGCCATCTGCGCAAAATAAAGACCATGCTTGGGTCCATATACCACCATGGTGGTGCTTGGGGGACCAAATACGGTACATTTAAACACAGTAACCTCACTTCAAAAGACATTGCATGAGCTGGACACGCTCCCTCCCACAATTCTTGGGCTTCATTGTTCTCATATTTCTTTGGTATAATGTTCATTATGTACATGGCCCATTGAAGAGCTATACAGCATCTTGTTCTTTTATGGTTATTTATTTTTTCTTAATTTCTAGGATAAAATAACAGAATATTAAACCCTACACCCATACACTGTATTATTTGCTTGAATTTCCAAGGATGGTATCATATATGAGTCATGAATTGTGTTGCAGAAACAGCTTCTCTTCTCTGTAATCCCTGCTGCCAAGCGGATGACACCAAACCTGAGTCATCAGTAAACAACTGCGAGAAAATTGTTTGTTAGAGTGATGCAAAAATAAGAGATAGCGAAGCAATTCACTAAACTTCTTTCAAAGGGGATTTAGGTGCATTTCTTCATTGGTATTATAGAACCTTATTTAAATTAAATCGCCACAGTCGTATCCGCTAGTTGAGTCGAGCAAGTTATATGACTTTATTCTGAACAGGAAAAGTCATGAGCATCACAGGTACAATACCTCTATAAGGGGTCCCTAAGCTGTACCATAGGTCATGCAGAGAAAAGGCTTTCTAGTTATAATTATTTATTTATATAGCGCGAACATATTACGCAGCGCTGTACAATACATTATAGTGGAGATACAACACAGGAGAGTACACACAGGAACAGGTTATGACACAGGAGGAGCAGAGGACCCTTGGGCTAACAATCTAATAGGCTTTCTAGTTTTGTCTTTCAGCTTAGAGTCAATGTGACCATGTTAAAGCCTGCTTTCACTGGTGCCCGTTTATTTAATGTCTGTAAGTTGCCCTGTATATTCGTGTCAGTGCAATTAAAGCAGAGTGAATGAGGTATGTGTGTTTCGCTATGCTGCCTCTCCCCAAGGTCAGATCAAAATCTGTTTGAGTTTGGGCAACCTCCCTATAGCCCCAGCGACACTGGACAGGGGATGGATTAGAGTACACAGTACTCTACATTTATTTCCTGCCAAAGCTGGAAAACCGACACCCCTCCATTACAATGGAGGTCTATGGCGTGGACCATCCTGGCCCCTTCGGCGTCACTGATGATGCAGAAGGATTGGTTCTGGATTCCTAAAATTGCTGCGGCTGGATAGAGAATCGGTGCAGCTTTCGTAGGTATAGTTGATTTTTACGATCCCAGTTAGTTTGGAGTCTGTTTTTCAATTACACTTTGGACGAAATGGGTTCGTCTCAACCGCTAGGGGGATTAAATGGACAGACAGAGCCATCTAGTGGCAGAATAGACGCACTGCAGGGGGAGAACATAATAAAAATAAAGTTATTGGAACACGTTCTGCTAGAAACTAAATTACAGTGCGCTTAGGATCTCACACATCGCTCCCATGTCGTATGTCACTTATAAACTCGTTATTTATTCTTTTCTTTCTATTTATTTTAGAGGCAAAAAGTCATAAAATATTAAAGCAGACCTCCAAAATGTAATTTCTCATTGTGCAAGTGTTGCTACAATAGCTTTATAAAGCACCTTAGACTTTACTTCTAGCTGTAATATTTATAGATAGGAGTGCACATAACTTTTTTAATGAGCTCCTCAGATGAGCGCCAGGAGATGGTGTTTGGTACTCACGACATATGTAGGGTGGTCTTACTCACTGCCTCCCTCACTGTCCTCTGTGTCAGCCTCCTGTATGGTAGGTTCTGCTGCAGATGGACCTCCCTGTTCCTTATTTAGCCCCCGAATAGCTCTCTCTATCCACAGGTCACCAGCTGGCTTTGAGTCAAATGTAACTCTCACAGTACAACACCGTTTGAACCCCCAGATCTCATACCTCAGTAGTGCAACCCTGATATTTCCTGGGTTAGTTACTATCCCCTGAGACCTGCCTGCAGTCCATATGTCATGCTTTCATAGTCATATTCCAGCTGTCACAGTGCTTTTCTCTTGTCAGATTTTACTCTTACATATGCCTACTCTGACTTTCATCCCCCCAGATCTCCCCCTTAGAAGTCCAGTCTTTTTTTTGGATTATTAATTTACATTCCCAATTTCACACCCCAACTGCAACCTTTCATAGTTATTCATGTGTCCCTGCAGTTATCAAAGTGACATAAATTGTATACATGTAACATTTGGCTCCGGACGCCCAGACACGGAGCGCCTCCAAGTTGTTAGTACGCATATGAGCTGTGTAACAATAATGCAGGTACGCAGAGCTAGTTTTTGGCCCCTTTGAGTACCAGAGTACCACTTATGTGCACCCCTGGCTATAGATATCAATTTATTATCAGATTGACAACGGACAATCTTGTAAATTATATTTCAGAATGACGTTGTCCATCAAAGTTGGCGTACCTGTAAGGGGAAGCCATTTTTGCATTCTGAATATCGCTTCCCTGACATCAAATGAAACCACTGATCCAGGAGTTATCTTCTCCAGGCAAACACTTTGTTTTCACAGAAGTCTGTATGTAAAATAAAACATGCATTTCATGTAATTGGGACAATTAATCATCTTTGTAATTATTTCGAGGGAGACAGAGTCATCCATTAATTAGACATGCTTACTGAGGTACAAACCGAGAAAAGGAAAAAATATTCCCTTATGTCAGAATTACCTGACAGCAAAGTCATATTGGAAGTTCTTAGTAATTGCTTTGGCCTTGTAGAAAAGGTGGCCTACAACCAGAATAGGGTTTGATGTTTGTTCGAATGGGTCTGAAAACAGTAATGAGGAGCTCATGGGCTTGGTTTTATACTTCTGCTTCTGGAAAATGACTCGGTTTGACAATTTAACAATTTTTGACGGTTTAACAATTTTCTTGGTTGTCGCTGGGCTGCTTGGACCTCCGCTGAATCTTTGCACATTCTAGTTCTTGAGCTTTTTGGCTTACATCTGGCCTAAAGTAAGACCTAGCTGCACTTGTCCCTGTGCTTATTATATAAGAACTTACCCTGAGAATAGCTTCTGTATTTCATCCACTTTCTGGTAAACACAGTGTGCAGCGCCGGTTGAATACTGCCTGAACCCGGAGCTGAGCTCGGAATAGCTGTAGAAAAAAAAAACTTAGATGGCAGCGACACCGGGTGGCCATTCTGTATATTGCATCATACAAATTTTACATGAAACACACTGTACCAGTTTAGTACAGAAATTCAGTCTAAAGAGGTTGAATTACTTTAGAAATAAGACCTAATGCATTGTTTTGCACCTAAAAGTGTCCTTTTTTTGGGGAAACATGGTAGTCATCAGTAAACAACTGGGAGAAAGTGGTTTGATATGGCGATGCAAAAAGATATAACAATTCAATAAATGGAACCTTTTCAAACCGCTCTAGGCACATTACTTATGAATGCTAGAGCAATGGTGCCTTACTTCAAATCTGCAAAGGGCTGCAATTAGAACCTGATTAACAATTACTTAATTTGACCATTAAACTATTCTCGTTCTTTAACTGTAGAAGAGTTAAGGTCCCCATACACGGGTCGACAGCCGTCAATTGATGACATCACGCCGTGCACGTTTGTGGCCATCTATTGTGCTGGTCATCGATGACGGTCGCCCTGTCTTCAAGCGGGATCAATCTGCCCCACTCGATCAAACGGGGAACGAACATGTTGGTAAATCCCTGTTGATCTCCTTGCATCAAACTGGAATCTATTGCACAAAGTGGCGCGCATAGATTCCCATTCAATCAATAAACACTCGAGCGCAGTGTGGTGACTGACCTGTGTATGGGGGATCTTAAGCCCCCCATACACCACATACAATTACCATGCAATTTCTGTAAAATAAATTTTTCTTCTACCAAAACCATGTAATATGAGGACCTTTCTACACCTTCCAATCACTATGTATTCTATCAGGGAGGTCACTATACTACATAGTTGTTGGTAGATCTGATGGAAATTGTATGGAGGAATCTGAAGGTGTATGGGGGGCTTTAAAGGTTGTAGCTAGACGTCTACTACGTCTTTGTTGGCCCTTAGTTGCTTGGTGGACAATCCAACTCTGGCCTGCTGTCACAGCAGGTGAAACCGCACAGTTGGCAAAGGTGCAATCCGTGGCGCAGAGTCTAAGGGACCGTCTTGTGTTCACCAGAGCAGCCTGCAAGGGCTGTGCTGCATACGACCCCTAAGGTTGCGGTTCCTGGATGCACCCATGCAAGTTGGCTTCTCATGATATACCAAAATGGAGTGCAGAGAGAGGAGTGCAGAGATAAGCGGAGTGCAGAGATAAGCGGAGTCCGTGACACGAGCCGAGGGTCTGGAGTCGGGAAGACAGAGGAGGTACTGGAACAAAGTGCAGAGGACCAAGAGGCAGGGAAAATCAGTTGGTCGAGCAGAGAGTCTGGAACCAGGAAGTCAACAAGCAAGGAGGCTGGAGATAAACATATGAGACCTATTGTCCAGGCACCTTCCTGGTGCCTGAGACTACTCTTAAATAGTACAGGAGGGAGGGCAGCTGACAAGGTTAGGAGCATCACAGGTGTCCAGAAGAGGGAGCTCGGCTGCAGGAGAGTTAACCCTGTGAGGCAAGGAAGGTATAAGGAGCTAGATGCAGGCAATGCAGAAGCTGCAGACACAGATACCCTTGCCCTGTGGAGGTCTGTGAAACCTGCTTTGGCCTAGGTGTAAACCTACCCTCATAGTAAGCAATTGGTAGGTAAAACTTCCTTAAAATACTAATCATTTATTACAAGTTTCAAACAGAAAGAAACAAAAAAGAAGACCTGGAATCTCTGCACTAAGCCCTGTCCCTGGAAAGAAGAAATTGCTGATGAGTGCGGCAGCAGCTGAGCCTGGAAGAGAAAATGAGAAATATTTCACTGAGAAATATTATCCCGGCAGCTCGGATTGTCGAATTTAATACTTTAATAGATGTGTTTAATCTCTCGGTACAAAGATGCATAGCAAATGAATCCCACCTCAGCTCTATGCTTGCTGTTGTGCCGTAGAGCTATCGCTTTTCTTTACGTGACCTTCAAATGAGCAACGTTTTTCTTCTTAAAATCATAAAAATTGTTAAGGTGCAGAGCTTCCATGGCAGCCTCAAATCAATAGTAAAGTTAGAAGCACAGGGTACTGGCTCAGTGATGAACTATCCATCAGACAGTAATCCACCTTATTTGTCGCAGCAGGTCGATGTGACAGCCTCACTGTGACCTGCCACAACAAATAAAATGGATTACACTCTGATGGAAACATGCATCATGTCCAATATCCAGCCTTCTACTCTATACATGACATTTGTTTTATGCATTCTGCCCAAGATGAGATCTTTTAGTGGAAATTTATCACTTCCTCACATGAAAAATATATTCATTTCAAAGGGAAATGTATGAAAATGATCCCTCTGCTCCATGAAAAAAACTATTTTTTTTTCAGTATTATAGTAGTATAGTATTTGAAGCTTTAATGTTCACTATCTGGTTTAGATTCTTAATGGAATGCATTTGCTATACCTGTACATAGTCAAATATAGTAGATTATATATCTTTTTGTTTTCCTGGTAAATTGTAATATTACATGGTATTATATGCAATGTATTTATTTGCTTTTCCATTGAAACTCTGTATACAGATCTCATTGGATGACTGAGCCCAGATTTCTAGGTAGTGTTTGCTTACTTGTGGTGTTCCAGAAGTTCTTTGCGTGTATTTATGGTTATTTGATTAACCTCCTGGGCATTTTGTCCATTTTGCGCCTTTTTAAAAAACGCGCTATGGGCAATCAAAGCAGATTACAATGTAATCTGCTCTGATTCCCTGCCCCCGCCTCTTCAATGTCATGCATGAAGCTGAAGAGGCGGAAGCTGGAATGAGATTGGTGGTGATACCTTGTGGGTATGTTTTGTACACACTGTTCTGATACTGATTGGAGATACTTCTGTATATTATAGTTTGTTGGATTATGGTTTTGCCCATATGGACCCACCTTATAGCTATGGGGCACTAGGCAACTATGTGGTGTACTGTGACTCGTGTTGTCTGTTTTTGTATAGATTTTTGCACCTAGAGACCACCTAACTTAGGTTTGGCACCCTTTGGAATTCGTTCCCTCCTGAGGAGGCCAAATATTAAGGCCCAAAAATGTTGATGGGAGTCATCAAAGAGGGATTACTTATTGAAGCATGTCCTCCCAACTTTTCCAAACTAAGAATTGATAATTTATGTATTTTTTGTAGATTCTCCATGTTGTGATTTGTATGACCATGTTCAATGGCACACTGTACATGGACCCAGAGTCCTTTTAACCTTCACTTATAGATATTGGTGTACCTTGTACATGTCCCTATATCTATTCCTTTGCCACATTAAAATCCCTTGGGGTAAGCCACCCCACTTGACTCTACTTTTTGCCAGATCAATTTGTTTTGGTGATTGGCGGTGATTCTGACAAGGAGGCAGTAACTAAATCTGAGTGTAGATCGGGATGAGTATTGTTTGTAAACAAACCTGCCCCATGCTACACTCGGTCTTAACGCCCAGGACACTGACGAAGATTGTAATTCTAAAAAGAAAATCTATTGCAAATAAAAAGAAATCTAAACTAAAAATTTTTTCATTTTCCTTTAGTTACAAATAGACATTGCACCTCTTAAAAAACAGTGGTATACAGAAAACATGAAAAGTATCCAATAACAAATTCTAAACACATGTTGGATGTCTTTGTTAAGTAAAAACCCTGTATTCTGTAAATATATGTCAGTCAATCAATGTACTGTCACATTGAGGAAGACAACCTGTCAACGTAAAGCTATATATACATACTCCGCTGTTCAATCAGGGACCTTGCAGCTTTAACATCAAAATGCGTAATCACATTAGCAAACCGAGTAGCCTACTGATTTTAGTATTACTCTTGGATTTCTTGGTCAGCGATAGATCAAGTAAACCTTATTCCACCCTACAAGCCAATAAGGCAAAGTGGAAAATTAAGGTTTTATTTCTCCCTGCTGAACAAAAAACAGTTTGTCGTCCTCCTGATATTTTTCATGTATATTGAGAATGTCCAGCAATTTGTTACCAGTATATTTGCCATGTGATGCCCCCTCTCCTTATTGTAATTTATCAATATTGGTGTCCTGTAAAATATTACGTCTTCTGTATTTCCGGATGGTACGGCTTCACCTCCCATGTGATGCATTGGTTATTGCTAAGGTCATGCAAAACTTGGAAAGGCTTGGAAAGGCTCAGAGAGCTTTTTAAATGTTCCTTGGTAGAGGAGGATTAATTCAGATCTAAATGTGTTCTATAAGCTGGAGGCCTCCGAGGGACGTTTTTTCCTCTAGTGACGTAGGAGACTCATTTATATGGAGAGTGCTGAACCATGAAAGCCAACCTACACTAACGCTTATGGGAAATGATGAGATTTCGGAGACTGTTGGGTAAAAGTAATGATGCTTGGTACAATTAATTATGAAAGAGTTTAAATGTTTTGGTTAAAGGTCAGTCTGCCCGGAGCTGAAATGTTTTACCTTCCAACTTCCTTTTTTCTTTGGTAGTTGTAACCTCCTGGTTTGGTTCCTGTCTGCTTCTTCTATCGATTTTGTGTATTTTGAGGGTGTTTAATACTAAAAAGATACTGAAGATACAGTTTGCTGAACAATTTCTGGTTCCTTGGTTAATCTGGCATTGAGTCACTGGCTCAGAACTACAGCCAAGTCAATAAACAGTCAGAACTCATGATCTGTGCAATTGCCTCACGCCCGTTATTGAAAAAGTCTCGAAGTCTTCCAAACTTTTGGAACATCAGGTTTGGTTGAACTTTGAGCTGACATTCAATATCATCCTCTGAAGACAAGTAGACATGGTCACATGGTTAGACTAGCTGACTCTGTGAGTTGATTGCAGAGTCTCTGAACATGGTATCATGTTAGAGAAAGCTAGAGATGTAGATGTTTTGGGAACAAAGTTTTGCCCTAGAACAGTGGCTCTCGACCTTTTTAGATCGGCGACCCCTGTGAAATGGGCGTTCAACCCCCAAGGAGGTCCCAATCCACAGAATGAGAGCCACTGCTCCAGCATATAGTATTGAAATGTTGACTTTACATTAAACTTTTTGTGCAAAAACTTTGTGTTAGAGCAGTACATTCTCTTTTTTCTGTAGCATACCTTCAACCCTTTTCCACATATCCAGAAGGTTGGTGAGGATATCATGCTAAGGGACTTTGCAATGAACTCACAAAGTGGAACTGGTCGGATTTTTGAAAAAACAAATGACCATCTCTAAAGACAAATTACATCTGTAAGGACAAATAGTTAGATAAAGTAGATGGATAGTTTGTAAGCTAAGACAAGCAATTGTAAATGCTTAAACTTTTTGTGAAGTTTTTCAGGAGCTAGTTCTTGCAGTGCTTGTACCTTTTCTTATATTCTTTAAGACTAGGCTTCAATAACCAGAGCATCCTAAGCACAGAACTCTGTAGGCCAAGTCTGTAGGCCAAGCCAAGGTCAAGTCTTTGGTATAATAGAGAAATGGATGACTGTGGCAATGGCCAGTTGTTTGAGTTTGTAAGGCACTTGTTCCTGGGCTTGTTGAAGAAAGTTAAATATACAGATAGTCCCTGACATCAAACATCTCCTACTTCATAAGGGAGCCCCAGGTTGTACTTAATCTGGCTGGGGGATGGAAGGCAAGCCTGGGGACACTGCAAGTGGTTAAGTTGTTTGTTTAGTGTAGTGTCCCTCAGCAGCTCTGGTAGATGACCCCATTCATTTTCTGTGGAAGGCGTGTGTGGCAAGTGGTAACAGACAGTGCTGTTTCTAGCCTTTCGGGGGCCCTATGCAAGTTCTTGCTTTGTGCTCTCTGTTGAAGGTACACACCACTCCTCTTTCCTCTTCTTCTTTTTCTTCTACTCCAACCCCTATCAAAATCCATTTTGTGGTGATGGCATTGTGAATGCAGAGGGATGATCGTTGAGGGAGCGCGCATGCTGCAATGGCTACCTTGGGAGCTTCATAGAAGCTGCACTAGGCAGCCACCACAGATCTGGATAAGGATTAGGCGCGCACTTTGATAGGTCTTTACAGGGGCAGCCACAGGAGCGAGTATCATTTATTTTGGAGTATTGGGAATTATAGTGTTAATGTGTTTTAATTTTATTTATTTTTTCTGGTTTAGTGTTTACTAAATCAAAATCTAGTATAGCATCCTTGTACTCAAAAGTGGAGTTGGTTTGTGAGCTTTTATTAAGTTAAGGTGCAACCACTTGGGTGAGTACATGTGCATTCTAAGTTTCTCAGTGAAATATGTGGTATTTATTTTGCTAAAAGCTGGAATATTTAGGAAACTGCATGTAGTTTTCCAAATAAAGCAATAAAGAGCCCAAAACAAACTCCAGATATTTTATTAGTTAATTTTTCAGCAAATTGGAAATAAATGTGGGTTTAGTTCTAATCAGCTACAAATGAAGAGAACTCTGTTGCTTGTTTGTGCGTCCCTTTTATATTAAAAAAAGATGTGGTAACATTTTGTTTTTATGTTTTTGAATTCAGTTACCACAGTTATACATGTAATCCGTGTATAACGTTGTGTCCCTTTTCTCCTCGTGCAGTATAATGTTACTGAAATACTTTGAAAACAATGTGGTTAAACTATAACCTTGTGAGCAGCTCAGTCAGTTTATCTTGCACTTGGCTTGCCAGTCATCATGATAATCTCAATAAAATGTGTGTGTGGTGGGACCGCGCTTAACCGAAACGCTGAAGTTGAGGTTAAATTTGAGGCTTATGTCACTGAATGTAGCCAGCTACTGTTTGCTATGGTTTTATATGCAATTGGCCATGTCATGGTTTACTTTTCTTTAATAAACATTACGTTTTACAAAGGGTATATCTTCATAGTTCAAACATAAAGAACATGACATACCTATGTATACAAACGTCCGCTTACTATGTTCTTTTATCATTTATTATTTGTTTTTTATCGGTTTATCTAATGTCGCTACTTAAAGCTAGTAAGGGCCCCCATACATATGTCAGATTTCCTTTAGATCTCCTTTTGTTTTACCAAAACCATGTAATATGAGGGACTTTCTAAACCCCAGTTGCCCAACCTGAGGCCGGGGGCTGCATGCGGCCCTTTAGGTGTTCTTTGGCGGCCCCCTTCAGTCTTTCACCCTGAAACCTAACTATTAATGCATAGGGCATAGGAACTTACCTGTCTGCCGAATCTAAGGTTATGTGTCCCATTAATATAATCAATGGCTTTGAAGCACATAACCTTTGATGATATACATGACTCAAAATGTTTATTACCGTCCTACAGTGTTCCCTAATGCTTGAAGTATTATTTAAAACAAATTTTGTTATTTAAAAAATGAAACATAATATCTTCTAGCTATGCATGCTGAAATTGTGTTAATTAAAAAAAGCTAAAACAAGTCAGTATAGATTGAGAATGTTATGTGCGGCCCTTTAGTGATGCTGAGGGCCGCACTTGTGGCCCTGCATATCAACTCAGTTGCCCACCACTGTTCTAAACCATCAAGTCTAATGTGTTCAATCGTAGAGGACCCTATACTACCTAGTTGTTGGTAGATCTAAAGTATATCTGACAGAGAGATCTAAAGCAGGTTACACACATGAAAATATGGGCCAGATCGATGGCACGCTCACTGCCATCTATCTGGCCCATATCATATATCAACGTCTGTTCCTTGCTTAAAGGTGTATGGCCAGCTTTAGTCAGTAGAGCTTCTGAATTCATTTAAATTACATATGTCCACTTTGATCATTGGTCGAAAGACCTTGACATTTTCTTTGTGTAATTGTAAATATAAGCAAAAGCTGCGTAATGGAAAGAAAATGTAAATTTTCTTTAATGAACATTGAGAATATACCCTTTATATAAAACTTATAGTTTAAACTAAACAACATGAGAAAGCAAACTTGTGTATACACTTACTACATTCTTTCATCATCCATCATTTGTTTTTCATTGGTTTATCAAATGTCTCTACTTAAAGCTTAAATTACGTATGTCCACTTGATGTCTTTCTATAATCCAGCTCAAAGTGGATCCTGCTAGCAGAAACGCTCGTGCTGATCGTTTCTGCTAGATGGATCTTACTTCGGCTGCACCCGAGCAGATACGGAAATAGCCGAGGTCTCCGGCTATCTCCGTGATCGGCATTCGGGTCCTGATGACGTCATCGGCCGGCGGGAGATTTAAAGGTACAAAAAAAATTATTTTTTTCTTAGATTTTTTTTTACATTTTTTTACATTTGTTTTTATTTTGATTGGATTGGATAAATGTTTTATCCAATCCAAATCAAAAAAAAATTTTTTCTGTACCTCTAAAGCCGCCATAGCGCTTCCATCTGTGGCCGTTTTGCGAATGATCACCATGCGCATTCGGGGTGATCGCTTGGTGATCAATCGCAAAATGAACGCCGCCCACCTGGAGCAACCGTTCGCACAAAACTTTGATCAGCCAGAGAACAAACGTTTTTCTCTGGTCGATCACAACCGCTGGCTCTCTGTGTGCCTGCAGCATTTCTACAAAGCTGCAGGCACACAGAGCCTTTCCGCCCCCATCGGCGTCATCGGTGACGCCGATAGGGGCGGAAAGGCAAAACACTGTATCACTTTTGGTACAGAAATCTGCACCTCAGTGAACCGCCAGGGAGGGTAAAATGATCTATTTATTTCAATCGGAGGTTGATTTAAGAATAATAAAACAGACCCCACATGGAAAAAACAATAATTATATTTTATACAATGTTATGTGCAGCCCTTTAGTGATGCAGAGGGCCGCACTTGTGGCCCTACATATCAACTCAGTTGCCCACCACTGCTATATATACTATACTATATAAAGATAAACATTTTCCGACATGTCCGATCATCTTTTCCAAACATGTGGACAGGAATAAATTTAAGTCGATTGAACTTCTTTTAAGTTGAATTTTAAGTAGAAAATCTGAATGTGTATGGGGGGCCTTAAGTGAATCTAAAACAATTATAGTAAACGTAGTCAGTCAGTCCGTCCTATGGTTATTCATTGTTCGCTGGCTTACTAGCAGCCATTTCTGGAGTTTTAGCTGTACTGATTCTGTGGTCACAACTAGGTTTGGTAGGGAAACCATACTAGCCTCTCTATTTGCCGTCTAGGAGTTTCGCCACTCTTGTGCTAGCTTTTTTCAGTTTTGTGCTCTCTGTCCCACAGAACATTACACAATTCTGCCATTTTGCATAAAATTTTTGTGGGTTTCATTAGCATTGTGAGTATCCATTTGTTCTTTTTTTTGCGATATCACTTGTTGGGTAGAAGGTGATTCTTTGTCCGACCACTTAGTCGTTATAACTTGTCTTGCCTTATGGAGATATGTGTGTGTCAATTCTTTTGGTTAGGTTCCCACTCACCTCCTGGCCAGTAACATTCAAAACTCTTAAACATACAGAAAGGAAAGTTGATACCCTCAAATTCATTTGGTTCCCCGGGTAAAACATAAATGAATTTCTAGTAAAATAGGTCACACATTTTATTCAATTCATTTTAAAAGATTATACAGTACATATACACGACAAGTTAGTATTATGGGAACACCTCCAGTGTTATAGCAAGCAATGGTGTAATTTAACACTGTCAACATGTTTTGCCCAATGTTAGAATTAATTAGAGATTATGGTGTAAAGGTATATGAGGAGCCAGTAGATAACTCGGGAATCCATGCTGCATCTATAATTGGAATATTGTTTTGGGTAGACTGGCTTTTTAAATAAAGTGTGATCATTGTGTAATTTTTGCTTATTGTGCTGTCCATGGTCTCTGGGTCCAACTACAAAAATTCAGAATATATTCAGTTGACTTCAATAATTTATTTGTGGTTGTGTCATGTGTCTGTTCTGTCTGTTGAATGCCAGATTCCTCCAATCTCCCTAAAGGCCCACATACACATCTAGATTTTTTATTCAGTCAACTTTAATTCAATACATTTTTTTGTTGATTGATTGAAAATAGATCTAAAATGATTGGACATGCTGGAAAATTTTCATCGGTTGTATTTAAATTGAACCTTTACTCAATTTTGCTTTCAGCCGCTCAAAAAAATTTGATCACATATCTGTTACTACAGTTGGCATAGATTACAATCAATCACCGATACCATGACCCCAAAAAATTATCTCTTAATGTCGATTGAAAGGAAAATCTAGACGTGTATGGGGGGGCTTTCATTTTATTATAATATGTATTTGAAATAATGACATACATGAGACTAAACCACCATGATGAATTTATTTCTATTGTTTCACAGGTGACATTACACAGAAAGGTTATGAGAAGAAGAGATCTAAGTTAATAGGAGCGTATCTGCCTCAACCACCAGGTATGTACACAGATATTATGTTTATTTAAGATTTATTCTTAAAAATAAAATTTAAAAGGCTGCAGTTGGGCAGTAGGCTCCCCTTAGCACATGTTCTTCTAACTTATCCCTTTGATATAAAGCAAGTCTTGTAGCCAACTTTTTTGACAGTTATTTAAAAATCACTGGTCTATGTATACAATCAGGTCCATAAATATTGGGACATCAACACAATTCTAACAAACAATGAATGAAACAAGCACAATATGCTTTAAACTGCAGACTGTCCGCTTTAATTTGAGGGTATTTACATCCAAATCAGGTGAACTGTGTAGGAATTACAACAGTTTGCATATGTGCCTCCCACATAAGTAATGGGACAAAATAAAAATCATAAATCAAACTTTCCCTTTTTAATACTTGGTTGCAAATCCTTTGCAGTCAATTACAGCCTGGAGTCTGGAGCGCATTGACATTACCAGACACTGGGTTTCATCCCTGGTGATGCTCTGCCAGGCCTCCACTGCAACAGTCTCCAGTTCCTGCTTGTTCTTGGGGGATTTTCACTTCAGTTTTGTCTTCAGCAAGTGAAATACATGTTCAATCAGATTCAGGTCAGGTGATTGACTTGCCAATTGCATAACATTCCACTTATTTCCTTTAAAAAACGATTTGGTTGCTTTTGCAGTATGCTTTGGGCCATTGTGCATCTGCACTGTGAAGCGCTGTCCAATGAGTTCTGAAGCATTTGGCTGAATATAAGAATGAGATATTATTGCCCGAAACTATTCAGAATTCATCCTGCTGCTTTTGTCAGCAGTCACATCATCAATAAATACAAGAGAACCAGTTGCATTGGAGCCATACATGCCCACGCCATGACACTACCACCACCATGCTTCACTGATGAGGTGGTATGCTTAGAACCATGAGCAGTTCATTTCCTTCTCCATACACTTCTCTTCCTATCACTCTGGTACAAGTTGATCTTGGTCTAATCAGTCAATAGGACGATGTTCCAGAACTGTGAAGACTTTTTAGATGTCGGGTAAAGAGAAGTTCCCGTAAAGGTTATGGTGAGAAGGGATGAAAGGAATCAAAAAGCCCTCAACTCGAGCAGTGCATAGCACAATCAAGCCTTCTTAAAACAGAAGGTATTTACACGGCCCAATCCAGCACAAATCCCAAAACTTTAGGTGGAAGCCCTTGTTTTGGGACAGTGGGCGGAGCCATGCAAATTATTCCTTTTCGCCCCATCCGCCAAATGCACATCCAGAAACCACTGGTGTACAGTGCAAATATAGCCTTTTTGGTACAGAGCCATTTATTCCAAACTGCATACAGCTGTTTCAGGCTCGTAAAAAATTCTTCCTCATCCACCACAGTTTTTTGAATGGTCTTCTGGGTCTTTTGGTGTTGCTGAGCTGATTCCTTCTTTTTAAGAATGTTCCAAACTGTTGTTTTAGCCACGCCTAATGTTTTTGCTATCTCTCTAATGGGTTGTTTTGTTTTTTCAGCCTATTGATGGCTTGCTTCTTTGATAGTGACAGCTATTTGGATCCCATCTTAAAAGTTGACAGCATCAAATTCCAAATGGAAATAGCAAAGTTGAAATTAGCTCTGGACCTTTTATCTAAACATTGTATTGGGATAATGAGGGAATATCACACACCTAACCTTGAAACATCTGAGAAGCCAATTGTCTCATTACTTTTGGCCCCTTAACAAGTGGGAGGCACATATGCAAACTGTTGTTATTTCTACACGATTTACCTGATGTGGATGTAAATACCCTTTAAATTAAAGCGGACAGTCTGCAGTTAAATAACATTGTTTCATTCCAAATCCATTGTGAAGGTCTATAGAGCCAAAATATTAGAATTTTTCAGACTAGCTTCTTTATTAGTTAATTACAAAGCCCCTGAACATGGTATCATCACCAAGATCATTACCAATGTGCTGGAGATGTAGAGAAGGGTTGTGAAAAAAATATGAAAAAATATTGCTTTAGCAAATACATTTTTTTAATAAAATTAAGTAAACATTTTTGGTGATGATGCCATATCGTAGGCTTTGCAATTCTCTCAGAAGGTAAACAAAATTTTCATCCATAACCATCATTAAGGCTATGTCCCCACTTTAGCGATCTCCTGTTATTCTAGCGTTTTTTGTGTGTTTGGACGTGTTTCTAGACGTGATTGGGGCAGGACCCATGCCCAAATCGCCCCTGATCGCACCCATAGAGAATGAATGGGAGCGTGTTTAAAAGTCGAGACATGTTTCTTAACCATGTGCATTCATGTCTCTGGTCGGTTTCCACCACCCGTGGCTCACAATCAAAAAGTGGTGACCCGTGCTCTAAATCATGACAGACCGCAGCTGTGGGGATGTGCCCCATCAAATACAAAAGCCGCTTAAGCGGGGACAAGCCCTAAAACTTCTGTGGGGCAGTAATTTGTACACAATAATGTGTCAAGGCGACATTTTCTATAGGCTATAGGTTGTACCAAGCCTTATATTCAGGAAATAAATATAGTAGCGTGTGCAAATGAGCGCTGCAATGCAGGTGTGTTTTAATTATTTAACTGCTAGTTAAGGATATGAATATGTAATACCTAAAGTGTGTGTGTGTGTGCACTTTCAATGCAAAATATAGATGTCTATTTAAAGCAGGTAGGTGGCTGATTAATTTGAATATTTCCCCTGCAGCACTGATGTTTTGGGTTTAAATAAAATTGACAAGATCCTTCTGAAAAAACATGAAAGGGTGATCTGAAATGAAAATATATTTTGTTTAAAATGAAAAGTTAAAACCGGATCACCTCCCACCTTATATTTTTCCATTTGAATCATCATCAATAATCAACCATCAGCCAATGCATGAACTTACACCTGATGGTTATCATGGTAAACAGCTGGTCAAAGGGTGCATGGTGGAAGTGTTCAAAATGAGGGAGATATTTTACCCTGGATACCTTTTATTATTGATCTTTGATCATTTGGTTTAGAACAGTTTCTGAAAGCATGGAGACATTGCAGCTATTTCTTTCAACCGCTACATGCTTTCCAATTTAGGTATCATTGGACCACCATTTTCAAAATCCAATGTTTTGTCTTTAACATAATATAATCATGAAGTTTTTATTTATCTTATTAAAAATGTAGTCAGTTCTAATAACCTCTGCCTACATAATGTTTGTAAGGTCTAGAATAAAAAAACATCTTGTAGTGTATGATATGAAATATATATTTCTTGCACACATCCATTGCACAGGAATATGGATACATTAAGGACTTGTGACCACTGCTATTCATTTCCCTGGGGTGGATGCATGTCTGCATTCTGCTGAATTCTGTATCCACTCTGCGTTATCTGAGCGGCATGCCCGCAGTGCCGCGTCTTCACTTTTCCATGTCTTTGGTGCTCTAATTCAAACTGAATCCACTGGCAAATGTTCGGGCGCGTGTCGTTACGCCCAGCGCAGGGAAAAGAGACACGCCGTCGCAATCAGCAGTGGACACATGGCCTCAGGTATGCACGGCCAAGCAAACTGTAGTATATGCAAATAGGACAATAAGCAGATACACAGTCACATGCCAGAATGTAAATTGGGCTGATAAATGCAAACAGCTGGATTTTCCATTTCTAAACATGTAATAATCTAGTTTCTAACCTGGTATGTTGAGTACTCACTGAATGTAGTATATCTTTGAATGACCAACATTGTCACACTTAACCCTCTGAACGGTTGCCATGTGGCACGGTTTTTTTATAACCGTGCCACGGGCAATCGCGGCGGAGCACAATGTGCTCCGCCGTGATTGCCAGCTCAGCTCAGGGTTCTAAACATAAGCCCGGCGTAACTGGAGACGCCGGACTTATGCTGGAGAAAGGCAACGCCCCTCCATTTACATGGAGGTCTATGGCGCCGCCTACCCCCGCCCCCTTCACATCATCGGTGACGCGATCGGGGGCGGACCCGGAAGCATCGGCATACATGCCGATGCTCCCGACCGCCGTCAGAAGACGACGAGACCTCGGGCGTTCCTCCGGCTAACTGGGGCTGAGTTTCATGATGCATGAAACTCAGCCCGAGTTAATTCGGGGAGAACGCTCAGAAGGTTAAGCCCCCCCATACACCATTAGATCGCTCTATACAATTTCCTTTAGATCTACCAACAACTATGTAGTGCTGGGTCCTCCCTGATGGAATACATAGTGATTGGAAGGTTTAGGAAGGTAACCATATTACATGGTTTTGGTAGGACAAAGTGGATTGTACAGAAATTGTATGGTAAGGTGTAAGGGGGTCTTTAGTCAGTATGTAATCCATCTCATTTCTCTGCTATGGCTAGTAAAACACTGATCTTTCATATTTCAACCTATAAAGGCTAGCTTGAGACAAAAATCACACTATGGTTTATAAAGTCCCCTGTCAGTCATGTGAGCAGATCCAACAATGTTGGCTAAAAAGATAAAATTCACACCCCTAGCTGTAACCCTACTAATAAACACTGGAGCTTTAAAATGTTTCACCAGTAGTGTAAACATGAAAAATTCAAGATCGGTCTTCCAGGTTTTTTGTTTTTTTGACCAAACTTTTTCTCTGACAGCTCAGTCTGTGCCCTGCTTACTTCGATCATCTACGGATTTGTAGTTCAGCACTGGTCCTCATCTTAGGGGTTGGGGACTTCATGCAGTTTTCAATCAGCTCATATGTATTTATATGTGGATTTGGCTGTTTGCCAGTACTTTATTCAGATACGTTTAAACAATTGGTGAGCCCATGAGCCCCATCAAATACACGGTTGCTATCTCCCGCGATTATAATTGCAGGAGATCGCTGAAGTGGGGACAAGCCCTAAAACTTCTGTGGGGCAGTAATTTGTAATTACCCTTTAGGTGCTTTATTTCTTAACTGCCCTTCTTTAAGGACCCCGATTGTAATTGTATGTACCATATTTTTCGGACTATAAGACACACTTTTTACCATTGAAATCAATGGGAGAGTGCCCCTGCGTTTTATGGTCTGAATATGTGAAAAAAAAACTGTTTTGTCCCAACCATCCTGGGAACAATTGCTTTGCATTACAGAGGCAGAAATGTGTTCCATTCCCTCCAGCCAAGCCAAAAAGCCACTGCCAAGAAGAGATCTTATCTGCATTAGCACTAGCAGTACCCATTCTCTGAACACACTGACCAACTTATGGAGAGACATATTTTACTATTAGATAGCATGTTGGGTATTTACATAAATATTCTGTATTGCAATAAATAAATTTTGTAACAAAGATTCATATCTCCTCCCATATGTAAAAAGCTTCTCATGGATAAGTTGTTCAGTGCCCGAATATAAAATGTGTCTCTCCATAAGTTGGCCAGTGTTTTCAGAAAATGGGTACTGCTAGTGTATAGACACATGCTAAAGTTTAAGCCTGGCAGCACAGACCTCCCTCCTGGTTTTGGCTTTTTGGCTGGAAGAATACAGAGTGAATACTGCATGGTTCAGTTCTGCCTACTTTGCTGGAACATTCTGTATATTCAATTGATATCTGTATGGCTATGTTTCTGTTTTTCCCCCTAATTTTCTCTCCAAAACTTTGGGTGTGTCTTACAGTGCAAAAATATGGTATATTGCTGGTAAGAGAAAGACCAGAAATAGTTTTTCCAAACAAATATGGACATTTTAGCTGCTGTGTCAAAAGTTAGTTTCTGGTTCTGTATACTTAAATCTACCAAGATGATGTATAATGTTGGCTTTTCACTATACTATATGAAAAATCCATTTTGGTCGGTGGTTACAAGCTTGGCTCAATAAAGGTGGCTGACATTTAGGTTGAATAGATGGACCAGCTCATTTAAGCCAACTGAGATTGTATTTAGCAGTATTCACCAAAAATCAGATATATCTGGAATTCATAACGTTCTATCTGCACTATAATTATTAATAAATAATAATAATAATAAATAATTCTTATCTCTGAAGGGGTGGATCAAGTATTGCCACCGGAGCGAAGAACGCCGGTCACACCCTCCTCTTCCTCTAGGTATCATCGCAGGCGGTCGTCAGGTTCTCGAGATGAGCGATATCGATCAGGTAAGAAGTTTGATTTTTGAAAATTCTACCCAAAACCATGTTTCAGTCCACTTTTTGCATTTGGTCAACACAGTCTAGTGCTAGGTCCCATGCAAAGCAATTCTCTAGGAAACATTTGGTGGGTAGCGTAGTGGAGCTTCTAACACAGTCATGGGCAAACTAAAGCCCAGGTGCCAAGACTGGCCCTTTAAGCAGGGTACAGATGGCTCGATATTCGAGCCGTCCGATGACGCCATCACGCTGCTGTGCTCTCCACTGGCTCAGCCGAAGCTTTGTCTAGAGACCCGCGGTCTCTATGCAAAGCATCGGACATCAGCCATATTTATGGTCATGTCCGATATAGCTGTTTTCGAGTGGGATTTAT
>CM070036.1:132816899-132834964 GCA_036250615.1 Ptychadena robeensis | reverse complement strand
GGGGTGCTCCCCTCCTCCTCGCTCCATATAAGCTGAGTCCAGCTCGGGCTGAAAAAACAGTGGAGCTGATCTTCGGCTGGTAACATGTTAACAAGTGTCGGCCCCATCCTGTGGACTGTTTACAATTTTTTTTAAGTAGAGATGGTGGAATTTAATTTTGAAAATGTCACTATCTGACTTTGGAGTTGATTACAAAGACCCTGAACATAGTATCATTCTCACAATTGCTGAAGATATAAAGAGGAATTGTGCAGAATTTACAAGCGAGAAAACATTACCCCAGGGTGGGAGCGTTGTGACGTCACTTGCAGAAAAACGTCTTTTTGATGCAGGTAGGAGGTAGGTGTATGGGGGGGGGGGGCTGGCTTGTCTTGAACACAGGTAAGGGGGACCTTAATGGAACCATTTATTTACATGGTCAGACAGTATATCACTGGTTTGCTGTTGGGTAGAGCAGTTTGTTATGTAATCTAACTATTATGTTGGACAACCCCAACTCTGGGACTTTTGGTTAACAAGTGAATTGAATGCTTCACAATGTGTAAAATGATTAGAAATGGTGGAATTGTTTTTTGGAAAATTGGCTATTTCAACTTTGCAAGTTAATTGCAAAGCCTCTGAACATGGTATCATTTCCAAACGTGCTGTAGATGTAAAGAAGGGTTGGGGATATACTACAAAAAAAATTATTGCTTTAACACAAAATGTTTTTGCATCAATTCAGTTCAAGTCAAAACTTTGAACTTAACTTGTACAAAAAATACATATTCTAGAGCAATACTTTTTTTTCTTTTTCTAAAGTTCCCCCAACCCTCCACTACATCTCCAGCAAGTTTGGTGATGATTGTGAGTTGATTGCAAAGCCCTTGAACATACTATCATCACCAAACTTGCTGGGAATGTAGTGGAGGGTTGGGGAAACTTTTATTAGAGATGGTTGAATTTTTTCAACTTGCTGACTAATGGTAGGCATACACATGCCGATAAGCGGCCGATTTTTAATCTGACCAACGGGCGTGCGTGCTCGCGCCGTCGGTCAGGTTAAAAATCAGCCGCTTATCGGCATGTGCCCACATGGGGCGACAGATCCCTGTCGCCCCACAGCTCGGCCGGCCAGAGAACGGACATGTCCGATAATCTCTGGCCGGCGCGAGCCGATGGAAGCCGATGCCATAAGCTGCAATGAAGACGGTGTCTCTATCGCAGCTTATGGCCGGCACACAGAGGGTGCCCAGCCGATTGAAGGGGCCCCACAATGCAACGGGATGCTAACGTGATGACGTCATCACGTTAGCATCTCGGAACACATCGGAGTAGGTCGGTCTGACCTACTCGGTGTGTGTATGCCCAGCATTAGTATGTTCATGGGCTTTGCAATCAACTCACAAAGTCAGCAAGTTGAAAAGATTCAATCGTCTCTAATAATGATTGCTTAAAACCTGTATGTGTGTGTTAGAGTGTGGAATGCAGAAAGTTATACTTTTTCCTTTACACAGTTTCTTCTTCTTATTGCCTTTCCTCTAATAGTCACTGTATTGGCAACCTCCTGGAGCTCATTTACAACCTCCTCTATGAATATCACAGCCTATTTCATTTATAAAATTGTGATGTTTATCCCAGATGCCCCATAAATGTTTAGTTCTTTAGGTAAGGCTAGTTGTAGTCAGAGTCCCTTTACCACCCATTTTATTTCCCCCAAACAGAGAAATAATTTGGACTTGTCCACCACATATTTATCACAAACTCTGATCAGGTCAGCACAGATGCTGTTGGATGACGATGAGCCCAGAAAGCATTCCTTCTCTTAGCTGCTGAGCTCTGAAAAGCCACTTAGTAAATTGGCACTAAATTGGAGCACTTAATAGCTGACACCATGATCCAACCAGGCTGTCTGCACATGATCATTTCTAAAAAATTGTTTCAGTGATTTGTTGTGTGATCAGACTGTGCAAACACCCATAAAGTGACAGAAATGAAACCTCCACAGCAATGATAAATGTTGTGCTCAAAAGGCATCTAGTGAGCAATCACACATTCATTTTCTGCTGTGAATGATCCAATCATATAATAAATCTGTTATAATGGCGTCTTATGTGCTTAGTTATTATGTAATATATTCTGAAAGCTCTACAGTTGGTATTGATCAGATAATAATTCGTTTGAAATATCTTTGTACATCCAAATAAAGTTACTAGGAAGTATTGTGTGAAGACATGAAGAAGTTCCTTGGTGGACATTTCCTACAATTTGCACTTGTTATTACTTCAAAGTGAGCAATGTGTACATTTCAAGCACCATTCAACAACTCAACACACATTTGTTTAAGCCATACAGGCCATGTAGTGCCGGGTCCTCTGTGATTGAACACAGGTAGACTTGATGGTTTAGAACCTAGGTGCCCAACCTGCGGCCCGGGGGCCACATGTGGCCCTTTGGCCATTCTTCAGCGGCCCCCAAGTCCTCCACTTGCAGGCCCCAAAACCTAACTGTTCATGCATAGGGCATAGGGCACATTGGATCACATAACCTCTGAATCAAAATGTGAATCACCATACTACAGTGTTACCCAATGCTTGAAGTATAATTTAAAATAAGCTATGCCTGCTGTCATTATATACAAGTCAGTATCGATTGAAAATGTTATGTGCGGCCCTTTAGTGATGCAAAGGGCCGCATGTGTGGCCTTCCATATCAAGTCAGTTGCCCACCACTGGTTTAGAAAGTCCCTCATATTACATGGTTTTGGTAAAACAAAAGGAGATCTAAAGGAAATCTGACAAAGAAATGGGGAAGATGAAGATGTATGGGGACCCTTACAAATGTTTAGATACAAGACAGGTTGCTTGCTAACTAACCTCAACATCCATCTTGAAGTTATAGACAGAGAATCATATGAAAGCAGCAATTTTGTTCAAAAGGCATGTAAAGCCAAAAAAGAACTAAAACTTATACATTTATAGCAGGTTGTGCCTTGAGAGGAAAGGGTGGAACACAACTTTAATGATGGCCAGTCTGAGCCATCTATGAACAGTGTAATGAGAAGCCATTGCATCCTTACAGGAACAACCCAGTATGACAAACAGGGAATAGATCTAAAAGAATCAGTGACTAAAGAGGTACTCTTACAGCCTAAGGGTCCCCACACACGCAACGAGCGGTGGCCGATTTTGCCTTTGACCGATGTGCATGCTTGCGACCTCAGTCGGCGGCAAACTCGGGTGCCGATCGTGGGTGCCCACATGGTGCGACAGATCCCTGTCACCCCAAAGCTCGGTCGACCAGATAACAGACATGTCCGTAAAATCTCTGGACAATGCCATTAGTTTCAATGGGTCCCCATTGAAACTAACGGCCGGCACTCAAAGGGTGCCAGCCAATGCTGTGAGCGATGGAGAGCAGCGTGATGATGTCATCAAGCTGCTCTGCACAGCTCATCTGTCAGTCCCCACTCATTACGTGTATGGGGACCATAAGTCACATTCAGGAAATCATTAGAAATGTTTGTTTGGATGAACTGGAGCTGAATAGATGGAAGCGTGGTGCCCCAGGTGAGATGAGCCAAGACTGAAGTCCTGGACCTCAGGAGCAGAAAGGGTTTTTTCAATGAATATGAAATTTCTGCTTACGACAGCACCCAATCTCCCTCTAATACTGGAGGTTCAATGAGTTAATAATGTACACCACTGCTAAGTCATTTTGCAACTTAAGCTGGGCATACACAGCTCAATATTCAAGCCGTTCGAGGAAACTCCAGCCCTGGAGCTTGCTCGATATCAAAGGATCTCGGGACAGAGCACTGCTGCGTCATCCGGCTTAGCCGATGCTTTGCATGGGAACCCGCGGTCCCCATGCAAAGCAATGGACATTGACCGTGATTTACGGTCATGTCCGATATCCCTGTTTTCTAGTGGGATTGATTGATTGATTGCGCTCGAAAACAGGGATGGCCACATATGATATGCGCCAGCTAGAGGGCCGAAGTGCACACGGCGCTTGAAGCGGCCATCAATCTAGCCCATATCTATGCGTGTATAGGCACCTTAAATCTGACATAGGATATCCCTCCAGCTGGGAACTCCAAAGCCTCACAGAAAAATTATTTCAAAATCTAGCCATATATGTTTAGATCCCCATTCACATTGCCGGCAATCGATCACAGCACTGTGAAGCCACCAAGCGGCTTGCGGTAGGCGGCAAAATGAACAGTGTGCCACTGACGCATAAATTCCCACTCAATAGGGTCCCCAAACAGTATTCCGATGGAACAGGGATTTACCAACTTGGTGGATGCCTGTTGGATTCATTCCTTGTGCGATTTCGACCTTTTCGTGTTGATCGCTCAACATTGGGAGCCATCGATTACCCAAAGATCGTTCAATCATCAATCTTCGGGAACACGCACGCAGATTGATCTTTGGGGAATCAATGGCATATTTACTGGTGTGAAGGGGGCTTTAGATGTTGATCAGGTGATGAGAACTAATTCCTCTAATTGTAAGAATCATCCAGAAGTTGGGGAGGATGGACTTCCCAGGTACCTGATCATGAAATGATGACAGACTGTTGTGTTCTGGAGTGAAATTAAGCTAATGGGGCTGCCTTAAGAAGGAAAAAGTCATCGAAAAATGATTCAACATGTTGGTAAATTCTAGTCAATCGTACAAGTATCTGATTGATTTAGGATTTGTGTGCATGTGTAATATGTTCGCATAACAATCGTAATGCAAACTATCATAATACACATGCACTCCATAGTACAACCGTAAATCAATCGTAAACAATACGATTACACTGTGTGGTAGTTCGATGTTCGCCAGTCAGTTGATATTTGAATCGTACAAGATGATCGAATCAGTGATTGATCATGCAAAAGTCAGCCTGTGTATGGCTAGCTTTAGACTGACCTGAGCTAGGACTCATCTCCGATATTGATATCAGATATTGTAGCCAATACTAATTTTAAACAATGATGGCTGAAGGTTCAATAATGACGGTTTAGGCCACATTAACACACAAATATATACATGATAAGGAGAGTTCACCTTTAATCGGATTTCTTACCAGAAATGGAGTTCTCTCCCATCAGCTTAGGCCAGTGGTTCCCAAACTTTCCTTGCAACTTTCCTTGCAACTTTTATTTAGCAACATTATCTAGGCCCCCCCTCCCTATTCAAACACATTCGCGCCCCCTGGTATACCTTTGCTCCCCCCACTTTGGGAACCGCTGGCTCAGGCAGTGATTGTTGAAGAGCTTACAGGACATGGTCCAGGATATTATTGTGAGAATGAGCAGAGCAAATGTGTCCGATGGTTCTTGGCTGGCATGAGAACGTCTTGCCAAGTTCTTCCTTTCATAGCCCATGTGAACGAAGCCTTAGTTTTACCTCTGTATATTTGGTGAGCTGTCATTGTAAATCTATGGAAAATAAACTTTACATCAGTGTTGATGGGTCCGACCTCACTGTTTACATTCTTGGTAGAAGAACAGATTTAGAGTTAGCAGGTTTGACACTCCGACTTCCTCTCTGTTGAATGAATGTGTTTCCCTCTGGCTGTAAAGAAACCTCTAATGAAATCAAAGAGCAGGCTAATTTTGTGGTGGATTTCACAGACTATGTTACTCTGACAGCTGCTGTCATGACTCATTGTATAGCACATTGAATCGTTAAAAGACATCCTTGATATTAGGCACAAATTAATTGTACACATAGTTTATATAGGAAGAGTATGGCTAATGTCGGCCAGTCTAGTTTTCTGCACGATTTCTTGTGAGATCAACCGTGCATCATCACACACAACCAGTAAACCAGAGAATCGGCCGCGAACATCCAAAGGCATGGGATCGGTCTAAGAAATTAGGTCATGTCTGTAATTTCTTAGATCGACCTCCCGGCTAATATACAGCCGAATTTAGCTTTAAAGCATTAGATTTGTGGTCGATTTCGCAGCAGATCAAGTGCCGTGAGCATGCGCGGCGGTCAATTAGTCGCAAAATCGGCCGCAAATCTAAATGTCTAGAGCCAGCTTAATGGATAGGGGAATGTTTCCTCAACTACCTTATGTAGATCTAGCCCACTCTCTCCAAATCAATCTTCTAAAGTTACCCATACAATCATCAACTTTAGTTAGATCCATTTATTTTACCTTGTGTCATTTATATATTGATTATCCTTTAAAAATAAAACCATTGTACGTCCACACACTCTAACTGGTCCAAAACCAATTCTTCAAATCTGATTCATATTAAGTGTTCCAAATACAAAAAATGATAACTTAAATTTCATTTATAAACCTAGGTACCTAATTTTAGAAAAAAAATCTGGAAAAACTGAATGACTCGAGTATAAGCCGGGGGGGGGGGGGGGGGGGGGGCCTGAACATGGTATGTTCACTACAATTGCTTGAGATGTAGAGAAGGGTTATGGGAACATATTTGCTCTACATCTCCAGCAAATTTGGTGATGATAGCATGTTCGCGATTTTCATTTCTTGACCCGAATATAAGCCTTATTTCATTTTATGTAAATCTTGGTGTCCATCTTCTATACATCTCAATATAAGTTCCCCAGAATGATAGAATTGTTATCTTTATTTATCTTCTGGTGTAAGCTTGGGGAAAAATGTAAACTTATGTAATGTGAACTGTAACCCATGAAAATATATGCATTATTTATAATAACATTTAGTCTTTTAACCCCATTCTTTGATTGAAACTAACCAAAGATTGGGTGAACAGCCCCAAGTGAGATGGCCAATCTTCAAACTCACCCTATATTTTGACTGGTTCAATCACCATTCCTGTTTAAACCCTATGTACCACTCTGCAAGAGTGTGAGTAGGCTCAGGTTGTGGGAGGGATGGGACCAAGCTAGACTTTTACCTGTAAGGCTATGTTTCCACTAGAGCGATCGGCCGTGATCCTAATCGCGGGTGTAAATCCCTTGTGATTTTTCGCGAGCATGATTAGGGCGACCAGGAGCATTTTTGGCCGTGGTTTTCAGCCGCGTCCAATCACACCCATAGAGAATTCATGTCAATAGACGCAATACATCGCAAGCGGCCACGACTGCACGTGGTAGGGTGGCGTTCAAATAGTGCCCGATCGCAGTCAATTAAAAACGTGAGTGATTGCAGCCGATCACTCTAGTGGAACATAGCCTAAGATGGAGGTTTGCATTATAATAAAAGTAATCTCAGCATGCAGGTAAAACAACAGGTTTGCAATCTGCTGACCGCAGAAGCTTCATAAACATATTTATATTTCTGCTTTCCAACTGTAATCTTTGGAGCAAAAAGATGGAACCCTGTGTAAGATTTGAGTAATGGACTGAAGCTTACAAAGTATATTGGGCAATGCCCTCCATATCTTGACTCTGGGGGCCTGAGCAGATCACCAGCTACAAAGCTATTATATGGTGGCCAAATATTGTGGTAGGTAATTGGTAGGAGATAAGGTCACTGTAAATTCTTGTTGAAGCCAATAATGATTTAACAGGTTAATTTCTTTGAACTGAAATTGTGATTTTGCCATGCAATTTTTGATGAAGATAATCTCTACCTGTCTGATTTTTCCATTATGTTCTCAATTTAAATTGCCCGAGTCTATTTTAATATATTGGGAGAGTTCAGCATAGAATGACTAAGTGTTTCCTGTTGAGAAGCCGCTCGCCTGACGCGTGTTTCTAAATCTATGTCCATTTATATTTCAGCCTAAAATGATGTCAGCTCATTGACTGCCATATCAAAAACTTCATGTTCCTTTGAGAAGTTATTTATTACTTTGACCTGTCAGTGGATCGCATCCAAATTTAGATAATTTTTCGTACTGCTTGACGTGGACAGAAATAACACAAACCAGATTTTGCTTAAACTTTTTTTTACTATACATGTTTGGCAATGATATAAAAATAGTTCTTTCATCTATTTATCTGTTTTTAAGTGTTTTCTGGTCACTTTGGCTTTGACAACTATCTAAATTTTTTTAACAAACAATCAGCTGTGTTTAGTAAATATGTAGTTACCTTGTTTTGTTTTTTTACACCGCAAAACCATTCCCACAGTTTCCTAAATACAGCTGGATGCACAAAAGTTCAACTTACTTTCTTTTGTTGTTCTTTATCTGAAGCAAGGCTAAAGCAACACTGAAGACAATTCTATTGGATCAAAGCGCAGTGGGTGATTCCCAAGATGCAAAAGTGTAACCCTACTTTTTATGTAGTTCTGTTTGATGTGCAGACTCAAATAAATAATTCTCTTTTTTTGTATAGGTAAACTATGGACTAGAAGTATGAAGGTTGCCTATAATATACTGCATAAGCTGGGAACAAAGCAAGAGCCAATGGTCAGGCCTGGAGACAGGGTAAGCTGTTGAGCTGTCCATGCCTGTTGAAGGAAGGGTATAACCATGACTATGTATGGTAACACTATGTTAACACCTGTCAAGTATTCAAATAGCAGATGCAGTTTTCTGGATGAATAACTATTCCAAACTTGAACATAATAGACCAGAAGACTAATTCTTTGGTCGCATAACTTCCTAAAAGTACCTTCTGCACCCCAAGGTTTTACATTTCTCCATCTCTCTGATTTCACCAATTGATTGTTTAATTGTTGCCCTGTGTAAATTCTTTTTTTGTTTTATTAGTTAAGCCCACACCATACACGTATAGATTGTGACCCGAGGTTTTGGCCGATTGACCAGCGCTCTTCGGCGGGTCTCTCTATCTGCTCCTGCCGTCAGCTAGGGACACCCAGCAGACAGCATGCTGGCTTTGCTGTGTGTCAGCCTAGAACAAAGGGAGAGGTAAGGGAGTTGCTAGCACCTCCTCTCTCCCCCATTCCCCCC
Source organism: Ptychadena robeensis (assembly GCA_036250615.1). NCBI lineage: Eukaryota > Metazoa > Chordata > Amphibia > Anura > Ptychadenidae > Ptychadena > Ptychadena robeensis. Next base: position 132,826,119 of record CM070036.1, on the reverse strand, counting down.
TAAGAAGCATGTAGACAGTTTGTTCTGCCCCGATGGATCTGAGATCCCTCGGAGCTGAGGAGACATATACCCATACTTTAGACACACTGTCCCCTTCTAAAGTATCAGACCAATCTAAGAATTACAGACATGTGCTTAATGGCTTAGATCGATTTGGCTGCCGATTTAAGCTCTTAACATCCGATTTTTCGGCCGCCCGATCGGCGAGAGCGTGCCTGGCGGTCAGTTGGCCGAAAAATTTTAGCGTGTATGGGGGGCTTTACAGATTTCACAATTGATACAACTACTGTCTGTAATTTTTTTTATTATTATTATTATTTACATACCCCCAAAAGTAGTAGTGGCAGCACCAGGCTCTATAGCATTGCACATTGCTGTCATGTTTCATGTATGGGAGGCTAGAGGGAAAGGCATTCAAAAAGGGTTATAGAATGATGTATAATGCCCAACTCCCCCAACCCAATTAAAGGAAGTTATATACATTCATTATCCAATGAACAGGATAGAGGTGGGAGGTGAGGAATGAAGCTGCATTTAGATTGGCTGTCATTATATTTATTAAAGAATTTCTACAATTAAGGAAATCATCAGATCATCAGATATAACAGTGAATCTTTTCATATGGGATGAAACATAAATTTGTGTTTTAAATAATGAATTTGGAACAAGCATGGTGTAATACTATAACACATGTGACATCAAGTGTCAGATAAAGGACAAATCTGTGCCATTCATTTCTTAAATAACATTTTTAAAGAATTCTTTTGGGCCCACTATAATTATACTGTGGCCCAGAGTTTGACACCCCTTTATTATATTGAGGTTTTAAATCACAAACCTGACTAAAAACAATGATAGTTATATTTTTATGTCGCAAAACATAATTGATTATCAAATGCATTTTTGAACTGGTTTATCAATAGTCAATGTTGCAAATTCTACTAGAACAAAGTTTTCCTAGGAGTATTAAACAACACTAAAATGACACTATGACACTAAACTCTGCAGCCTTCTTGTTTTCTGTGCTTGCTCAAAAATCACTGTCACTGTACCGTTAAAACATACTTCTATTTTTTATAAAGCATACATTGTGCATAACACATTATATTGGTTTGAGTACTGTTTTTCAATGTTCCCTATTGCTGTATTCTTATTTCAAGTGTTTTACAACTTTTATTAATGATTAACCTGCCCAGCGCCATTAATGACGCCAGCTGTGAGGGCTGTAAAGCCGACGCCACTCCATTAACATGGAGGTCTATGGCGCCGCGTCACAGTGACGCTATTGGTGATGCCACAGAACCCCGGAAATGGAAAGAGCATCGCTGTAGCTTTCCAGGGATATGCGGCTTTCATGGGAGCCCAGCTCATCCAGAGTTTGTTCTTTACACAAACTCTGGACGAGCTGGGCTCGTCATGAATGCTAGGGAGGTTAATAAGAAAATACAGTGTGTATGTGTTAAGGTGCCTATACATGCATAGATATGGGCTAGATTGATGGCCAATTCGAGCGCCGTTCATGCTTACGGCCATCTATCTGGCGCATATCATAACGCGCCATCCCTGATTTCGAGCTGGTTCAATCAATCCCGCTCGAAAACAGGGATATCGGACATGACCGTAAATCACGGCCGATGTCAATTGCTTTGCAAAGCATCGGCTGAGCTGGATGAGGCAGCAGTGCGCATCCAGCTCCTTTGATATCGAAGAAGCTCCACCCATCGCACTGGGCTGGAACTTCTTCGAACGTGTATGCCCATCTTTTGTGTGTGTGTGTGTGTGTGTGTGTGTGTGTGTGTGTGTGTGTATATATATATATATATATATATATATATATATATAACACATATACTCACATACAAATATAAAGAGAGATGACACAGAGGTCTCTGTAGCTCACTTGCTCTACATTTGCTACAAAATGTCACTGCACTGTAAAGGCCTAATTATGTTCCAGCACATAGTAATTTCACAGCTCTGTTCACTAAAAGGGCAGGATTTAGCAAGGACTTGCGTCGCAGATGGAACTCGTACATTCAGCTAGCATTTAAACATTGCTCGGTTTGGCTGGTCTAAATCTGCTATAACCATTTAACGGTTTTCCCTCCCAATGTGGGTTTTAGACAGACTAAACCTTTAATTTCCTAACATAATTGATAAAACCATTTGGAAGAGTGTATTTTAATTAGTTCTGTGCAAGTGCTTATATTTTGGAATCTTCAGGAGAAGCTTGTGTATGTGTGTATATAAAGTATACAGCATGTTTGGTGTGTGTGTATATATATATATATATATATATATATATATATATATAGATATCAGATATCATCAGGAAAAATGGATTGTTTCCATTTCCTTGGTAATGATAGTAATACTGTACAACCTTATAGAATGAAGTATGGACAAGGGACATTTACCCTTACAAGAGTAAGGCTCCACTATGGAGGGTGGAAAGCATGTGTTTTTCTCTCCAGTTTCCCCGCTGTTTACTCATGGTTTGCCTGCAGGTTTTCACCATATTTTTTTATATTTTAGTCCATTGACAGTCAAAAGACTAGGCTTAAACCAGCGGCCAATCTGGTGCGGGCACGCATTTAAATCACAGATTAGCAGCAAAGCAGTGCCTCCGCTCCCAAACCGCCCAAGTGTAGCCTTCCCCATAAGGAATTTATTTAGATCAATGTGAGATCCACATATCAAGCAGAAATTATATTAATAAAGGACAAAATATATCAAATACAAACCATAAATAGAACACTTATAGTGTTTATGTTTTACATTGAAGGTTCATGTGGACACTAGACCAGATCTCTAGGGTGGTTGCAAGTTAGAAACGTGTTTTGATCTGTTTTGGTGCCCCTGAGATAAGATGTCTCTTAAAGCAATAATGATTATAAGAGCTCGTTTACATTGGTGGTTAACCACTCAGTAAACGCCGATTAGCGCAACCAACTGACAAGCGCGGCATGAGGTGGACGCTGGCGGTTTTCAGGCTTTTGGCTGATAGACCTGTTACGGGGTCGTTATCTAAAGGACCCTCAAGTGCCTGAACAAGTTTACAGGTGCTCACAGGCAGGAGCCCCACGGTGCTTCTCCTGGGCTGCTGTGAACTGACATCAGCCTGAGAAATTTTTTAACTGTCCGGTAAACGAGCTAAAATTGCAGCACCGTCCGCCAGTTGGTTTTTGCCTGATTGACCTGAAATGGATTCGTTTTTTTAAACTTTCTTTTGCAGGCGCCCGTGACAAGTCATTGATGTGCGGCTGCACGAGCACTCAGTCGTTTCCCAGGCTGCTGCGGACTGAAAGCAGCCCAGGAAATAACTGTGTTGATGTAACCTAACTGTATATCCTTGTGTATCTATTTTTCTTCAGATAACTGTATATAAGGTATAAATATTGCGCCAAAATTCTTGCACTTCATTAGCACCATTTTATAGCAGCTTCTGAATGTTACCGGTATAGTTCCCTCCATAATTTATTTAAAATTTGTATATGATTTACAGCTTGTATTTATCTTTTGGCAAAGTTGCCCGGAAAATAATGGGAAACACTGGCATCTACACAGCATTCTCCTATCCGTCACCTTCGATCCCTCCTGATAGATCATTTACTGACTGACAAGAGTAATGAGTTCAGTTTCTTATGAGGGAGGATACAATAGGATCCCTCATGCTTCTTTCTTCTCTGTCCATTTATGGTTTATTTTAGATGACATCCAGTGATGTTTAGACTCTGAGGTGGCTGAGCCAACTATGATCTTTTTTATAAGGTATAATCTTATATGGAAATGGCAACCGTGGTAGTTAAACATTAAGCCAAATAGGTTTAGCAAAAAAAAAAAAACGTAAAAACGTTTGTTGCACATTATACTTAATATCAAAATGCCTTTTCATATATTGTTACATGAACAATAAGATACATGAAAAAAAACACTTTATTTAGAGAGTCAATAGGCCTGGTGTAATCATCGGGCTCAGATTTTTACATGGATATTTCAGATCTTTGAAGCATGTAATGGCAGGAAAAACCTGAACTGAAGATTATTCTGTTTTTAGCCAGTCAAGTGAGACCCGTGATGTGTTTGTCGTATCTAATGACTTGTTTGTTCTTGTAGGTGGCCCTCGTCTTTCCAAATAATGACCCTGCTGCGTTTATGGTAGCATTTTATGGCTGTCTATTAGCTGAAGTTGTCCCTGTTCCCATTGAAGTGCCACTTACAAGGAAGGTGAGCTGCTTCCAGTCGTGTTTACAATCTGTGTTCACAGATATTAGAATATATGTGGCAACCTCTACTTTTCTTACTATTTCAGCCTCTAAAAATGGGTCCTCTGCCTAATGATTTTATGGGGTTTTTTTTGTCTTAAAAGTTTTCTTTTTTCCTACAGTAGAATTATTTCAGTAATAGTCACAACTTTAAAAAATGATTGATAATGTTCTCACTTGCCATATATTTATTGTATACGAAATACATATATGTTTCAATTTTTCTATTGTTTAGTTCAGCTTTCATTTAAAAAATAACTACTTTTGGTCATTACTAACGACTTGTGTATGATGACAATAAGTTCACCATGTCCATTTCAATTGCTTAAATGTTCCATAGTTTGCCATATGGTCAGAAAGGTTAGTTTGGAAAAAAACACAATTATCTGGAAGGAGGAGCAAACACACACATCTCTAATCGTAAGCAACCCTTTCCACATGTAAATGTCACAAAGCATAAACGTGGATATTCTGGTGACCAATATTTACACACACTAGAAGTTTCTATGGACCATTTATTTTAATGTTTTCTGAAGGGTTTTATTTCCCTTCATCCACTCGTTCAAGTTCCTTAACTAGTTTTTGTGGACTATTTAAATGAATTGTATAATCAAGTTGAGCAATTAACCTTCAATTGCTTCAGTATTTATTTTGGATCTATTCCACAGCTAACATGGAACCAAACTCGGACTTACTTATAGTTTGTAATTTGTAACATTAGCCATGCTTTTACAATTCATCTAAAGCTAGCCACACACGGTTCAATTTTGGTTCAACCGATACTCGATTAGATCGAGGAATTCAATCGTCTAATCGAAAATCAATCTTAATTGCATCAACTTACACCCCACATTGAGTTTGCGATTGTGGTGCGATTTCGATTCCAAAATATTACTAAAATCGTCGATTTTGGTATGGAAATGGCTAAAGTTCAGATTGAAGTGGTCTATGTTATTATATTGAATCTAATCGATCCAGGAGAAACACCACAAACATCGACAATTATAAAACGATTTTGGCACAATCGACAATGATTTTCCAACATGTCCGATCAAAATTCGATAAATTTTTCTGCCTTCATCGAACAATTATCGTCGATCGTACCATGTGGGAATTTCTCGATTTTCGCTCAGTCGATGAAAAAATTCATCTAATCGTGCATTGATTGAACCAAAATCGAACCGTGTGTGGCTAGCTTTAGACAGTTTTAGTTATGTTAAGTCCTCCATACACCTTACAATCTTTCCATACAATTTCTGTACAATCAAATTTTGTTCTACCAAAACCATGTAATATGAGGACCTATATATCACTATATATTCTATCAGGGAGGCCACTATACTACACAGTTGTTGGTAGATCTAAAGAAGATTGTATGGACCGATCTTAAGGTGTATGGGGGGCTTTAAATGTGTTCAAAAAATCATGTGATCCCATTCATGGTCGCTGATTGGATATTTGCTTTCATTGTCTGTCTTGTTCTGCTCACCTTTTTACACAATAAGCCATGGAATCTCCTTATACTAATAAACATGTTTTATGCCTAATTAGATGATGTGTAATGGGAGGTATAAAGTTTTGTCTCTCACATTCACAACAAATGCTTATCACTTTTAATATACATGTAATTAGGTCAATTGAGGTTACCATTATTATATAATACAATAATTATGTTAATAAAAGTAGGCTATACAGAGGATAGCCGTTGAACAAGCTCTGGGTAAAATCTATTTAGATTTTAAGAGGGGCAGACTTTGCAGATTTAGGAACCATCCCCCTGAACATTCCGCCCGTGGCGCTCCAGGGACATGCTGGGAAAAAAAGCCAGAGCCGCCACCATAACATGGAGTTCTATGGCGTTGCCCTCACATATTTGGCCTCATCAATACCACCAAAGAGGCGGACCTAGAAAATTTGGCGGGTCTGCCATTACTCTCCATCACCGTGGGATTGCTGGGGATAGGCGAGTATCCCTAAGGTGTAGCTTCGAGTGAGTTAACTGGGTAAGCAAACTCAAAATCTTAAACCAGTATATATAAGTATATACATGTCAGATCATACATATGACCCAATATATCCTTCAGTATATGTGGAGGAAAATACCTGGTCAGCTTTCTGTTCCCATAATCAAATCTGTTATTTCAAAATAGAGGTTTACGCTTGCTGTTGTGTTTCCTTCGGTTTTCATAAAATAAGGGTTTTTATTCTTAAAAATGGATATTCAGTGTAACCTTGGGATAAAGCGTAAAAATTATCCGAGTAAAGTAAACGTATCTATTTTTGTGGCACATATTCATGAAGTCACTGCACATAATGTAGAAGTTCAATCAGCTTTACTTCAAATCCTTCCAGCTCATTTTGACTCCATGGGGTTGACAGGAGCCTCAGTCGTCACACAGACATGTAGCCTGCAGCTGAGAAGATGACTAACTACAAGATTATACTAAAATCGGCATCTCGCACAAGACGCACGCACTCACACGGATTTATTACTGTACATTTCTACATCATAGTGGCGCGGGGAGGTTTAAACGGACAAAAAAAATTAAGGAATACATAATCTTAAAGCTAAAGCCCTGCAAGGTGGCTAAGCACCAAAGGATTTTTATTTCTGTCTATTCAGTTCCTATGATTACACAGCTCTGCCAGATAGCAGGGCCAGGCAGATGACATCATTTCATACACTAAAGGGGTTGCCCAAAAGTCGGAACTGCCCAGCGAACGCGACATGATGTGTTTACCAGATATTTTTTTTTGCTTTCATTTAATAAAAATGTCATGGGGGGTTATCTAACTGTCCCCTGAGTGACCATGAAGCGGGATGCTATCGTTAGGCTGGCCGAGTTGTTTGTGGGGGGGGGGGGGGGGGGGGGGGGGGGGGGGGATGCTAGTGGTGCATGCAATCTGATCATGCAGAATATACGTGCGGGATAGAGCACTGGGAGAAACAGCCCTGTCATGTATGCCTATTCAACATACCTTTTTGTTCTTGTTCTGGATACAACAGGACAAGAAATAAAGAAGAAAAAAATCTAAACAGTGCAGTACAGTGGACCCTTGACTTACAAACTTAATTGGTTCCCAAGGGTTGATTGTAAGTCAAGACTATTTTGCCCATAAGAAATAATGAAAATACCCATAATGTGTTCTGAACCTCTCAAAGCCCAGCTTACCTAACATTTTTGTAAAAAAAAATGTTCATTTAAAAAAACACCAATTATTTGACTGCTGTTCTCTAAAATGAGCTTATCTTTTAAGAAAAAAAAATTTGAATCACCATTCAAGTTGACATCTTTCAGGAAGAGAGAATGAAATGTAAGGTGGTTATTGTATGAACGGACAGTCCGTTCCATCAGAAATCTGGCCTTGTAGCCTTTTGTAGATTGGTGAGATGGTCCATATTGACATACTGCACTTATTAGTGACATCAGGTCATATGGACGCCACCATGCAAGCAGAAACATATTTTGGCGTCTGCCATAATTCTCGTTGTAAGTCAAGGGTCCACAAGTTGCTCTTAAGTCAAGCTGGTTGCAAGTCAAGGGTCCACTGTAGCTGTCAATGAAACAAGTACCCCCATTTGGAGGTTTTGCCCTGCATTCTTTGTCCAGCGACCACTGCAATTTTTTGGTTCTTCAGTAAATGATATCCTGCAGACCATGACAATTAAAATTAATATCTAGTCTCTTATAGTCTAACATAAGTAAAACATGTTGTCTTTACATTTACATTGTATTATTGTTAATAATATGTAACCTTGATTTTGCTTTGCTTACTATATGTTTTTATCCATTGATTTTGTATTTTGTAGTGTTTTACTTCGAAGTTAGTAGTAGTAATGTTCCAGGGTGATAATGCATAGCATTTTATAAGTATATATTTTTTTACCCAGGATGCCGGAAGCCAGCAGATTGGCTTCTTGTTAGGAAGCTGTGGAGTTACAGTGGCATTGACTAGTGATGCCTGCCATAAAGGCTTGCCCAAGAGTCCTACAGGGGAAATACCACAATTTAAAGGTGTGTAACAACCACAACAAAAGCTACTTTTGTCTTTGCATCCATTATTCATATTGTAATGCTTTTTGCATCTATGTTATTTACAGTGGTGTGCAAAACTATTTCCCCCCTTCCTGATTTCTTATTCTTTTGCATGTTTGTCACACAAAATGTTTCTGATCATCAAACACATTTAACGATTAGTCAAAGATAACACAAGTAAACACAAAATGCAGTTTTTAAATGATGGTTTTTATTATTAAGGGAGAAAAAAACTCCAAACCTACATGGCCCTGTGTAAAAAAGTAATTGCCCCCTGAACCTAATAACTGGTTGGGCCACCCTTAGCAGCAATAACTGCAATCAAGCGAGTCTTTTACAGCGCTCTGGAGGAATTTTGGCCCACTCATCTTTGCAGAATTGTTGTAATTCAGCTTTATTCGAGGGTTTTCTAGCATGAACCGCCTTTTTAAGGTCATGCCACAACATCTCAATAGAATTCAGGTTAGGACTTTGACTAGGCCACTCCAAAGTCTTCCTTTTGTTTTTCTTCAGCCATTCAGAGGTGGATTTGCTGGTGTGTTTTGGGTCATTGTCCTGCTGCAGAACCAAGATCGCTTCAGCTTGAGTTGACGAACAGATGGCCGGACATTCTCCTTCAGGATTTTTTGGTAGACAGTAGAATTCATGGTTCCATCTATCACAGCAAGCCTTCCAGGTCCTGAAGCAGCAAAACAACCCCAGACCATCACACTACCACCACCATATTTTACTGTTGGTATGATGTTCTTTTGCTGAAATGCTGTGTTACTCTTACGCCAGATGTAACGGGACACGCACCTTCCAAAAAGTTAAACTTTTGTCTCGTCGGTCCACAAGGTATTTTTCTTAAAAGTCTTGGCAGGCTGTTTTTGCCCAGTCTCTTTCTTATGGTGGAGTCGTGAACACTGACCTTAATTG
>CM070036.1:132803058-132816799 GCA_036250615.1 Ptychadena robeensis | reverse complement strand
ACAAACATGCAAAAGAATAGGAAATCAGGAAGGGGGCAAATAGTTTTGCACACCACTGTAATTCCTTCAACTATTTTGTCTAATCTCTGTTCATTCATTTTTTTTAAATACATAATTGTGTGCAATCTTTTCATGTATCCATATTTTGTCTGGTTTTCCATCTTTTTATCATTCTAACTATCAATTCATCCTCAGTCCTTCTGTCTGCATGTTCACTGTGTGCTCAAAGGTTCGTAGACACCTGTCCCTCAAGTATTTTGTATCTATAGATGATGCTTTGCTATGGGGGACTATAAAAACATCCACTACCACTTTCCACGAGATTTTGGAATTTCTGTGGAAGTTAACTCCCATTTATTCACAGGGCACATTTTTTCATTCAGGGCCTGAAAATGTGTAATTGGCTTGTAATTATCAATGGTGTTAATGGCAGAACTCTTTCCAGCGCATTTGTCTACTGCCACACCATACCTCATACCACCTTATTCTCATTACTCCATGACTTGGCTTTGGAGTTGACTTTAAACACATGGTTGCAGTCCTACTGGAACAGAAAATTACCTTCCTTAAGCTGGCCATACACCTTCAGATTTCCTTCAGATTTCCTTCAGATTTCCTGTCAGATTTCCTTCAGATCAGATTTTGTTTTACCAAAACCATGCAATATGAGGACATTTCTACACCTTCCAATCACTATGTATTCTATCAGGGAGGACACTATACTACATGGTTGTTGGTAGATCTGATCTGATCTGAAGGAAATCTGACAGAGAAATCTGAAGGTGTATGGCCAGCTTAAGACATGGAGAGAATATTATATGCACACATTTTATGTTGTTATTTGGAAGTGACTGCTAGTAGTCACTGCTAGTACATTGAGGCATTTTATAAATGTTGAATAATGGATGTCCTAAGTAAACAATGTTGAAGATGTCACATTAGTGATCTCTGACAAGAATATGTTTTACAGTCAAGTAGAGCAAAGAAATGAAAATAATAAGAATAAACAAAGGTTGCCCTTTCTTTGTTAGGTTGGCCAAAGCTGCTCTGGTTTGTCACTGAATCAAAACATTTGTCCAAACCCCCTCGTGATTGGTTTCCACATATCAAAGATGCAAATAATGACACAGCGTATATAGAGGTAGGTACATTTTCCTCTCTGTAGTATTTGTAATGATCCTAATGAAGTGGTTAAATATCTAAAGCCAGTCTTTATTTTTATATGGGAGGGGAGTATAGGAACATATTGTATTGTGGTGACAACTACAACAGGGTTACTGTGACTTTTACTTTCTTCATTTCTTTTGTGTTTTTTATTGTCAGATGGTATGATACTATACATTGCTTTTTTATACGATATTAAAATATCCACATAATGTGTTTACTATTTTTATATGTTTGATTGGGCCTACTCTCCCATGTAATAAAATATATCTTCTACTTTAGTACAAAACTTGCAAAGATGGTAGCGTACTGGGAGTGACAGTGACGAGGATTGCACTTCTCACACATTGCCAAGCACTTACACAAGCTTGTGGCTACACAGAAGGTAAGATGTTGCTTCTTAGTGGGTGTATGCAAAGTCCAACCAAAATGTCTTCTTTGCATGGGGAACATTTCTGTCATGCTTTTGGTGCTGTGAGAGGATTTAACTTTTCCACAATGATTATCAACCATTTTGGACGAAGTTGGAAATATATGGCAGTGGAAGCACTGCAATGTCAATAAATTGAATTTTTGCTAATGTGTTAATATACTTTTTTTTTCTTTTCTTGTCTAGCGGAAACCATTGTGAATGTGCTGGATTTTAAGAAAGATGTGGGATTGTGGCACGGAATTCTTACAGTAAGATATATATGTTTTAATGTTTATTATCTGCAGCCTTTTGTACAGGTTCCAAAGTGCATGTATATCATATTGCAGATAGAAATTGATGAGCAGATGTTAATTTATATCCTTAAGCAGAGAACACACTTATAGGTATGGGCCAGATCAATGGCCGCTTTGAGCCATCTGTCTGGCCCATATCTAATGCGGCCACCCCTGTTTTTGAGTGGGACTGATCAATCCCGCTTGAAAACAGGGATATTGAACATGACCGTAAACCACGATCAATGTCCATTGCTTTGCATTGGGACTGCGAGGTCTCCATGCAAAGCATCATCTGAGCTGGAGACACAACAGTCCAGCTCCTCCGATATTGGAGCCGGGAACCTTGGACGGCCCCTATATCGTGCCGTGTGTTCCTGACTTAAGAGAAAAATACATAATACATTATTGCTGTCTATCACTTGTGGAAGTCTACTTGTCTGGTAGTCTCTTCCTTTATTATTCTTTTTAGACCTAAAATAGTCATTTATATTATAAGGTCAAAAAAATTGCTTACCTGTTTCATGGTCTGTGACTGAGGTAATATTGGAACTTGGAACTTCATGACAACCAGCTGCTGGACAAATGTACCTAAAAACTACAAAACCCGTCCACCCTACTACATTTGGACTAATAGGTGTTTACCACCCACCTTCCGCCATCTGTTTAGCTACCCATGTTGGTCAACCGTGGCCTGCTCCTTGTTTTCACAAACCTGAGAGGGGGTGTTAAGTGTAGACTAATGTAAATTTTGGAAGGTTGAGTTACTTAAAACAATTGTTATTGAATGAAAACTATCCTTTGTTACAAACACAGATTGCTGATGCACAACAGCGATTCTTCTATATCTGAGAAATATGGTCTGAGCAGGAAGTATTTATTTTTAGTTTTCACTGGAGTGTTCATTACATTTATAGAATAACATTCTCCGCACAGATTTTGTGGCTCTGCCTGTATGTACGCAAGTACAGTTCAATTTCAGAAAACTACCATGCAGCCTGTAAACACTATTTGCAAATAATTATGTTCCTGTGACCTTCAATAGTATAGTGCATCTCCAGGACTTTGAACAGTAAGGTTATGTTTTTACGGCGTTAAGGGACGTGGCGATACCCCCTGTGTTAATCCCCTTGATTGGGATGTCAGCGCATCTCATACATATGCATGACTTCACGCCCCGCCTTTTCATTCGGCTTTCAGCGGGTCAGCCGACCAAGAGGATAATGCAGGGCAGTATGTCAACTTGCGCTGTCTCCTCAGCCGGCGGACCCACTGAAAGCCATATGTATGGGATGTACCAACATCCCCGTCAAGGCATGTTATTTAACACAGGGGGTATTGGCGCATCTCTAAATGGAAACATAGCCTAAAAACACATGTCCACTGCTTCTCTTTCCCCGCGTTGGTCACTCCAAAGCATCGGCAACATTCCTGCAAATTGGCTGCTCTGCATTTGGTTTTTGAAAAAAGCAGTAGACACATGGCCTTGATAAATAATAAATCTTTATAAGGTTATTTGTGTGCAGCTCCCACGCAGTTCAGGGTGCGCTCCTGCAGCAATGTCGGGAGACGGAAGGTGCTGGGGGAAGCCAAGGTGTCAGCCGATGGTCATGCCTTCAGAATAAAAGCCCATAAAGTCCAAAAAATTGTCATTTGTGTTTATAAACGATTACCTGGAATTGACTGTGTGTTGTTTTATACCTGAAATAGATTTAAATAATTTGAAACCACATAATTATATATATTATAATGTGATTATGTATGAAATGTGTATGATAACTTATATTGAAATTCATTTTATACTTTGGACTGCGGCAGTGAGTAGGAAAATTTAACTGAGAGAAGGTATAAGGAGTTAAATATATAAAGCAAAAAGAAAAGAGTCAATGGTATAAAACTTTTATTTTTTAGTCATTTTTCGTTTCCAGTATTGAGTTATAACAGGGTACCTGACCTCATCTGCTCCGAGATTGATAGGTAGTTATCTTACAGTGATGTGGGCATTGTGCTCACCAGTATAATTACAGGCAGTTCTTTGGTACCCTCAGCAGGACACCAGAAATAGCTGTGCAGATGTTACCAGGTTGTACTTTAGAATTTCATGTCTTCTTCACACTCTCAAAGTTGAGTTGTCCACGGAGAGTCATTCTCTGAAAAGGTGATTTGGCATCTCAAAGCGGTAGATTAGTTAGAAAATAAAATTTACAACTGCACCTGTCAAATGTGCGTGCTTCTGCTTTCTGTGTCACAAAAGACTTAAAAACCTGTACAGTGGACAGTAATTCTCCGTTTCACTATGACATCATTGTTTGTTCTTCTTTTGGGTTGACAACAACTGTCCACTCATTAGAAGAAGAAGTGATGCATGGGGCGATTTCTTCACTGTGCTGTACACCTGCCAGTACCTTGACACAAAGCCCACGCTGTGCTACCTTGTATGCCTGGACCATTTTCTACTTCACTCCACCTGGGTGCCTCATCCGTTCATGAATAGGCTCTTTGTTCAATGCTAACAATGCTCAGAAATCACATCTCTTTGCCTTTTCACTAGCTATTGTAAAAGTTATGTATAGTTACATCACCCTTTTCAAGATATGTATTTAAAAGATCAGCTTGATAAAACTTTAGATCAATATTTGTTAATTCTTAAAAAAAAGTATGTATAATTTCTGATTGATAACAAACAAATCTGTCACCGTATTTTTTAGTCTATAAGACACACTTTTTTGTGTGTCTGTGGGTGGTCAGAAAGGCTCAATCACCCACAGCTGAATAGTCTTTCTGCTGTGGGTGGTTGCACCTTCGCATTCTGCGTGTCGCAGCCCAGGGCATTGCGCAATCGTAGCAATCACCTCTTCCTGTAGTGGTCAAAGGCTCAGGTGGATAGCAGTCTGGCCATGCAGCGCTAGAGTCTTAGGTTCAAATCCTGTCCTGGGCACTATCTGCAAGTAGTTTGCATGTCCTCCGGTTTCCTCCCACACTCCAAAGACATGCTGTTAGGTTAATTGGCTTCTCCCTAAAAAAGTTTCCCCTATGTTAGTTACACATGTATTATACTGTGACTGTGCTAGTTGCATATATGTTAGGGACATTTGTGAGCTCCTCTGAGAGACAGTGATATGATTTGACAGTGATATATATGCTCTGTAGAGCACTGCCTTATATGTCAGCACTACATAAATACAAGATAATAATAATAATATTAGGTAGGAGTCTGATTGCCAGGTATCTCTGGTTAACTCTAAAGATTTTCAATTGAATTTTGGTTTGAACTCTGGATGGCCAGTTTGAAAACTTTAAACTTTTCACTGCTGAAGCCGTTGTTCTGTTGATGTGGTTGTATGCTTGAAATGTGAAATTCCTCTCTAGCATATGCCTAAAGATTTTGGGACAAAGTAATTGCTATTTGGAACTGTTTAAAACTTCCTCCAAGTTAAAAGTGCCAGATGAAGACAAGCATAAGAACAAAGTTAGGAATTGTTAAACCCCCCCCCCCCCACCCAAAAAGTTAGGCAGAATTGTTGCAAAAACCATTGATGTTATTGCTTTAAATTATTTGAACTCTAACTCCAAGCCAATTAAAATACTACCCTTGCATTATCTGTATAATGGGTACCCTTATGGTTGTGGGACCAGGTAGGGAGAATGCTTTTATTGGGCCTGTAAAGGTGCCCATACAGGCCTAGATATGCGCTAGATCAATGGCGGCTTCGAGCGCTGTGTGCGCTCATGGCCATCTATCTTGCGCATATCTAATGCGGCCATCCCTGTCTTCGAGCGGGATCAACCCATCCCCATCAAAGACAGGGATAGCGGACATGACCGCAAATCATGGTCCACGTCCATTGCTTTGGATGGGAACCGCGGGTCTCATCGCACTGAGCTCATAGGCTAATCCATCTCACAGGCATCGACCCGTGTATAGCAGCCTTAAGTTACAGGGCATGGTCATTTTATTTGAATGCGAGTGAAAAGTTGGCTATTAGAAATTAAGTTCTCCTACTCTTTTTCTGCTGCAAAAGACACTAATGAATGACATGATCAATTTGATCAGCTGAGCAAGTAGTACTTCTGTGAATGGTTGGTCCTGTTTAATAATACACAGTTAAGACATGATCAAATTGTCCTGAGCAGCGAATCAGGAAAGATCACATCTATCTGCTGAAATTGATCATGTGTTTTTCCAGGACTTTTTCTGCAGCATCCAGTTCTCTAATAATATGAATGAGCTGATTAACCAAAACATAACACGATTGTACAATTCTTTTATTTAACCCTGCGGCCTATTCAACAGTATCTTGTGAGTTGATTGACTGTCTAGTGAACTATCACTGTGCTGGAAGGCCACGTGTAAAGAAACATATATTCATATTGATGACTATTGACTCATTGGCTGCATTCGGTGTTAAGGATAAGTTTTTCTTTAGTTGTATAACTGGCTTTTCTGTGATTATATTTGGTTGACCATTTCATATTATGTTATTACTTCAGATTAGGAAGTGTGCAATTTTGTGCTTGCTGTTTCCAGTTGTGATGTTAATGGAGAACCTGTTTTAGGAGCCTGTCTTTGGAATAAAACTTCTCTGTGCTGTCACGATTTGCCCAACAGCCTTTTCTTTAGGAAACAAGTGATTTTTTGGATGTTTCAGTGTTTCTAAACTACTTTTTTTTAATTTCATACATGTTTAATTTAATAAAGCATTTATTTTAAAGGTTAGAATTTACTAAAGGTTGCCTTTATGGCTGTTATGTTTTCAGGACACATAGGGCTTTTTCAAAAATAAAACCCATCAGTATTAATTAATCCTCTGATTAAATGAAATCCCGCTGCTACTGTGTAAGCTAGAGGCAGATTCAGAGTGGTGCATTCGCTCTGAATCATAAAGCTGTGTATTTGGAGAGTGTATTAGACTAGCAGGAGGTAAATTGCCTAAACTTTTAGGCTCTTTACATCATTAGCAATAAACACATTCCAGGACTTAAACTAAAAACTAACATAGGAAACAAACTTGGCATTCACTATCTTTGGCTCTTATAGGTGTAACAGTTCAGGTTCCCCCTCCCTAGCCTATGTGATTCCCAGTCTATAGCCTCATACACATATGCTAGGGAGGGGGATTGGAAAGTGTCATAGCCGAAATATAACATGTAAAAGAATGTCATTCTGTAAACCTCCACGACAGGTCACTAAAGGGTCGCCCCGCCAAAAGCCTGACAAATGCTAGGGATGCTGATCACTCATCTTCCCTCTGACCCTCTCCATAGAACAAAATTGGTTCAGAATGATCATTGCCAATGACCACGTTGCTACTTGTGCACCTAACAAAATATGAAGCAATGATCAAGCTAGCCATACACCTGTTGATTTTTCCATTCGATTGACCGGAGCAAAAAATTGATATCAATGAAGAGATCGAATAGAATGCGATAGGACATGTCAGGCTTTTTTGTTTGATCGCTCAGTGATCATTGTATTGTTAGTAGTGACCCTCAATCGATTCTTGTTTGATCAGACCATATTTGCATAAGTAGTTCAGATACACCCACCATTCTATCGTTTACGATCCAATTTGAGCAATCGACCTCATCTTTGAGGTGGCAATCTGTTAGAGAAAAAAAATTACGAGAAATCTGTAACCCAAAGTAGTGTTCAAAATGATCAAAACATGTTCCAATCCAATCAGGAACTGATCGCAAAGGAAACTACATGTCTATGGCTTACCTTAAAAGAAGCTAAAGCTATCCATACGTGGGTTGACTTTTGTACAATCGATCTTGCAATTTTAAATATAGATTCTCAGTCCAACATTGATCAATCGTACCACCTTGCAATGTGATCATTTTAAACACCATTGCACAATCATACTATGTTGCACATACTTGCAAACAAATTGATTGAAATACCTGAAAAAAACGCCAGATGCTTGTATGATCAACTTAAATTTACCAACATGTCTAATCCCCGGTCTGATGGAAAATATTAAAACGTGTATGGCTAAAATGATGTCCCCTGTGACCAGTCATTCTCATTTCAGGAAGTCTGCAGGAATCTTACACCCCCACCCGCACTATCTCCCTTCCGCTTGTTTTGTTCTTTCCGTTCCTCAGTTTGACTTCAAAGTTTCACATTTCCAGTAGATGCATAAAGGTGACTTGGATGCTGAATCCCCAGGAGGGTCCGGTGCTGATGTCAGAGTCTTGGCCTCTGTGATGAGCAGCAGCAAAGGCTGAATGTTTGTGATTGATAGGTGTTCAGTATTTCAGAGGGTAATATTTCATCGTGCTATAAATGGTTTTGGTGGCTGCGCTGAAAAGATTGAGAATTGATTTTGGAATTTGAACATAACAAGCCATGCATTTCAATACAAAGTTTATCTGGAAATGTTTTTTATGCCATTATAAATATAACTATATTCTGTGTTGCTGATAAATATGGATATACTGAAAATATTCATATACAGCTACTGGCTTTACAGAGTAGCAGTGTGGTCACCATTATATTTCCAGACCATACTAGGTATTCGTGTGATGGTGCAGACTTCCAACCCTTCACAGAAGGGATTGGTGATTTGGTGGGGGGGTGCCTAGCTCTCTTAAGTTATTTGTTCGTCCATCCCGATATCGAATGAAAATAGATTCGAAATTACAACAACAGATAAAAATTTACCAACATGTTCAATGACCTTTTGAACGATTTTTAGTTTGAGGTCGAACAAATTGGCAATTCTAGATTTTTGTTCAATCAACCAAAAATCGCTCTTTGTTGATCGAACAAAAAAATCTACATGTGTAAACCCACCTCAAGGCTATGTTTCCACAGTGTTTAGGGATGCAGGTCCACCAAATGGACAGTGGAGGTTGATGTACTGCCCTGCATTAACCTCTTGAGTGACGGACCCACTGAACGCTGTGCAAAGAGGTGGGGGAGTCATGCATATGTATGGAATGAGCTGACATCCCCATCAAGGTATGTGATTAACGCAGGGGATATCAGCGAAACCCTAAGCACTGTCAAAACATAGCCTAAATCAAACAGATTGGCTCCGCTTTACTCTGCTTTTAATTGTCTAAAACTTTTGGCATCCCATTAACCATCTCATGCATGTTTTTTCAACCTCACAGCAAAGCTTTGCTTTTCCACAAAACATCCCAGAATAACACAGAACTACTACCTATAGACTAAATAGCAGGATCTAAACTTTTTAAAGAAACGCCTTAAGCTTCCCTTAAATGTTTTTTCCCAGTTTATAGGCTCCATAAATGTCTGCTTGGATAATGTTTCATTTTGGTTTTACAAGGACATTTCTGATAGCGGCTCTGTATCTTTTAGTAGATAATGTGCACATAGCTGTAAAATGTTCATGTCTCAGAATTATTATGAACATTAAGTTTAAGTGCACTCGTGAAAACTGCCTGAAGAAGGCAAAAATTAAATTAGAAAATTAGCACTGCTGTTTGTGCGGATTAATTAGCCTTAAAGATTATCCTCGTCTTTCTTCCTCTTCCGTAATCAAGGATTTGTTTTCTGATTTCAGAGTGTCATGAACATGATGCACGTCATCAGTATCCCGTACTCTCTTATGAAAGTGAATCCATTATCATGGATACAGAAAGTGTGTCAGTACAAAGGTAAGGCCGTCTTGTTCCATGTTGGCAGCAGAATTCTATCATATTTTTGTACCAATGTAAATAGGGGGTTTCAATCTGGTTCTGATTTTTGAAGTTGCATCTATTAGGCTAGGGCTCCACATGTGCTAAAATCCCTACATTGAACGCAGGTATTTTAGCGGTGCACAAGCCGCAGATTGACAACAATGGGGCTAGGACAGGGCTTTCTCCCGCCCGCCAGAGTGCCTGATCTGTTGGTCCTCACATCTGTGAGACTGACGTCACAGGGGCTTTTGGGGGAAGAATTCCCAGATACCCTTGCGGCTTGTTACGTCTTGCCATGGTAATACGTAACACAGTGGGAGGGGCTGTCTCTAAAAAGACACCCCTTCTGCTGTCAGAATTTTTTTTTTTTTTTTACTTTCAGTTGGAGATCTCTGAAGTATTGGCTGAGCTGCAGCCGATACTGCAGAGTGACTTACCAGGTGGTAGCTCCGCTTTAAGCCAGCCATTCACAGGTCGATTCTCATGCGATTGAGGAACGATGGATCACAATGTAGTGATGCAATAAATGGCTGATCGTTTGGCGAATAGATGTGCACCACTTTTGGCAATTGATCCCTGGCCAATACTTTGTATGGGGACCGCTAGCCCGTCTTCCAAAGTGATGGTGATCGAACGGGGATTTACCAACATGTCGGATCCCTGTTGGATCGACATTTTCGACAGTGATCGTTCGACGAACAAACGCCGCCCAGCTTTACTGTCTGTCTTGGAGACCCTTTAAGAAGTGAGTGGAAATTTACCCAAATTAGGAGTGCAAATCTTGACAGTTTCACCAGAAATTGCGTCACCATTGTAAAATGTTCCTAAATAGAAAAGGGGGGCCCTGCAAGGAAAGTTAGGGAACCACTGGTGTAAGGAGAGTAACCTAAAGGTGCTATTTCCACAGCGTTCAAAACCATTTTTTTTATGCACCGAAAAGGCATGGGGTGCACGCCATAGAAATAGAGCCTAAAAGACTCCAGCTCATTCTTTTGCTGAGGAGTGCTGTAGGTTAGACAGAAGAGGCATCTGTGCTTTAGCAGAAGGTGAGTGTAAAAGGACGCAACCTATGGGGTAATGCATTTTGTTCTAGTTAGCTTGGGTGATGAAGCACCTTGTCCCAGCGCTGCACATTTGTCTTCATAGTTCTAATCATAAATAAGTGGGGTCATATTAATTTTGTAATTGTCAGTCTTGCTTACAACTCTAGACAATATGAGCAGCAGAAGAACACACTTGGATTTTGCGTATATTGCGATAAATCGTAATGGATAAACTAATCCATGAATTAAAGTCCCACTTTCCATAGATTTACTTATTTTATCTATAACCACCTCTCCCATGTGTTGTTATTTACCACCATAAATAATATTTGTAGCAACTGACTTTCTTTTCTTTGTTTATGTTTTAGCAAAAGTCGCTTGTGTCAAGTCGAGGGATATGCACTGGGCGCTGGTTGCACATCGGGATCAGAGGGACATCAACCTTTCCTCTTTACGCATGTTGATTGTGGCTGATGGAGCAAATCCCTGTAAGTCTAGTTTTCTGTACATGTAGCTTTTTTTTTTTTTTACAAATCTTTGTTACGTTCTAAACATCTTTTTCAAATATATAAACCGAAATATAACATGCTCTGGTGATGCTTGCTACTTGCAAGCACTACACAATGACTGCACTTCACTGCACATTCTTACAATGCAAATCTGAGGGCCCTTTCACACTTATCTGTGCTGCAGTTTCACTTGCACAACCGCGGGCACTAACGGCGTCCGTTAACAGCAGGAAAACACTTTTTGCCGTGCGCTACGTTTGCGACTCCCATACAAGTTTATGGGGGATGCTTTTGTGTGGCTGAAATTTGACCTTTGAAATTGAGGTGGAAATCACCTACAAAGTAGTAATCATCTGATATCAAACTGGTTTAAAGAAAAAGTGAATTTGGGTATGAATTTGGTGATGTTACTGGTTTCATCTTTCATTCTTTAGTAGGTTATAGATCTAGGATCAGGATGACAGTCCAGAAGTTTGGTCTTTTTTCATATTGTCAAAAATATTGGGACACATACCTCCAATAAGATCCCATTATTAACCCATAGGCTTTAATATAAAGTTGGTGCACTATTTACAGCTAGAACAACTTCAACTCTTCTGGGCTCCCACATGGTTTAGGAATGTTTAGTAGATATTTGACCTTTGTTCCAGAAGAACATATAGGTGGTCAGGCACTGATGTTGAACAAGAAGGAGGGCTTTACAGTCTCCTATTCCATCCCAAAGAGTTTCTATGGGATTAAGGTCCAGGCTCTGTGCAGTCCAGTAAAGGTTTTCCACACCAAACTTTACTCATCTATGTCTTCATGGTCCTTTCTTTGAACACTGATGTCATCGTGGAAAGGACCATCACTAAATGTTTTGGTATTCTGAAGGAAGCATTGTTTTCATTGGAACATATAAACACGCTTGCCAGCCCCTGAAAAATTTCATTCATGGACTTCCACTGGTGGCATCCAATTACAGTACTGTGCAGGAATTCACTGTACTTCTAAAAAAGGCATGTCAAGGGAGTTAACTTTATACAACTATGAACATAGAACTAATTGGAACACTTGATTCCAAAGTAATGGAGGGGAGTTCCAGTACTGTTGGTAATATAGTCTGTTTCTCCTTTTTCCCTCGACTGTTCTTTTTTGAAGATATTTTAGAAAAACACTGGGTAGGAGGAGAGACCTTTGGTAATGGCCTGACTGCCTACCGCAAAATAAACAGCTGATGGCGTTGTGGGCGATGCCAGTAGTGTAGTGGTTGCTCCGACGACGGGGGTGAACCACTCTCCACCAGCAACCACTACACTACTGGCATCACCCACAACGCCATCAGCTGGTTTGTCGCCCCCCGTTCCTCGTGTGACCCTCGGGAGCAGCCCCAACCTATCAATACCTACTGGACCTACTCAAGCCTGACACCTCTTTGAAGAAGATTTGTCGAAACGCGC
The DNA here is from genome assembly GCA_036250615.1 of Ptychadena robeensis. Classification (NCBI taxonomy): domain Eukaryota; kingdom Metazoa; phylum Chordata; class Amphibia; order Anura; family Ptychadenidae; genus Ptychadena; species Ptychadena robeensis. The sequence goes on along the minus strand of CM070036.1, from coordinate 132,804,286 downwards.
GTCGAGAGATGTCCTCACTTTTTCAACATCAGTGCAATTGAATATCCTATCAATACGGTGGCTGCCCGATTCCATCGGACCCCAACATCCGGGTCCAAGTCCTTTGACGATTTTAAATCAATTATATTAAAGATGAACTTTTTAAATATTTAACTCACCATCGAGGACTTTTTATCATACATCTATTTGAGACATTGTGTTGTTACTTTTGGTTACTATGTTTACCTTGTACTACTGTTCTCACTAACATCTAAATCCTCTACCCAGAGGTCTTAGAGGTCGGTCCCGTTTCAAAGTCCCCGAGCATTGTTGACACAAGGGAATTATTTTGCGGTAGGCAGTCAGGCCATTACCAAAGGTCTCTCCTCCTACCCAGTGTTTTTCTAAAATATTTTTGGGATGGGACCCTCCCTCTAGGGTTTGAGTGACTTGCACTATTAATTTTATCTTTTTTGAAGATATGTTGATATCATATCATTCATTTGTCTTGTTTATTAAAGTGATTGAAACTTTTGCCGTGCTGTGAAATTGTGCAGCCTCATTACTGAGTAGGGTTTACTCCCAGGCTGAAGACTATAATTTTATACGCTTTGCATGTTAAATTTCTCTGGAGAGAAAATCACGCAAGTAAACATTCCCTATTGGTGTATAATAAGCTGCACATTTACATACTGAATGATCACAATTGCAAATGTGTGATTTGTATGCTGTTCTAGCCAGGTAAATGTTTTGCTATATAACTAGCGTCAGAAACCTGTGCCCAACCTGCATTTTTTAAGTGCCATAAATGCAGTAGTACAGTACAGAAAACTTTTGATATGTAAGGAAACTTTGGGTGTTCTGAACCATGGCCTTTCATACATCTGAATCATGTTAGCTGAGACAAAGACCTGTCTTCCTTTTCCTTGTTGGTGGCCCATCTGAGAGATTTTTCTTCTCTCTCTTCTTTTTTTTTTTGGAGTTCAAGTGATACCCTTTATTGGCTTACTGAAGCTAACTAAGCAAGGTGTCAGAATGTCGCACACCCCAAAAGCATACTTGCACTCCAAACAAGGGGATCACTTGAACTCCAAACTCTCTTAATTATCGATGGCTAACATGGAACAACACTCTACCACCGGTCCGGATCCAGACCCAAATAGGGTCACATGTGGACCGGCGCCCGCCACTTGCCCCCGGCTCATTCCTCTCCTCCTGCCAATGCTTTGAAGCGAAGGAGAGGAGCTGA
>CM070036.1:132766373-132802958 GCA_036250615.1 Ptychadena robeensis | reverse complement strand
CAGCCCCAGCACTCCTTTACGCTTAGGGAGTACCCCATCCTTTTTGTATTGGGATTCTCTAAATCCAGGGGACAGTGACAACTACAAGTAACCCCAGCCTCTTCTTCGATTACTGGGGGTTACATTTGACCCAAAGCCAGTTGGTGACCTGTGGATGGAGACAGCCAATCCGAGGCTCAATTAGGAACAGGGAAGTCCATCTGCAGCAGAATCTACCATGCAGGAGGCTGACGCAGAGGACAGTGAGGGAGACCACCCTTCATATGGGATGAGTACCAAACACCACCAAAAGTTATTTGCACCCCTAGATAGGCATTCTCTGGAGGCCTCAGGTCGGGGAGAAAGGGAGTGCTAGTGGTAGGGGGCCCTGAAAAATTACCTAGTATGGGGCCCCGAAATTTCTGATGGCGGCCCTGCACAGGAAGGTTAATAAAAGCTTGAATTTATATCAATATTTCCTAAAGGAAGCTTTGTGAGCAGAGAAAAGAGAAAATGGCCATCACAGGGCTCCTCAGGCCCTTTTACCCCTTTCACCCTCTAATGACCCCTCAATATATACTTGTGAGGTGCCCCTTGTCTAGTAATTAAATACATATGTTTGAGACTGTGTCCTGTATAGACTTTAGGGAGAATATTTATATAAACTCGACTACGTCAGCCTTCTGTCCGGCAGACTGGGTCAGCGCCGTGAAAACTGCCGATCCGCCAGCAGTGCACGGTAAAATTCCAAACTCCGGACCTCAGACTGAATGAAAATTTGGTGGACCTTTCAAATTTATATTTGAGTAGCCCTGCTCTACCATCTCTTTTTCAAAAGACACAAATGTAAGTAAGAGAAGGGGTATATCTTATTTGTCACCAGAACTGATTAAGTACAAGAACAGCACATTGGCAGTACCCAATCAACCAAGAACTGCAGGCACATCTCCCCCCTAGTTGCCTTTAGGTATAAAATGTGGGTGGTTAGGGGTGACCACTGCAGGTGGCTGAACTTAACCGGACCCATTACTTCTCCCCTCCTTGTGTCATTGAAATCAAGACAATGCTGAGGATGACACAGGCAGCAGATAAAACTTGACATAACTTCGGAACCTTCCACATTATTTTTGCATACTCTTTAAGCTGGTAATATTCATGTTCTGCCCATACAAAGCGTAGAAAAAAAAGACTTGGGAGGGAAAACAGAAACATTTTGCTCCGTGACCAGTATAATCATTCAGCCCCTCAAAGATGAATTTGCTTTGTATAATAGCTTTTGCTCTGTTACTGATATGTTTCCTTGAGATGAGCTGGGATTTTGGCAGGATACTATATTTAAATGTCTCTTTGGTATCGTGTTTTATTCGTAAGCTTTGTGTCCTTCTCACTGCAGGCTGAAGAGGGAGGTGTTGGCGGCTTGTATGAGATAGACAGAGACTAATGAGTGTATTTCTCTTGGTGTTATAATGCCACAGGACAAGTGTAGAGATGAACTATTCCCAATGTCCTCAATGCTCTTTAAAGAGTTCTAAATCATCTTGTCCAAATGCAGTGCTTCCTGCCCATGCATCATCACATCCTCTTCTTGTGTTTCTTCCCCAGGGTCCATTTCTTCTTGTGACGCTTTCCTCAATGTCTTCCAAAGTAAAGGCCTGCGGCAAGAAGTCATTTGTCCTTGTGCCAGTTCACCAGAGGCTCTTACTGTGGCCATAAGGAGGTACTGTGGATTGTTTACTTATAGCAAATAACAAATTATTTTTCCAATTTTTCACTGCAACTTTCTCCGACAATATGACATTAGTGACGCATCAGTTATTTTTAGCAGGATTCTGTGTTATACATCGGGGTATTTTAGCTCATACATTTTAAAATTTAAAGTTTTTAGTTTTTTTCATATTTTGAAAGTGAAATAATCTATTCATATTTACATGTTATTTTATCTTGAATAAGTGTTAAAACGCAACCTCACATATTCTATATCTGCTCCCCTCTAAGAACCTCTTAATGCCTGCTAGTCAAACAAAATAGATCAATAGAATGAATAAAGTATACAGTTCAGACATCCACAGGGATATCCCTAACTACATAGTTTTGAAAAAAAATTAAGGAATGGGGGATAGGTAATACCCAATGGCAGGTTAATGTTAGCCGACTATGACCCATTGGAAATAATTTAATCAGTCCACTGACTGCCCATTATCGACTTTTTATTTCTGCAATCCATGGTTGGTTTTCAGGAGGTTGGCAATTAGAAATATTTTGGGGTGATTGGCAATTAGGATTACTTTGGGATGCTGGATCGGTTTCTGATCACCCCAGAAACCGATCCAGCAAATTGCACCTTATTGAGCATATCCCATATTCTGGTAAATCAGTCTACTTAGTGCACATTAGCTACTTTTTACTTTTGCAATTAATGGTTGGTTTTCAGGTGGTTGGCAATTAGGATTATTTTGGGGTGGTTGGCGGTTAGGATTACTTTGGGGTTCTAAATCCGTATCTGATCACCCCAGAAACTGATCTAGCGAATTGCACCTTATTGAATATATTCTAGTTGGAGAAAATCCAATATCATCTAGCTCTTTCCTTCCATACCAAAGTGTCCATACCCTACCCTTTATATTTAGGGGATTTCGGTTTTATCGAATCACAGAGGCTCATCGTCTCATATGGAGTGTGCATGGAGTGTTTTCAAGTAGCTGTCTATAACACTGTCAAAGGGGTTATCTTAGCATAAAAGGCACAACAACACCTTGGCGCTTCCAACCACTACACTCTACCGGCAAAGACCAAGTGATCATACTGCTGGATCTAAATTAAAGTATATGTGTCATAATGATGTTGATAAGGTGTAAAACAAGAAATCAGAGAGAAACAAGTCTAAGTGGATTAAACTTCAGCTTTAAGGAATATGTCTTCTGAATGAGTTTAGATTAACTCATGCAGTAATCTTTTTTGAATGACTTTTAAATGTTCTTTTGGTTCCATCTACTTACACTGACACTGTGAGGTAATCTGTATAACTAAGGGAACCAACTTTTTGGTAGGCACCCAATAAAAAAAATAAAACATAAATGGAAGGCCATGCCTGTGCCAAGTGTCAATTTTCCTTTAAACCTGTCAGATGAGGGATTAAAGGAAGCTGAATAGAGAGGATTTCTTGACAGGCAATATAGATTAGCGAAGCAGCCATCTGTGAGCCTTGTGGCTGACTTTTTCTAATTCAAACCTCAAATTCCAAAATATTGGAAGTCAACGTTCATTCCTTAACTAAAGAATATGACCCATTTTCATATTTTTTGGGAACCAATTCTCATTCTCACCAATTCTCACTGAACAACCTCCACATACAATGAAATTTGGTATATTTTATATAAAAAAAAAATCAATATAAATACGGTAGAATGCTAATGGAATGTTGAACTCTCTTCACCAAACAACCAATGTCTCTAAAATGTTTAATTATTCTCATGTGAAGCTATAGACATTAATATGATATGGTTGCATAGGTATGTGTATTTGGGGCACTGTTCTGACCCCCATATGCATTTTGATTTTCCCGTCAGATAGACTTAAACTGATCTTTAAATCAATCAACCGGAAAACAATGCTTGTCCATATGGTTCGATCGACCAAAATTGATTGAAAAGTGATCAGACTTGTCGGTAAATTTTGATCGATCGAGTATACATCGAATGTATATCAAATATTATTTTGTTGTACCCAACCAATTTTGGTTCAATTTAAATAATTAGCATACTCCTAGATTTTGTGACATTTTGGTGTGTTTACGATTGACTTCCTTCAAATATGCTTTTGATCGATCGAACCAACATCCTTAAAATATCGGTTTCTCCATGCAAACAAGGACTGTATTTCTAGTGGCTGTAAAGTACAGATGTATAACAGAAAAGAAACATAAGCTTCACTTGTCAGCTCAGACAGAGAAATATTCATATGTAGAAGTTCATAGTCCTCTCCAAAATACATTATTCCCTCTCAAAGTTCAGTAGAATGATGTTCTGTGTTAGCCAATAAACTATTCACAAAGAAGAGACCCTGGTACTACACCATTCATTTTTATATAAAACATTCCATTAGATTATGTGCATTCTAAGTATTAGACGTATATTATTTACTTGTAAGTATCTTTTGTAAGTCTAGACACCTAAAAGAAAAACCCTGAAACTCTTTTTTGCAAGTCATATCTGCAGCCTGATCACAGAGTATATTTCTTTTTCTCCTCTCACCATTGCTATATGAAAAATAATGTAGGGAGATTAGGTGAGGATCATTCATACCTTGCAATGAGTGCGCATTCCTTGCAGTCTACCTTTTATGTATTCCTTGTGGGCACCAAGTGTTTTTAGTCTTGCTTTAAATGATCGACCATCCCGCATACTCAAGCCAATCTGTCAGCTGCTAAATCGCCCGTGGGGGCATCACGGGTGCCCACATGGAGCAGCCAATGCATGTCTGCAAAAAACTTGAGAACAGAGATGTCAATTTTTCTCTGTCTGATCCCATTACTTAGTAATGACCGGCACACAATGGGTGTCCACCGATCTTCTGGGTGACCGGCTGCAGTGTGATGACGTCATCACGCATGGTCCCCAGAGAATCGTGCAGCAGTCGCTGAGTGTATGGGGACCTTAAGTTAATTGGTGATATGTTTTTGGCTAACTAAGGTTTACAACTTAGGTTGTTAAAGATGATGGCTTTTAGAACCCATTGAATTAAGATAAATCTGGTTCCAAAAGCTCATGGCCACTGAATGGAGAGGCAGGGGGTAACAAATGGAGGGAAGCGTGTGCTGCAGGGACAACCTATTACTGTGACCTTCTTTTTTTCGAGTTCTTTAACAGGTGGGGGTTTGGGGCGGTGCTATTCGAGAACAACCCCTTCCTACACTGCACAGCTGTACACTGGTGGGGCATTGTGGTATTCCAGAACAACCACCCACACCTCTTACCAACACCATTGCACAGGAACCGACACAAATACCCTCCCAAACCTCCCTGCCTTGTATCGGAATGGGGTGGGTGCCCGTGTTGGGTGTGGAATATTAGTGTGAGGCAAAGCACTGGGGACCAGTTGCCTATAAAGAAGCTGTCATTTTATTTTTAGGTAACAAAACGGATGACTTTAGCATACCACAATCTCCTAATTATAATAATTTCATCAGGCCCCAGAATAGCTCCTGTATACTGGTGACACGTTCACTTTATCACACTGTGTATCTGATGTCTCCCGGAGTTCAGGTCTGCTCTAAGTTTTACAGGATGCAGTAGAATTTATAATCACTTGCCTAAGGCAGCCAGGATCCGACGGTAATCTTCTTCAATGTCCTCCAGGTTGGCTTTCTCTTATGTTACATTATGACAGTACTGACAGTAACATTGCAGCCCTTCGTCTGTGCATAATTCTTTTGCTTCTGGGCCTCAGTCACTGCCGACCTCAGTCAAATTGAAGTTTAAAAAATTGAGTTTCCCTCCGCCTGTATTCTTTTACATCGGGATGTGTGCAGAACAGAAAGATTGAAATGAAGAGATGGAAATGTCCAAGGACATGTAAATGTATAGAACACAGCCCTAGCTTTCAAAGACCACTTGTGGCAGAACCTTGTATAATATGGAGTTTTCTCCAGACACGTCACTGTTTTGTTTTTAATTGCAATGCTGAATCTTCTCTCTATTGTGGAAAGAAAATAACTTGAAGTACAATAAGGGCTTGTCCCCACTGCAGAAGTCTCCAGAGATGGAGCCCGTATATTTGATGGGGATCATCCCCACTGTTGCTGTCAGGTGAGGAGTGGCCTTCGACCCGTAACGCAGGTCACCACGTTGTTGATCGTGGGTGGTGGCGGCCCATCCCCCCTGATCGCGGCCCAATTGCAAGTGATCGTTCCCTAGAAAAATCGCTAGCAATCACTGCACCACAATTAGAAATGCAGGTGATTTCCCAAGTGGGGCATTGCCTTAAAGTAATTGGCTGCAATTTTCCTAGGTATTCTCAAATGTTAGGTTTATCCAATTTACAAAGTCGTTGTGGTCCAAATTTTCCCAGATCCCTGACTTTGGCCAGATATATTTGTTGGTCAGCAGATCGGGGCAGTACAGGACAAGGGATGGAGCCAGAGCTAGGCAGTTAATGTAACCCAGTGGTTCCCAAAGTTTTCCTGCAGACCCCCTTTTCTAGATAGGAATATTTTCGAGCTCATCACTCCCATTTAAACTGCACAGTTTCAGACGGAGGGTCATTTCACACTAGCCGTGTTGGCTCTGCAGTATCGTGTTTTAGTACTAGTGTGAAATGGCCCTCAAACTTTATTTACATGCATCATATAAACACCCCAATCATACAGAAACATACACATCATTCACAAAGAGACACACACTACACTCCTGCTGAGACGGCAATGAGATCACAATGTCCCTACAGCAGTCATGTCACTAACATAGTCTAAGTATAAGATATTGATTATACCGTGAGTTACCCATGGGTATTTGGTTTGTACAAATTGTTCACAATATATCATGCTTACCATAGACTGGAGGTTAGAAGATAGCCTATCACCTATTCTGCTCCACACACTTTTCACCATATGAAAGTGGTTGTATGTGTGTCAAGAGTTGTCCAGATATGTTGTACAATAGAATAGATCCCTTGGTGGCCATCCCAATCCCATAAATTGAGATTTTGTATTAGATTACTTTATATAAAACATATAATGAGCAAGTTCTACATTTGTCATTATCTTGTTGGATGTTGTAGGAGTATTCTTTTTGGTCATTCTCTTAAAGGATACTGTTGTTTCTGCATGGGCAGCTTTTGAGCATTCCTGTTTCCCAACTTTCTTTTTGGCAGCCTGGATGTCATTGCTTTTAGTTGTCTCTATATCTTAAATAAAGTTTTTTCCTGAGGCCCTTCACTCTACGACGTTGGTGCCATTTCAGCTCTGGCACTTGCTTTACCCTTTAATTGAGATTTATCTCTGCAGGTTTGCAGGAAAAGCTTTGTGAAAGATCGTATTCCTTTTCAAATTAACTTGAGTCACATGACCGGTTAGGAGAATGAAAATAATTAGCCCTGAATAGTGAGCGCCTGGCGCAGTGGATAAAGATTACATAGCGCAACCTCGAGAGACCTACAAAGATGCTGAATGCTTTTCCTGCTACATTTGCCTAGGCTATTTAAGTAACTTGATATGCTTTGCATGTAATTGTCATTCATAACCCAAACTGAATTGCATTATCTTCCTATTTGCGTCTCGGAGTGAAGCCGGATGGAGTGGTGTCTCATCTCATCCTTGAAAATCACTGTGACATTTCTGTCTGGCTGAGCTGGCTGCTTCATAGTCAGTAGGGTATATGAAGTAAACAGAGCTTCTATAGATACACCAAACAAGCTCACCGAATGGCAATTTTGGTACTATGCAAAAATCATTAGGCCCAACCCTTAAAACTGATTGTAACCATGAATTAAGTGAAAAAATGTATGATTTTTTCACAACAGCATCTGAATCCCAAGGAATAGGACTTATAAGGCAGCCTACAACGAATCAGTTCTTAAAGGTGATATGTTGAAAGCTGGATAAATGAGCAGAAATAAAGATCATGGGGTGTATGGGGTATAATGGCCAGACTGACCCGGTTACCCTGCTGAACAAATAAAATGCGCACATCAACTGAATGGGCACAAGAACTGGAGCACTTGAAAATGTCTATATGTTTTCTACATAATGTTAATAGCTTTGAGATTTTTCATCATTGACCAGTAGAGAGAGCAGCAGAATTCCCTATGGAAAGTAGAAAACCTTGAGCAAGCTTTGTAATGCACCGTGTAATGTTGTGGCTCCTGGCCTACATTTGAAAGTTAACATATTTTTCGGACCAGAAGGTGCGGCCACTGGGGCACTGGTGGTCGTGCTTTGGCTCCCCATCAACTGTTCCAGCAAGAAGATTAGGAGTAGCTGTCAGATGAGAGATCCACTGGAACCCCACTGATGAGTAAAAAACAGAGCTCGATGAAAGGGTTCCCAGCCAGCACCTCTCCCATCCAGCTCTGCCTGTATGAAAGCTGGAATGCAACTCTACCAGATGGAGCTCTGGCCATCAGTGTAGGAAAAAGCCGACCAGGCACTAAAAAGTATAGGGTGCACCTGAAAAATACAGTACTTTGAGATGTACAACTACATCTACAAAAGCTTTTTTGTAGATTATGTACACCCCACCATCATGGCAATGGTTTTACCTGTTGGCAGTTCAAGGATGGTTGAGGAACATGATAAAGATTTCAAGGTGTCCACTTGTCCTTCAAAATTCCCCGGATCTCATTCCCTGGTATGTGATGGAACATGTGCTATTCACATATCCGCTTAGGAGACCTGTTGCACAAAGGTGTAGGACCTGATGATCTTGGTGCTCAAGCTTCACAGTTGTTTGGGCAGCACAAGGGGAACAATCTTACGCAATAATACACAGAAGGTTTTCATGTTTTGGTTGATCAGTTCTTCAGATGCAGGTCAGATGATCAACTGCAAGTCAAATCCATTGCTCATTATGAATCATATCCTTATACCAAAGCCCATCCATAGTCATTTATTGCTATAATGGCTATGCTCTACTTTCAGCTTTGGATGCTGTTACGTGATGTAGAAGGGGATCTACTCCTGATTTAAGTTCCAGTTTCTGATCATTAGAACAAAATAGCAAAGCTACAACATTAATATAGAAGCCATACAACTACAGGGAACTCACCTTGTTCTACCATCAGAGGTTTCCTTTATAAATGATTGCCGCTGAGTGACATTTCCCACAAAGCCATTCTACTGAACAGAAGAAGAAAATAGAAAAGAGTAATTTCACCGAATCTCTCTAGGAACATTACTATATTTAACAAATAAATAATGAACCCCCATTAAGGAAGAAAGGGGAATTGTAAAAATAACCACAATGTTTTTGCTTGTGGCATATTTTGCACCCTCACAGCTTTTTAGACTAGAAGTTTTATTTAGCAGTACATGGTGTTTTAAAAAAAGGTTTTAAATGTAAAAATGTATTTATGAAAAGGTATTCTTTTTTCATGTCATGTGTTTTTAGTGTGAGAGCTTGGGGGTTATATTGTTTCTCCTCTGTTATTGCTGCAACTTTGTATATCCAACTGACTTCTACTGTTCTTGAAGTTACACCGATAACATAGAAATGCTCTGAATGTGCCCCGTACCGAAATGCCCAAATGAATTCAGTGCCTGTAATAACTAAATCCAGGTAAAAAATTGCCTAGTGCCGACCCCTGAAATTTCCATTAAGAATCACTTGAGCCGAAGTAGAAGTGATGCCACAGGGAGCCAATCAATTAATGTGCTGACAAGATACAAAAATGCTGATTGGATTAAACAGTAGGCCATGTGTTTACTGGTAGAGGAACTCGCAGAACTATATATTGTCTTATTGCAATGTATATAAATATATTCTTCATATATTGTGTCATATCTGTATACATAAATAGAAATAACGAAAAACTATACCATAACACCCCTAAATTCCGAATATATTTTGTTTCCACACAGGCCGACTGATGACAGCAACCAGCCTCCAGGCAGGGGGGTGTTATCGATGCAGGGGCTTACTTATGGGGTCATTCGAGTGGATTCGGAAGAAAAACTCTCGGTGCTCACCGTGCAGGATGTTGGGACAGTGATGCCTGGTGGTGAGTAAATAAAACAATGTGTTTTGTTAGGATGACATTTTTCAGTGATGCTTCTATACATTACAGGGATTATAGCAAACATATTTTAAAATCTTACATGCTAATTACTTACTAATATTTTGGAGATATTGGGACAAAGTTTCTTTTTTTGAACTTAATACATAGTGGTGGGGCTATATATTTATATAGTACCATTGTCCCATCAAGATGCTCCTTTAAAAGTCCAAGGAGCCTTGTTATCTCCACTCATATACCTCTTAGAGCAGTGGTTCTTAACCTTTTTAGATCTGCGACCCCAGAAGTGTCATCACAAAGTGTCACTCCCTGTATTTGGAACACAGAATTGCCAGTTGGGAGTGTCACTTCCGCATTCCAAATACTTGAAACCCTTAAATCTTTTCAGGCATGATCAGATAAGTGTAATGTCCTCTCCCTTTTTTTCCCACCCCGCTTGTGTAACTGATGTTGGAAAGTTGGGGGGGGGGGGGGTGGAGCTTCTAAGTTAGGAGGGAGGGGGCGATACTTTCCATCCTAGTCTCCCAACCTGCTTGTAGGTTGATTAGCAATTCTGCGTGATAGAAGCAGCTATAATGCTTTAAGTGAACTCAGCGACCCCTGTAGCACAGTTATTTCACCTCCAAGTGGGTCCTGACCCACAGGTTGGGAACCACTGGCTTAGAGGATAATCTTTGTTGTAACTTTCAAAATGAGTGCTGACAGAGAAGATATGTCTGCTGTAACAATATGGTCAATATAAAAACACAGAATCCATGGTAATGTATTTGCAGCATAGTACTAAGGGTGAAAGGGTAACTACAGCCAATGATGATGCTACTGTGCGTTATCGATATTGGAATTTGGACAGACTTTTGGGAAAAACATAAGCCAAGTAGTTTACAAACTGTAGAAAGTGCAAAGCCAAAGAAATAGTAAAGCAGAAACATGGATATCCTTTTACTACATGTCTCGGGTACAACTTTCTTTACCACTTTGAAGTGAACCTACCTCCTCGGTATCTGATTCCTATTATTGGCATAAGAGGTTTAAAAAACAAAAACTTACCTGGTTAAATCTGACAAAATCCGGTGGCGCCAGGGCATGCTCCGGCCGCAAGGGGATTTGTCATGGTAGACGTCACTTCTTCCCCTTGGACCCTGCAGACAGATCTGAATCCGATGACGCTGGAGGAGCGGAGTATCGCTTGGTAAAGATCTGTATTGGTGGAGAAAGCAAGACCGGAAGAGTGTTGCTCCTCCATCTTAAGAGGACAGGACATTCCAGGTATGTCAGCACAGGAGCGCGGAAGAGGGGAAGGTAAGTATGGGATCTTTATCGCTTTGGTATCGCTTTGCCTGGATCAATACACCATTTAGGTAAATAATGTTTGGTTTTTGGGGGGTTTTTTTAGGTTTAAAATTGCTTTAAGGTACATTAATACTTAAATTCTGTAAAGGTACATTTGCAGGGACCCAGTAGTGATATTTTTCTGTGGTCATCTAAGGCCAGAGACCTGGGTGTGCCAGAGGGATTAAATACACAGCTGAGCTAACCACATTGTTTGAGGCATTCTGTTGAGGAAGAAAGTGGAACATGTGAAAGATGCCTTCACACAAGATTGCTTGCAGCTGCTCTCTGTTTTGAACTCCTTCCTTGCCAGCGAGAGTACTGATTCTTCCTCTTCACTTTGCTTGTTCAACGACAAAACGAGAATTGTTTTTTTGTTTCCTAATTTTGTTTAAATTTTCCTGACATTTGATAAGTACAGTTAGATAAATTAGATTATGTTTATGCGTCTTGCCGTGTGTATATATTCTAGCAATTTAAACGCACAATAAATACAGCTACAAAAATAAACACAGACAACTTCTGATTGATATGGCTACACAAATGAGATCACTTTTCCTGAGTTAGAAGTCAAATGTAAGATAAGTATCCAAACAGCAGCAAACATTATCTTTTTTAACTGAATTTTAGTTGTTAAAGTGCAACTTCATTATATTTTCCCACCCAAATGTATTGATGTATTTATGAGTTAACATTCAAAAAGTTAAAGCGGATGTATACTCAAAATCTAAAAAAAAGTATATGTAAAATGAAAGTTTGACTTACCTCTGAGCTTATGGTACCTTAGTGCTCCACAATCACAAAAATATACTTACCTACTTTATCCTGGATATGTGAGATTCTATTTTTATTTGCCAGGCTTTCAGGTGTGAACTCTGGGAGCAGTGTGGCCAGTGGCCACTGGGAGCATGAATAATTTTAAACTCTGTTTTAAAATGGGAGCCAAATATTTTGTACAAATGTCTGTTGGTGTCTTAATTTTGCCAGCTGCTGATATGTGAGTTAGTTTCATATGATCACTGCGGGTTTAAATTCTTTGTGGTGAACTTTGATTTTGGTTCATACTATATCTTCTTAACCTCCTGGGTGTTACGCCCGAAGCCAGTATGGGCGCAGTTTGATCTTAGATAAGTTGCCTATTACACATCACCACCATCATTAGTGATGCCGCGATGCATAGAATTGGCGCACTTTATCGAATTTAAGAAGTCAATGTGGCCCACAAGTCAAGTTTGCCCACTGCTGCTATAGAATAAACACTTTTGGATTTTTGGAGAAAGTAATTCAGTAGTGACATACACAGTAATTTTTCTGAAACTGCATAGTGGTGTTTTTGGAATAAATCTATGTGCTAATAAGACAACTTTATATATTTTTTAAGACTTTGTAGGGATTGAGCACCAGTTGGTCTTGTCCTCCATCTTGTTTGTAGCTGAGGTATAACATAGTAGTTACCCTGTCCCTCCCCCCCCCCCCCCCCCCCCCCCCCCCCCCAAAAAAAAGGCACCCTTACATTTTTGGCTCATGCTGAAATATAAGGCTTCCCCCTGGAAATAAGGCACCCTTGAAGATACAGTATTGTACCTCTGGACAGGGGGGATCAGAGGGGGCAATCAAAATGACACAAGAGGGTCAGAAGGGGTTACTAAAATGGTAATCCCCCTCTAAGTCTCCTGTGCCATCTTGATTTCTTGATTCCACCCTGTGATCCCCCTGTGTCATTTTAAGGGATCCCCCCACCATGATATCCCTGTGCTGTATTCTTCTACATGGAAAAATAAGACATCCCCCCTAAATAAGACGTAGGGCATCTTTGGGAGCAAAAATTAAGACACTGTCTTATTTTCTGGGAAACACGGTATACGCTGTTATATGTGAAGAGCCTATAGGAAGTTAACTTTTTTTTATAACCAATCCCATCATATGACTCCTTGCTGTTAGTCCATTCATGTTTGCTCTAGTTCTTTCTACCTTTTTCATGAACATACGATGTACTGATTTCCATGCCTCAGCATGAAATGTAAGTGAAGGTTTAGCCTGAATTCACATTAGCATCAAGGCTCGTTTCTTCATGCATGGTTGCAGCTATTCTTAGACAAGCCTTATGTAAGCTTTACACTATTCATTAAATAATGTAAATGTTCCATTCCCAACTGAACAGATTTCTGGAAATACCATAAACTTTTTAGTCTGTTTAAACACAACAGTCAGTCAAGCGAAGTCTGGCCTTGATAAAAGTCAACAAATTCTGTGTGTTATCCACGGCTATAAACAATGTATATATAGAGTTATTATTGCTTTATGAATATGTTAGCTTTGTACTTATTAACTGGCAAATACTTCCTACGCTGATTTTTTTTTACACTTTGTTATGTTTGACTCCAAAATAAAGAAAAATGTTACATAACAGTTTTGCAACAAAAAATATTTGTAGCTGAGAAATATTTATTGTAAATGCATGGGTTTGTGTGGCAGCATTGTGGATTACTGTAAATACCCAAGTATAAAGCAAATTTTGCAGCATCCAAAATGTGCTGATAAAATGATTAAGCTTATACTCGAGTAAAGAGTTAAATGACTAAACTTATACTCAAGTTATTGCAAACATGGTATCATCACTAAATTGTACCCCACTTATTATTAGGTTTATACAGTGTTCTGATTTTCACAGGAAGAGGCCCTTTCAAAATGTTTTACTTAAAGCGGACCTACCACCAGAAATTCTTCATTACATGAATAGCACTGGAACCACTGATAATAGAGTAGAATGCATAAAACCCCCCTCCCAAAAAAAAGTACCAGTAAGCAGAAAGTTAAGATCCCTTGCAGCTCCTCCTCTCTCCCTGGCAAGCTGAACACAGCACAGTGATATATGGGTAAATCTCTAATCACTGCTCTGCATTAAAATCAATAAGATGTATTTTCCAATGGAAAACCATCATAAACGTCCCCAGTGGCAACTTGTGATAATGCACCCTGATTTAACCCCAAAGGCCTGGTGGGTAAAGATGGAATCTCTCATATGATCCAAGAGAACAGCAGGTAAGTATATATTTTTAGGATTGTAGAGTGCTACGCCACCATCATACCAGCTCAGGGCTAATTCAAACTTTAATTTTACATATAAGTTTTTTACATTTGGATTGAATTTCCCCTTTATTTAACTATGGCAAAGGTAAAGGCTGCCCATAGTCAACAGAGAGGGAGGACACACATCTTGTCACGAAAGTGGTACTTTTTACATAGGAAGAGGGGAGATATAGAGGAGACGTAGAGAAGGGCTGTGGGAACATTGTAAAGAAAAAAGTTTTGCTCTAGCTTATAAAATTTTTACACAAAATAAGTTAAAATTTTATGCAAAAACTACCGTACATATTTTTTGGGTGATGACTACTTTGAAGACTCAAAAGCTTCTTACAACTTTATGGGTGCTTCAGCATGTTTTTCTTCCAGTGAAACCAGAACCAAGTTACATCCATTCTTTTACTCAGACTTTTTAGAGATATATTAGAATGAATGAGGTTGGAACTTTCTTTCGGGTGGGGGGGGGGGGGGGTTGTGCTGAGGATAATCCTTGAATTTGCCTGTCTGCTTCCTGCTTCATTTAAATTCTCTATGCTCCTAAGAAGTTCATGTTAGAATTTGCTGTCATCCATTAGTATGTCATATATTTTTTCTGCAGCTATTATGTGTGCGGTGAAACCTGATGGGATTCCACAGCTGTGTCGGACGGATGAGATAGGAGAACTCTGTGTGTGTGCTCTCGCTACGGGTACATCCTATTATGGTTTATCCGGTATGACCAAGAATACATTCGAGGTGAGTGACACAACTTGCCACAACTGTTTATACTGAAACTTATATTGTTAGGCTAAGTATCATAAGTAAAGTGACACACATGGAAAAAAAAAACAATTATACAATCTAAGGCGTAGGCTTCACTGTCCTTGGGATCTGCTGATGTCTGTTGAAACCTCTGTTGCATTTCCAAAGATGGAGCTTGCTGTGGTAATTTGAACCGAGGCTTGGACCAGTGGATCCAGGGCTCGTACGGGGTGTGGAGACAGACTCCACAAGCCGCGCATTGTTGGCAATGGAGCCTGAAGGTATACAGGTATAGATTGTGACCCTATGAGTTGGCCGATTGACCATGCGTGATGACGTCATCACGCGCGGTCAATCGGCCGAAACATCGGGTCACAATCAGCCCGGGCACCCCCCTTTGCATGCCAGCTCTGTCTGTCGGGTTGGCTGCCGGCTGTGCTGTGTGTCAGCATGGAGGGAGAGAAGCACCTTCACTCCCCCCCCCTTTCCTCCCTCACTCACAGGGATAGAAGAAGGAGGCAGCCTGTGCAGAGAGGCTGATTCCTCAGCCCGATGGATGTAAGATTTCTTGCAGCTGAGGAGGCATATACCCATACTTTGGACAGGTACACTGTGTCCCCATGTAAAGTATCAGGCTGATTTAAGAATAACGGACATGTCCCTAATGGCTTAGATCGATGATCGGTGATCATCCATAAAAACCAAGTGTGTATGGGGGGCTTTTGCCCTAAAGTAAATTTGCTTTTTATGGGGGGTATACACTATAGGTTCAATATAAATCTAACCATAAACCTAACCTGTATATTGATCTGACTCCCAGCTCATACTTGTCTGGGCCAGTAGGTGTTTTGTAAAGCTTACCCTGGAACCATTTGTTCGTAAACTGAAATAGACATTTAGAATTGATGAAAACTACTGCAGACGACTTGTTGCTTTAGTTTCAAAGATCAATAGTATGAAGTACCTCGGGCATTGTTCACCTTCAAACATTATAAATTTCAATGCAATTGCCTATACATTGAGTAGGAATTACACGTGTTTCTATTGTCCTCTTGTGAAATTAAAGATTGTCTGGGAAGACTGTGTGCTGCTAACCTCCACAACCTGGATGCTGATGTTTCTCTCCCTGATCCTTTTCCTCCCTAGATTACATACAATAGATTTTTTTCATGCAACAATGCTCTCACACTGCTATTGATATTGGCTATAGGAATTGGCGGTGTGTTGTTCTCCGCATGTTAAATAGTGAAGGTCGTATCATCTCTATTCAGCAGCAGACTGCTGTCAGCCTGCTGAGTGCTTACCATTAAAAGCGTTTGTCTGGAGTGAATTTTAATAATTGAAGAGAATGTTCTCGCAGTGCACTTCAAGACAAAACCTGCGAGGATTTGCGAGCTATGTGCTGTATTTTAATGTAAATGTTCTCCTGGAATTTATCGCAGTATAATAGGTATTCTAATTCGTGAACGGAAACAAAATCATTCAATAAGTGACCTCAACCTCATTTAGTGTAATCACAGTAATTACTAAACAAATATCATATTATAGCAAAGAGTTCTGCTGGATGCCAAAATGTATTAACCAAGACCTCCTTGTCTGCCAAGCCAGTTTTTACAGGTCTGTAAAGTGTTTGCTTAAGTTTCTTACAATTGGTAAAGTTATGCAAAATTAAGCAGACCTATTCTGGGAAAAAAAATAACATATTGTATTTTTCCCTCCATAAGACTCGAGAACAAACCCCCACTGACATCTTTGCTCTCCCGGCAATAAACCTAGCCAGGGAGGTGGAGGAGCAGTTGGAAGATCCACCCTGCTGACATAAACAATGAAGAGCCAGAGCTGGCAGCTCTGCCATCTAGCTCTGCCTGTGTGCCACCTCTCTTAAACACAACCAAAGCACTGTGTATTCAGCCAGTCTGGCTACGCCTTTATGCCACCTGTCTGCCAGTTGGGCTGCTTGAGCCCTACTTAGACACAGTGGCCAATGCAGATGGAAGAGTCACCCACTTAAGTAGCCCAGCTCACATTTAGCTCTGCCATCGGGGCTAAAGGAGCTCCAGCCATAGTGGGAGAAAGCTGAAAAATGCATGTAGCTGATGAGTCGGTCTGTATAATGCAGCTCCAGTCTACAAAGCATGGTAAACCACAGTTACAGCGCCTTTCCAAAAAGGTCTTTAAACAACATTTGAAATGGAAACTAAAGCTGTTGAAAATATACACATTTACAACATATTTTAATATTTATTTGTATTTCAGACCATAATAGAAAGTTGCTTACAGCTCCTCAGAAGGTTTGCTTATATGTCTCCTCTCTCCCTGCCACCAGTGCAAATTTGCTGGAAGAAAGAGATAGTAGCCAAGATCATAGTTGGAGAAGTAGCTGCAAGAAATCTTGGCTGCTCTCTCCTCCCTTTCAGTGTGTGGGATGGGGTGGTAGGAAAAAGAACAAAGCTGATTCGGTATTAGGGGGTGGATGAGAGAGGAACTAGAGCAAGAAGCGGCACATGAGATCCTGGCTGCTCTCCTGCTTCCAGTCTAAGGAAGGGAAGCAGCCAAGGTCTCCTCCTGGCTCTAGTTCCTCCTTCATCCACCCCCAGTGGCTCTTCAGCTGCAAAAGGTTGCTGACCACTGCTCTACATATTTCCTCTGTACATAACACATGTTTTCTCTCTCTACATAACACATTTTTTTTTAGAACTAGGGCAAGAGTATGGAGGTTAAATATTTTAATAAGCACAAATTATTCAGACATTGCTTTAAATATGAATGTGTTTATATAAAATACAAAATAAGCAAGGATGACGAACACAGTTTTTATCTACTTTAAATGTTTGCCTTTTTTTTTAAATTTAGGTATTTCCAGTGACCAACTCCGGTGCACCAATAAGTGAATATCCATTTATCAGGACCGGTCTTCTTGGGTTTATAGGACCAGCTGGGCTGGTCTTTATTATTGGAAAAATGGATGGTCTTATGGTTGTGAGTGGACGGAGGCACAATGCTGATGACATAGTAGCAACGGCATTGGCAGTAGAGCCAATGAAGTTTGTCTACAGAGGAAGGTGAGTAGATAAGTGTAACTTGTTAAGTTTAGAATCTTTGTGCATTGCATTGGCAAATGAAATACATTTTAAAGGCAATTTTTGAGAATGGTCTCTGTACCTAAATGGAATGCATTGATTTGATTTTTTTTTTCGTTTCAATATATTTTTATTAGGTTTTTTCAAACAATTACACAATAAATGCATAGGCATAAGAAGTGTGTACAGTAGCATTTTCAACAGACTCCTTAGGTATATAGCAAAGAGGTCAAGGCCTCGGGAGGTGAAACCCACTATACATTCAATACAGTACAATACGTGCAGTGAACTGTGCCAAATTAAATAGGAATGCATTGATTTTTTTTTACACTCTACAATATCATTTAGTTTGGAAGAGTTGTTTGTTGACAATTATGAAAGATATGTATTTCCATTCCAAGGAAGTCCAAGACAGGAAATATTTTATAAACATATACTTGGGGTTGTTTATTTGATATTCATGAAGTGAAAACCCTTTGTGTTCGTAGTATGATAACTGCATGGGTTGTTCTTTATTACTTAGTCTACTATTCTTTTACATTTCTTAGGCAATTTACATGGCAAACCACACTTAGAAACACATGTTCTTCCAAAGCATTAAAGAAATCCACCGGCCATTTTCTTTACAGTTACAAACTTATACCAGATTGTCTTTCCTTCAGCTGAACTCTATAGTCTGTGCTTTTTTTATGACCAGGGCTTCATAGTGTATTTTACAAATCTCTGTATCTTTTATTCTGTTGGCAAACTGAATTGCAGCTTTTCAAAGAGGAGAAATGATAACATTTCATGAGCAGTGCTGACAGATCACACGGCTGTAGGCTCGACCAGCCCGATAATTACCAGAGAAAACCTATGCAAGTCAATGTCTGTCATGTTCCTTCTACGTGCTGTGACCATGAATTATCTGAAATGTCACATACAGAAGTATACTACAAACTTTTGCACGTTAGACTTGCCAATAAGAAATATTTCATTGTTTGTAAACTTTGTTTTCTGAAGACCAGTACTTATGTTGGATAAGACAACCAAATACCGTATATACTCAAGTATAGGCAGAGTTTTTTCATAAAAAAAAATGCTAAAAAGCCCCCCTTGGCTAATACTCAAGTCAGAGTCAGGACCCCACTTACCTGGCCAGGTGTTTGCTGGTCCTCCTGCAGTTGCCCGATGTGTATTCAATATTCTATAAGCAGCATTCCCGAGATCAGCTGGTAAAATGTAAACAAGTGACACACCAGCTCCATCTAGTGGACTATTTGTTTGGAGACGGTGGAATTTCAGTTAGAAAACTTCACTACTTGATTCAAACATCAAAATAAGTTTCCATTTTCATTTCATATATTGGTCCCAATATTAATAATAATAATAATAATAAATACTTTTTAAATGGAAACATGAAAACCCATCCTGTAATAATAATAAACCTGTGTTCTCTTAAACTTTATTAAGGGTTTGCCACTAAGATTCACCTGTTTGATTCATTCCTTGGGGTAATGGTGTTTCTCATTTGGAAAACTCCACTATCTGACTATTTGCATTTCCCACTCTCTGCTTATACTTGAGTCGATACATTTTCCCAGTTTTTGTAGCTAAATAAGGTACCTTGGCTTATATTCGTGTCGGCTTATACTCAGGTATATACAGTAACTCGGCTTGAGTGATCTACAGTTGAGTCATGCCCAGTCTTAAGGTGGGTTTACACGTATAGATTTTTTCGTTCCTTCAATGAAGAACAAATGATTTTTTGATTGATTGAACAAAAATCTAGAATGGCCAATTTGTTTGATGGATAAATTTTGTTCGACCTCGAACAAAAAATAATTTGATATCGGCGACGAACGAACAAAAAAATCTAATGTCACATTCGATGAATGAACGAACGATGTTCGACAATGACATCAAACTAAAAACCCACCTTCATTGCAATAAAAAATGCCCTCAAGCTGTTGAAATAAACATTACATTGCATTTAAGAGCCATTAATTCAGAAATCCAAAATATATTGAAAGTTTCTTAAATACTTCCTTATCTGTGTGGTTAAATGCAGCACCCTTCCCTTGCAAGGAGATATAAACATATAACCAACGTGTGCTTTCTGCAGAAAGATCTGAGAAATTATAACAAGCCACTTACACTAATTTTATTTTGATTAATTAAAGGCATCTGGTATTAGAGATCTGTCATTGGCTGCTATGGATAATTCCACTTTGCACTTCATTTCCTTTGTACATTTTCATTTAAAGCAGTAGAATCTAATTTAATAAATGATGATTACTTTCCAGCTGGCTCCTAAACCTAACATGGGTTTTTGTATTTGCAGGATAGCAGTTTTTTCTGTGAATGTCCTGCATGACGAGAGGATAGTTATTGTTGCAGAGCAGCGACCTGACTCTACGGAGGAAGACAGTTTCCAATGGATGAGCAGAGTTCTACAGGTGAGGAGGATATGCACGCGATACAAAAAAATTTTCTGATCAAGGACGTGTGTTATCGCGCCCTTAGAAAATGAATGGACGCAGTCAACAATTGCGTGCCTATTCACTGGGGATGTGATTTTTTTACCGTGTCCTTTCATGTCAATGGACACAATTAGGTGGTTTTTCCGCTAGTCAACAAAAAACGGGACAGGGTAGCGTTAAAAATCGCCCACTAGATCGTGTTGGTGCCCGATCGCATAAATGGAAACTGTGCAATGATTTTCAATGTCAGCATTTCACGGAAAGCAGCCCTGAGCTTCCCTGCTTCTAGCTCAGACTGGCAGAGCTGTATGTGAGGTGTGCAGCTTGTGCTTTCAGCTAAAGCAGCCCAGCTCACAGAAAGTTAGCAAAGAGCCAAAGGAATGATCCGCCGCGGGCAGACCTCTCCTCTGCACTGTGTTATTAGCCGACAGGCTGATACACATTGCTCTGCTGTCTGTGTGAAAAGCTGGCAGTGTCCAACAGCTTTTACACAGGCAGAGCTAGTTGGGAGAAATGCCGGCTGACAGCCCTTTTATCTAGCTCTGCCCTTCATTGTTTATATCAGCAGGGCTCCACTGATGTAAGCAATACATCGGTGGGCGGATCTTCCATCTGACAGCATCTCTGCCTCCCCGTCTAATCTTCTTGCCAAGAGAGCTGGCGGGGAAGGCAAAGCTTCAGAATATAAGATGCAGATAACCCCCCCCCCCCCCCCCCCCCCCCGATTTTGGGTGAAAAGTAAAGTGTGTCTTTTAGTCCAAAAAAAAAGAGGGTCAACATCATGTTTAAATGTACAATTTAAATTATCGTAATAAATTATTAATGTCAAAGTGTTTTTTAATTGTCTTGTTATCTTGAAATGTACATAATTTCATATCTTCTGGATTTTTTGTAGGCCATTGACAGTATCCATCAAGTTGGAGTTTACTGTTTAGCTCTAGTACCAGCAAATACACTCCCTAAAACTCCTTTAGGTGGCATTCACCTGTCAGAGACCAAGCAACTGTTCCTCGAAGGGTCACTCCATCCATGCAATGTCCTTATGTGTCCTCATACGTGTGTAACGAACCTTCCAAAACCAAGACAAAAGCAACCAGGTAAACTCGCTGTAAAGGTCTCGCAACATCTTCATGACCTAGGCATGGTTTTCCGTTTGAATTGGGTCATTTATTCAATCGTGTTATTAAACTAGCCATAAATTGATTGAATACAATTAGATTGTGTGTTTGCTATTACGGGGTCACATGACCAGCATAAAACATTATATGTGTATGATAAAGTGCATAAACTGTTTAATGAAATTTATAGCTCAATGTTATATTTGCAAGGTTAATATCCACTACTCATCATCTTGTCATATAATATGTCTTGTGTCTTGTCTCTTGCAGAAATTGGCCCTGCCTCTGTGATGGTGGGGAACCTGGTTTCTGGTAAGAGAATTGCACAAGCCAGTGGACGGGATCTGGGACAAATAGAAGACAATGATCAGGCCAGAAAGGTAAGCACATTTGTAAATGTGAAATATTGTGCAAGCTTTAGATGCATTCTAATGTAGTGCACAGAAAAGTGTATAAATATATTCCTTTCACTGAAAGGCATACAAACCTAGTTACCTTTGCTTTGGACAGTGAGGTATTTACATATTCCCATTCATCAATACATACAATTTAAAGCCCTTTCTTAAACCTGAAGCTGGTGGAATTGTGGAACAATTCAGAGTTAAAATTTACAATCAGCAAAGTTGTTATTTCTCATGATGATCCCAACTCACCCATTAGAGATTTTACTCTTTTAGAGGAAGGTTTGTATTGGTAGAAGGTAGCAGGGTGAGCAGAGCTACTGAGAGGAAATTTTGTTACACATCATTGTGTCTGTTGTATTTTTTCCTGTCTACAGCAACAGAGGACAATGAAGGCCTTTTTAAGAATTAAAGAAACATGGGTTGACTAAACCCAAACAAGTTGGCCAACCTCTGGGACTTTTGATGCAAATTTGAGGTCAAGGTTTAATCATGTATTAATTGAAAGAGTCATCAACAGATATATATGCCATGGAATGCAGCTCCCAATACACTTTTGGATAGAAAACATTGTACTCCTTAAAGTTAACACAGTCCATTGTTTGAATTGTAAGGGGCAGCACGTCTGGCCTGTAAAGTATGAGTAGTCTCAAAGTTTGTTTCATGAGTTGATTGTGATGCGTTTCTTCTGGTCTACAGAATTCTTCAGGGTTCAAGAATACCTGGTTATGGCTGCCATACACATGCCGACAAGCGTCCGATTTTTAATCTGACCGACGGGCGTGCGCGCTCACGCCGTTGGTCAGGTTAAAAATTGGCCGCTAATCGCATGTGCCCACATGGGGCGACAGATCCCTGTCGCCCCACTTCTTGGCCGGCCAGAGAACGGACATGTCCGTTCTTCTCTGGCCGATGGGAGCCGATGAAAGCTGCTGCCATAAGCTGCAATGAAGACGGCGTCTTCATCGCAGCTTATGGCCGGCACACAAAGGGTGCCCGGCCGATTGAAGGGACCCCAGAATGCAACGGGAGGCTAAACGTGATGACGTCATCACGTTTAGCATCCCGGAAGATATCGGAGGAAGATATCGGCGTGTGTCGGTAAGTGTATGCCTAGCATTAAAGTGCTTTAGGTCAGAAAGTGCTTGTGCAAATATAGTCCAGTCCTATGATAAGAGAAGACTAATCATTTTTTTCACCTATGCATCTATATGTCACCATTTTTCCCGCCAAAACCAACAGTGAGTGGGATAGTTTACTAGTCTATTTTGCATTCATTACAAAATAATTTAACCTCCATGATGTAATCATCATCCAAGTTGACAACAAAGTAAAACATCATTGGATACATGCTTACCAGATATAGAGAAACACCCAGTGCCAATAGCAGGTATTGGGGTTGTTCAGAAGCTCATTTGCTGCTGAAGGACTTGGCCTTTAGCCACACCATAGAGAGTTGATGTACAGCACTACTTGGGGTATCTGTACTTTGGACCTGGTTACAATACTAATACCTCTTAGCAAAACTAATATTGTCAAATAGCAGAAACTTCTGGCTACTCTCATAAATAGATGAAATTTCTCCCAATTATATGGGTTAGAAGCAAAGAGAACAAACAATTATAAATATAAACATTCATGTCTAGTGTGCTATGTCATCTTTATGAATAACGTAGATTGACGTAAGAGATCACATTTTATATCTGTACAATAGAGGCACCATGCGAAGGTAAAAGATAATAACACCTTTATTAATAGTATCACTTCCTCCTTTGCTCCGACATGTCATTTCTCTGTTATTTCATTGTCTTTGCATTAGACAAATGAAGTTACGTCTTCAGAAAGTAATGCGGAGTGACATTGTAATTTAGATCTGGAAGAGTGCGCGGGCTCATTCTGACCCGGAGTTATTAAACTACCTATCCTTTCTATAAATGTGTTTATATTGATCCACAAGTAACAAACAGTCATTTTACATTACATAAGGATGGCAGCTTAGTACTGGCTGCAGTGAAAATAAATTCATCATTGGGATACTAGTGTCACCAGATCATCTAGCTTTTTAAATTCTCATTATCGGAGTTTAACCCCTAAATTCCTTATGACATACTGTAACTAAAACTCAGATTCTGCATATAATGCTGAGCATAGTGTTTGTTTATGAGTTTAAAGCAGGATTCCTGGAAAAAGAAAGCTCCAAAGAGACACCCAACTTTTATTACTAATATTTATTGGAGGCTAATTCATAGCTGTCAATTTATCTGGCTGGGAATACATGGTGTGACATCACTTCGGGTTTTCGGCCAGACTCTTCCGCTTTCCAGACGTTATGTCAGTGATGTCACTTCTGGTATTGGGAGATTAAAGCCACCTCCCTCCTATTCAGTTCCTGCCTAACTTAGTAATGTCCCACCCCACACATTATCTGCACAAGATGGGTGGGAACTAAATTAGCTTGAATTTAAAATACCAGGAAAAAATCGGGATTTGTCCAGTAAAGTCACATACAAAACATGACATTCAACAACACGTTTCTTCACTCTCAGGTCACTTCTTCAGGAAGTCTCCTGTGTAAGGAGTAAAGGACCAATTGTGTGTAGTTTTTATTTAGCTTGTATCTTTAAGGTATTGTCACTGGTTTGACACATTAAAGCTCTGTGTATATATTTAATAACCCAAGGAAGAGCTAAAACTGGTCATATATTTATTGTAGACAGGTACACCATTTTGGAGATATTCCCTGACCTTTAATAAATGGTTGTCCACTGGACAGAAAGACCCAGACTTTGTGTGTCTACTGCAACAATTTCCAAACAGTTCCTGTCCTTGGTCCAATCAACACAAAATAAAATGTTTTTGCTGGAGTTGTTTTAGGTTAGATTTCGCAGCCCTGAAATGCTCTCCCCCCCAAAGAGCCCACATGTGTTTCTCAGTTTACACCAAGGCCTGAAATAAGCTTTATTGTTCTTCATGAAAGCTATCTTTAATTATGTGACCACTAGTCAAAGGATTAGCAGTCTCCTGGATGTTCTGCCCCCAAAAAAGTGTAATCTGCTCCAATACCTACCTCCCCCTTTCTAATCCCAGTGTCCTCAAAGTAATCATCAGGCCTGTGATTTTGACCAATTTTTTAATTTTGTATTTAATGTTGTCACTCCTACGCTTTATAACAATTGAGCATTTTTTCCAGTGCTTTTCTTTATTTCATCAGGCCTAGAGGTCTTGGACTGTAAGAAAGTGGGCCTAAGCCCTATTCCTAGGTACAGGGGCCCCAGGCCGGCCAAATTCCCTTACCATAGGTATGGGACTAGGGGACTTTAACGGTAAGCTCCGGATGTAAAACCAGCAAAGGTAAGTGTGTGTAGATGACAATATATCAACAGCTAGCAGGTATAACAGCACATAGGCATAAATGATCAACAAGGAAAGAGAAAACAAAGTAAGCCCACTGGGTGAGTCCTTTTCAAAATTATATATTTGGCTTCAGAGTGATTGCAAGTACAAATGGAGCGTGAAACTGTCCTCGTCACTCAATGATGGGGCATGGATGGGCACCAGATGGAGTTCATATGCATAGCATGTGGGGAGACCTCGACATATGTTTCGGAAACAATTCCTTCTTCAGGAGGGTCAACCTAGTTGTGTTAAAAGAGTGCCCCACAATACTGGTCAAATAGATGCCTGACGGCAAATCCAGTGCATCGTCCCACCAAGGGAGGAGTAGCCAGGGAATGAGGAGGAAGGAGGGCCAACCCTATGGGCCGCTGGAGAATTAGGTCAAGGTATGTGAGAAAAACTGATAGTACCCAATGTAGATAAGCGTTCTGTGAGTAGATAGGTAAGGAGGGGGCTCTCTCGCGTTCCGGGTGCCCTGCACCTGCGAGGAGAGCCACCTCCTTACCATCTGTGCCCATCCATGCCCCATCATTGAGTGTGACAAGGACAGTTTCACGCTCCATTTGTACTTGCAATCACTCTGAAGCCGAATATATAATTTTAAAAAACACTCACCCAGTGTGCTTACTTTGTTTTCTCTTTCCTTGTTGATCATTTATGCCTATGTGCTTTTATACCTGCTGGCTGTTGATATATTGTCATCTACACACACTTACCTTTGCTGGTTTTACATCCAGAGCTAACCGTTAAAGTCCCCTAGTCCCATACCTATGGTAAGGGAATTTGGCCGGCCTGGGTCCCCTGTACCTAGGGATAGGGCTTAGGCCCACTTTCTTACGGTCCAAGACCTCTAGGCCTGATAAAATATTTGTATTGGGATGTTGGTTGGGCCCTTAATGAACTGAACGTTTCTGATCCCCTTGTATAAAACAAGAGAAGTGCTTTTCTTTAGCTTATTTAACCTCATACTGCCTCTGTTACTTATGGTATTTTTAAGACCAACAATCAGTTCAGGTTAGGATTCTGGGAACAAGTTTGCAGATTAGTTAAGTTACTCATTCACACACTTGTTCAGTCTGTCCTGGTTGTAAGATGCTGTACAGATTTTGGTAAAATAATCTTCTTGTTTAGGCCATTGTGTTGTCACCACCAGAGATGATGTCATACGAGTGTAAACATTTCAGTATGATTCCTTGCAGGACTTTGGCAGTTGCTCTAGAGTTTTCCCTATTAAGAACTGGAAGTGGTCAAAGTTTACATACAATTGCACATGACATCACTGAGTGAAACTTTAGATCTACTCCTTCACCTCGTATCCTACCAAAACTCTAAATCCGTTTTTTCTTGTTTTGCTACTTTTTTTCATTGACATGAACTACAAAATACTGGTTGCCATTTAGGGGTTCTAATCCTGTTATAGATTCTTCTTGTACATCTTAGCATTCATATCTGTAGCTTCATAATTATTATAAGAAATCTGCAGATAATCCTTTTCTACAACTTCAAACCTTTCTATGTAGTAAATGAAATATTAGCTAATTGGCTATTAGCTAAGCAAATTTAGACTGAAGTTAAGCCAGTAAAAAGCTAAAGCTGCAAACTTTGATTAGCTCAACTTCAGTGTGCATGCTAATGTCCAAATGTCTGCATCTAGTCAAGGATCTCTACAGTAAACAACCACTAAACAAGCTTCACAACAAAATATCTATGCATGGAGAGATATCACCAAGGATAATAGAGAGAAGTGTTCAATCTCTACTGTGAAGCATGGAGGTGGATGTTCTGTTTCTGGTGTGAGCTACATTCAAGATATATACAACATATAACTAGAAAATATTGGAGGCAAATTTGTATTAATCTCTAAATATTGTCTAAGAATCTGGACTAGTTGATTTGTGAACACGGAACATGTTATCATCACCAACACTAGTGGAAAAGTAGAGGAGGGTTGTGGGAAAATAAAAAAGGAGGCATTGTTCTAACTATTGTTTTGTGCATGAAATTTAAAATTAAGTCCAAATTCCTCAAGTTGAAATTCCAATGTAATTTTGAACGTAATAGCTGGAACGTCTCCAGCTATTTTTTTTATGATACAGGGGCTTTGTTAAATTTCGAAAAGTTTATTTGGGAGTTGATTACAACCATTTCTATTGATCACCCAAATGATTGAATCGAATGCAAAATTGACCCAACACAACTTATCGACGGCTTGAGTCTACAGCCACTCTTCTGCAGTATTGTATTTGTTGTATGTGAGGCCCTTTGCTGATTTCAGGGGAGTGCACTCAAAGTTGTTAAGTAAGATAGGTTAGCCATTAAAGAGCATGTTTAAATGATTTACAAAGGGGCAAGGGTATACTGCCAAGGTTTACTGATGATGGGGAAGATGCTGGTACATTTGGCACATGCAAATTATTTATAGTGCCTAATTGTGGATGAGCCTCTGAAAGAGACACTATGTACTGTAATCCCTTATCTTAGGTAGAAGTAGCAGTAGGATCTAATGTAAGGCTTCCCACAGAGCCTTCAATCATCTCCCCACAGCTGAGGGGTCAGAGCCGGGGTGGTGAGGCTGTGTTGTGGTTGTTTTGGCAGCGCTCCGGGTGAGTCATATTAAGATACAAAATATAAAAACAAAAGGCCGTTTCCAAGCCTCGCTGAGCAAAGCACACATTACCGTATCAGCGTTTGTCATTGAACACAGCTACACTGAGCAGAGCCCTATGTTTACCCGTCATACTCAGATGCAGCTTTTGTTTGTCTTCATTTAGAATATTTTTGGAATAAACATGTTTGTTCTGCCTCTGTAAGAAACAAGATAAAAACAAAGCGATAATATTTCGTGACATATTATTTAATGCAAAAATATGCAACAACATATGGAACCTATTATGGAAGAGACAGAAGGTTTCCTAAAACATTGAAGAAAATATCTACAACATACACTGACCTAAAACAAGGCTTTGAAGTTAAAAAACAATTTTTGGTTATCATAGGCTTTCATGTTCCCATCCATCTGAAACTGTTGTTCTCTCTTGTGTTGTTCTTATGGGTTCTTTTTCTTCTGGGTCACCGCTAGAGATAGTTGTATATTTTTCTTTTTAATTTGACCAGTTGGATTTAAGAAGTTAATTGCAAAGCTCCCTGAGTATGGTATCATGACCAAACTTGCTGGGGCTGTAGAGAACGGTAGAGGGTATACTGTAAAAAAGGAAAGTATTGCTCTAACACAAATATGGTATTTGCACATAAGTTCAGAAAAGTCAAGTAAAACATTAGACTAACTTTGAACTTAATTTATGCAAACACTACATGTGCTAGAGCAATACTTTTTTTATTTTTATTTCAAATGTCCCCACAACCCTTCACCATAGCAATTTTGGCGATGATCCCATGTTAAGGGGCTTTGCAATCAACTCACAAAGTCATCTAGTCCAAAAAATTCAACCAATGCTAGTCACCGCTTTTAGGCCATCAGGCATTTACATTCAGATTAACCTCCCTAGCACACTGCTGAGGTCCAGATTTCTGTACCAAACGTGCACCATAGACTTCAATGGTAAATTTTTCTTTATGTCGTAGGCCTGTAACTTCCCAAAATATGTCCGTACAAGGGTCCAATAGACATCCTGACTATAATAATGTTTGAAACAAACAATTATGTAAAATAAAAAAAAACATTTTTAATAAAAAAAATGAAAAAAAAACACAAAAATTAGGACACAAAACTATGCTGCTATGTACTAAATATCACCAAAATAAAAAGTCTCTGGTGCCCCAGATGTTCCTATTTGCACTTAACCCTCTCTAACCTGGTGTGATAAAATCACACCAGGGAAGAAAGGGTTACTGCAAATGGGCACATCTGGGGCATCAGGGACTTTATTCTGGTGATGTTTAGTACATAGGGGGAGTTTGAAAGCAGTTTTCACACAGCATTATCTTGTTTCCCCAAGATGCTGCCGTCAATGGCGATAGGACCTTGTCTTGGTGGGCTAAGATTTTTATTTTTAAAAGATTTTTATTGATTGTGAGATTTTGTTTTTGCTGGAGTCCACTGAAGTTGCTAATGAGGCTGTTTTATGATGTTACCTTGTTGAATCCGTATTAACAACCGATAGTGTTGTTGATGACCTTACAAAGGTTGTTTCCCAGCTGCCCTGTCCCATTCAACCTTTCCTCCCTATAGATCAGAACAGGCTACTCACCAGAGAGTTGAACAATTATATACATTGTTGCTAAACAACATCATGTGAAATGACCACTAGGAATTTTTCCAGATAAGACTTATATAAATGTGTGCAGTGCAATAATCTGTGTATAAAAGGCAGCTCATGTAAATCTTAAGGGCTTGTTTCTACCGGTGCGATTTGCTGCGGCTGTATCCAAGCTGTTTTCATGTGGATGCACGTGTACGTCTGTGCGTTCGGATGAAGACTCTGGGCAGCCCCCATGTGAAAGGATGCGGTCGGTTGCAGTTTCCGCACGAGAACGCTGTAGCTAGCGTTCAGAACCGCACCACATCCACACTCAGATGCACCAATGGAGCCTGGTTGATGGTTTGCCTATGGATGCGGTCGGAGTGGCGGCAGCCATGCGGATGCAACCGCGGCAAATCGATGGAAACAAGCCCTAAGCCTGCCATACATCCACCGAGTGGGTGCCGACAGAGCTGTTCAGATCAGTTCGGAATAGCATTGTGATAACGTCATCACGCTGCTATTCCGAGCTGACAACATTGGCGGGCACCCTTTGTGTGCCGGCCCTTTGTGTGCCAGACATGTCTGTTCTATGGCCGGCTGAGCTTTTTTGCCAACGGCCGCGAGCGCGCACGCCCAAAATCGGCCGCAAATCGGTGTGTGTATGGCAGGCTTTACAGTACATGCATGAACTTTTCCTAGATCATTATTTAATTCAATCGGCTTGTGCGATTGAAATATCAGCTGTCAATCTAACGTCACTGTTGGGTACTACCACAGAGTGTGATTGATGCAAAGCTGATTGATTCCTTTCCATAGTAACATTGAATAGAAAGTCTTTGAAATACCTGTCAGATACTTGAATGATAAATAAACAGAGTCTTAATTATAACAAAATATGTAGAAAACCACTCCATAAAACACCTAAACTCCAATAATCTAGTGCTGAGAAATCTTCACTATATTTTTGTAGTTGCTTTTTAGTGTCTTTTGTTGATTTCATGTATTTGTATATGTTTATGTGAATAATTACAGACGTTATAAATGGAATGCCTTCCTATTTATCTTTTGTTATATACAATTGTGCTACTGGAGCCTTTCTAGGGCTCCAGCAGAACTGCAGCTTCCTGTCATTTGTTTTGTTTCTGTACATCCTTCTAAAAGCTCAGCTACAGGTTCATAGAAAGGGTGGTGAGCGAATCAGTGAATGTACAAGGTCAAGGTCAAAAAAAATCTTAACCCCCCTGGTGTTCCTGACAGCACCATCTCGTCCAGCGCTGTCTTGTCAGTACTGCACTAGACAAGATGGGGCCACCCGGCAGACTCACACCGTTCTGCCCAGTTACCGTGTCTCCGATCTTCTGAACTGGTTTAACGTAACCACAAAACACATTTAAAAAACACAAAACACATCAAATTAATAAAATGTTATTATAAACAAATATAAATACATAGTGTTTAGAAATCTTTCATACAAAAGAAGTATTTAAGAGATTTTATCTTTCAAATTATACCTTTTATTAATTTATTAAACTTAATTTGTTTTATATAATTGTTTTAATCAATATTATACTCAGGATGTCTCCTAGACCCTTGTACAGACATATTTTGGGAAGTTACAGGCCTACAACATAAAAAATCTAAATCCATTAGAGTCTATGGTGTGCATTTGGTATGGAAATGTGGACCTCACACGAGTGCTAGGGAGGTTTAGATATTTTTTTTGCCTGGAGTGTACCTTTATACTACAACTACTACAATCACAGCCGCACCGAAGAGTAAACCATTGATGGTTTTTAATCTTGGATATTTTTTTCCTTTTCATTTCAGTTTTTATTCTTGTCGGAAGTTCTTCAGTGGAGAGCACAAACAACTCCTGATCATGTACTTTACACTTTGTTAAACTCAAGGGTAAGTTTTAATTTGTGAATATCTGCATGTCTCCGCTTTGCTGTATGTAAACTCTAACAGCTATGTATACATCTACTGTAGAACATTGCATAGAAGACAATCCATTGTGATACAATAAACGTGATTCCTAAAAATAAGAATACTATTTGCATAGAGTTGGCTGTTTGCACCATTCAGTCTTGTATCTCACAGTAAAGATGAGGAAGAGAGGGTCACACTCTTCCTCTCTGAATTGGGTAGCCCAGGGGACACCGAAGGCTCTGTGGGACATAATCATGTCTAGCACATCGGAATAGAAATTCTTCATTTAATTTGTTGCTATACATCTGTGGAATAAATGTGAGAATCCCAGGGTTCTGTCCTATTACTCTTTAAATGTTGTCATTTGTTTAGAATAGGGGTGACCACTGCCAATTCTATTATATACCACATTTCTATTTATGACACCTATTTCACTCTCCCAATTATTTTGGGAGAGAAAAAAAATACTTACACATCTCAGAGGGTTCATTGACCTCACCCCCAAAAAAAGATGAACTAATTGTGAAGAGAAGAAATTTGTCCGTTTATTGAAAAAAAAAAACATAAATAAAAGAAATAGTAACAACAATACGTAACCTGTTTTCATCTATAGGGAACAATAGCACACTCTCTGACGTGCAGCCAACTACATAAGCGAGCTGAGAAGATTGCCGTGATGCTAATGGAAAGGGGACATTTACAAGATGGAGATCATGTGGCTCTTGTGTATCCTCCAGGTGCATAATTTTTCCATTGTTCTTGGATAATATATTTTGTCTTTTCTATATGTTATCTTATATATTGTATATATTAAAAAATTGCAAACATACCATCGTTTTTGCTATAAAAGATGAACGTTTACCCTCAAAATCAGGAAAAATGTGCGTCCTTTAGAATCAATATACAGCATGTTCAAGCAGAGTGTGCAGGGTATTGATGTTTACTTAATAGTAGAGTCTGGCACTGCGGAGATCCTACTGACTACATCATAGTGACTTGCACGCCAAGGTGTCAATGCTATTTACCATTTACTTGGAATGAGGAGCAATGCAAGACTTTTTTCCCCACTGGACACTCTGCTCTGTGAGTCTTTGGCTGGCAGCAGTGCCCTTCATTGTATACAGCATGTCACTACAGAGAGAGGTGGTACTGCTGAGTAGTGATGGCCGAGGTCTGTCCGCAAACGGGCGGATCGGACTTTTAAAGAAGTCAGGGAATTTAAATCCGAAAAACCCGGATGTGACGTCAGTGACGTCACATCCGGTACCTGGAATGCATAGTTCCTGGTTAAGGGAGCTGGATGTGACGTTACTTGAGAACGTGACTGTTCTCAAGCCGGTGTTTCACTAGGAGACCGGTTTCATGCCCGATCTCCTAGTGAAACACCGAATTAGGGCGAATATCCATGTTCGCCGCCGAACTGTCCGCCTCATCACTACTGCTGAGAGCTAGTCTGTGAGTCTCCAGGTTGTCAGCGATGCTTCCCCTCTAATCAAACATGTTGTATACCCCGCCTGATGCTGTGGGGTCACTGTAGGTAATATATTCACTGCACTTGCAATTCCATATTCATTACGTATATTCATTATTCATTACGTATATTCATGCAGAATTGCAAGTGCTGTGAATGTAAAAAACCTGCTGTTTCCACAGTCACTGCACAGGTACTGGATGTCACATGGTGTTTGCAAATACAAGTACATCTGGGGCATATTCACTGTTCTTGCAGTTCAGTATGCTCATTCTTAGTAAAAATGCACTTCCAAATTCATTTCCACCAGAAAACCATGGGTGCATATTATGGTCCAGTGTGTCTTATTGTGCTAAAAATACTATTGGAAACTGTTTATGGCAGTGACAGAATACGCATCCATCTAAGACTCTATTCCATTGCCCCAATGGGAGTTCTAAAAAAGCTGTAAATTGGTGGCTCAGCAGTAACCCTAAGCAGGTGTCCTCTTTGCTGCCCTAGATCATACAGCTGTGACACGACTAGGAGCACTCTGTCCCAAATCCTGGAACTACTGCATCCCCACCCCAATGAGAATGAAATCCAAATTTTATTATCCAAGATGGAGTGCTCTTGGGGTTTTCATTTTGATCTTGATATTTTAAGGAAAGCTGCAGATTTAAATTAAAAGTGAAAAGGTTACATCTATGGGGCTGGTACTTCCCATGTAAGCCACGGGTCATTATTTGGTTGCTGCTGGAAATGCCTTTGATCTGCTCTTATTATGGGTTACCAGTTAAGGTGGCTATACACAGGGAGATTTAGCGGTTGATTCCCGAACAATCAATTGCTGGGCTTGTTCGCTCTGATCTTTCGATGAGAATTGACCGTTGCCACCTGGAGCAATCGATCCTGCTCCAAGAAAATGTCAAAATGACATGTTGGCAAATCCCTGTTCTACTGCCATTACTTTGGTCCCCCGTCCAAAGTATCTGCCAGGGATCGATTGCCAAAGGTGGTTAGCTGATCGCATGGTAATCGCCCCGTGTTTGGACAGCTTTAGTCTCTGTTCTCTTCTGATATGTTATTTTAGATTGTTTTTTATCGTCTGTATTTTTATACAGCTTTGTACAGATTTCTCTAGTGTGTTTTGCTCATGTTTTGGCTTTATTGCTCCTCTGTTGTAGTTTTTTTGATATTTGAAGTTTCAATAAATATTGTTCCATAAAAAGTGAAAATTTTG
Source organism: Ptychadena robeensis (assembly GCA_036250615.1). Classification (NCBI taxonomy): domain Eukaryota; kingdom Metazoa; phylum Chordata; class Amphibia; order Anura; family Ptychadenidae; genus Ptychadena; species Ptychadena robeensis. The sequence goes on along the minus strand of CM070036.1, from coordinate 132,768,818 downwards.
TGTTTAGTCCCCCCTTTGGTTACTGGCTCATGGCATTTTATAACATTTCTTATGCAGGAATTGACCTGATTGCAGCATTTTACGGCTGTCTGTATGCAGGCTGTGTGCCAATAACTGTGCGACCTCCACACCCGCAGAATATTGCAACAACGCTGCCAACGGTGAAGATGATAGTGGAGGTAAGGCCTGGATGTTCCGTGACAGTATCTTCTAATACTTTCCGAGGGTAAAGACAATCATTTTCATAAAGTGTAGGACATTACTGATCTGCAGATATACATTTCTATCAGTTCAGTTCATTGCTTGTCTGTGGAAAGAAAATACGCTGTATACTGTGTGCCATTACTTTACTGATAACATAAGTACAGCTTGTCATAAAATGGCTACAGAAGATATCCAGCAAAGAGATATGGATACTTAACTTATTTCCTGTGTTCTTAACCATATAATATGTTGTCATTTTACTGGAAGCAATACTATGGTGGTATTATGGAAGGCAGAGCCACAAAATATGCAATTATTCATCACCATTTGCTTGTGTGAAAGTTATTTCTATATATTTGCCTTTACATTACCAGCAAGGCAATAGACAGGAAGCAAAGGAAGTACAAAAAAATTTTTATTACCATATTCTAGTATAGGCAGGCCCGGGTTACTTAAAAGGTATGGTGGCCATGCATGGTTCGATTTTTTTCTATTCGGTCGTTTTGAGATCGAAGAAAGCAATTCTTTTTTAGCGGAATTAATTGACCAAAAGTGATCAAAATAAAATAAAAAATCAATGTATGTTTTTGGATTTTAAAATTGTTTTCATTTAGTATTTCTGTATAGAGTTTGTTGCTGGCAGACAAGAATGCTACCTATATTCTATCTTTTGACTTATTGGTATTGATGCCACCTTCCCTTCCCATATGAAAAAGACAATTACATTTATAATGTAAGAAATCTCTCCTGCCTTGATGCCTTTCTGCCATGATCTCTTTCATACACTGATTATACACTGGTCCACCCGTGACACATTAAAGGCTTTTAGAGGTTCTGTATAAACATTTTGACCAAAAGGAAAGTTGGATCCCTACCAGCACTTTAATACATTAAGTATAAATGACTTTGAACCTCTCCTTTCTATATATAAAGTTAAATCTGGAATGTGGCTCTTTCATATAGGTGGCACTTTAGATGTTTCCTTTTTCTGTCTTTACAGAAAAAGACAATATAATGTAATGAGTGTGTTGACCTAACAAGGTATGTGTGATTATCTGATAATTAGTAAAAGTGGAGCCAGACACTTTAATCTTCAGATCATAATTGCTTTTTCTTTCACATGCAACCAAGATTTCATGCCCAATAATTTCAAACATTTTTAGTTATGCTCATCAAAAATGTTAAGAACAGAAGTTACATAATAATTTAAAAATACTTCTCTGGTATAGCACAGTAAAAAAATCCTATCTATTCTATCACCTCTGTACAGGTGTTAGTGACTTTGTGCTCCACTATGTAGTTCCTTAAGGAGTTCCTTTCCCATTGCCTACCTTAAGCATAATTCACTGGTTATTAAGGTATTATAGTACCAGATTCAACGCTATATGAGACGCACCAGAAGGAAAACCAGAAAAAAAAATATTTTGAACTTAATGGTATACTAAAATATAAAAAAATATACAGAATAATACTTAAAACTAAAATGTGTCCTTTTTAGTGAGAGCATGTTAGTTTTAGAACATCAGGGATTGACAAAATAAACTATATATTATACCTATAGGCCCAAACAATTGAATGTTAAACCAACCAACAAACACACACAGAAAGGCACACAGGCATATACCGTATTTTTCAGATAAGATGCACTTTTCCAACCCCCCTCCCCCAAAAGTGCCTGCGTCTTATGGTCTGAATGTGCGACCACCCATGGCCATTTGGCCGCCAGTGATCGCAACTTGACTCCCTGCCAGCTCTCCCGGCAGATAGGAGAGCTGGCAGGGAGCTGAACTGTATTGGCTATGTTTGCATATATATCCAATGCAGAGTGTGTGTGGGGAGAGCTGCACTCAAATGCAGCTTCCTCACACATGCAGCAGAGAGGAGACAGGGAGATCGGTGTGCAGATTCCCCGTCGAGGGCCCCCTCCCTTCTCTCTGTGTGAGGAAGAAGAGACCCTGAAGTGGGCTCACTAGTGACATTATTTTTGTGGCTGAGAAGTGGCACTGCATGAGATTTTTTCACATTCATTTAAAGATATGATTTTTTTTCTGATTTCCTGCTTTAAACACTGGGTGCGTCTTATGGTCAGGTGTGTCTTATAGTCCAAAAAATACGGTATACACATATATACAATTTAGTAATTCACCATTTTCTTTTTACTGTCCTAGGAAGGGGATTGATTTGGGGGCAAAATTGCATCTTATAGAGCAAAAAATCAGGTCAATAGAACTGCCTAATATT
>CM070036.1:132736620-132756741 GCA_036250615.1 Ptychadena robeensis | reverse complement strand
ATTCTGCACTCCCTGTATTCCTTCCTCTATAAATGGTGGGCTGCCCTTTTCCTGTGTATTTGACATTTTCTGTGCCAAAGACCTGGAACGACCATGTAGATGTGGTTTTCTGTTTATTTTTATGCCCCATCTTTGTCTTGTTTCTATATGCTCCTATATGCTGATCATTGTTACATTAAAAATGTATTCTTGAGGTTTAATGATTGTAAAACATTCATGTTGTTTTTTTATTACACAGTCCAGTCCTATATGTCAGCAAATCGGAAACACACCATAGATTAGTGACATGAAATAATAAATTAGATTTAATAGCTATGTTTGGGTCATAGCAGATTGCCTAGTCAGCAATGTTCATGTAATAAAATACTGCAGCCTGACTCGGAGCGCATGCTAATATGTCTCATGTCTTTACAGCGTGTATTCAGGACACCAGTCTATTCTGATTCCTCCCTCCGAGCTGGAGATCAATCCTGCCTTGTGGCTTCTTGCTGTGAGTCAGTACAAAGTCAGAGACACATTCTGTTCCTACTCTGTAATGGAACTCTGTACCAAGGGACTTGGCTTGCAGACTGAATCCTTAAAGGTAACGCAAGAATTTTATCTGCGGCTATATTATTTATCTGCAACAAACACTTATGGCTGCATATTTATATACATAAACAATTCACTTTCCCATTGGTATCTCTGGTATTTATTGCAACATAAATGTCCTCTTGTATTATTTAACATTTTTATTTAATATCTTATGATGGGTTTGTTAGTTATTTCCTGGGTATGATCAATCTTAACTTATATTGGTTTAATAAATCTATGATAATCATGTAATTTGAAGCATAATCTTTCTGTAACACACCTACAACATGCCTTGCCTAGGTTCATATTAGTTATGGCAGGGGTTCTCAAACTTTCCTCGCAGGGCCCCCCTTTTCTATTTTCTAGGAACATTTTCAAGCAAAGGGGTCCCATCTTTTCATCAAGGTGACAATGGACCACATTAAAAGGCCAGGTGGGTCATATCTGGCCCCCGCGTCTTAAGCTGGCCATACACCTTCTGTCAGATATCCTTTAGATCTACCAACAACTATGTAGTGCTGGGTCCTCTGCGATTGAACACAGGTAGACTTGATTGTTTAGAAAGTCTCTCATATTACATGGTTTTTGAAGGAGATTCAAAGGAAATCTAAAGGTGTATGGAGGCCCTAAAACTGGGCATGCACGGGTAGATTTCTTAATAAATTTGAGTACAATCAAGTGTCGTGTGCGCTCATGGAGCTTCATTGTGCTATAACCTTTTAAGAAGATTTAACAGGGTTGCAATATGTTGAAAACCCCTGTTTGATATTTATTACTTCGGAAGGGGACCGTGAGTCTCCTCATTCAAAGTAGCGAAGGCAGTCTGTGATCAGCTCAGCTCCTGGCAGTGGCAAGGGGGAGGGGCCTATCACCGCTCTGTCTGCTGTTCGAGGGGAGGGGGGAGCCATGCGGGCTACTTCTCTCCTCATGCAGCTCTCAAGCCCATGTTGTGAGAGATTTTCCCATCAAATGGCAATTGATGTGCACTTTGGTGCACATTGATTCCCGTTCCATTGACCTGTGATCAATCATAGCGTGGTGACATAACCACACTGTGATTGATTGCACTGGAATCTACCCATGTATGCCCAGCTTTAGTTAGCCCATGTCTGTTCAATTGCTTCTTACACACCACTTATTGCCACTAGGAATATGTAATGGAATGAATGGAATTTTGTTTAATCTTTTGGCCTCATGTACACTACATTTTCCCTGCATTTATTGTATGTGCTATGCATATAGGTTTAAAGGTTGTGGCAAGTTGTCGCTGTGTCAAACTTACTAAACAAGGGCATGTGAGCCACCCATGTGGGCTTCATGGATGCTTACCTGCTGACGCATCTATGACGCCTAAAGAAACACATTGTGGCCTCTGCATTTTAATAGCACTTATTCATCATTAAACTACTATTTAACACAAAACCTTTTACAGGTAACAACATTAATGAGATTGCTACAACAATGAACAGTAGACACCTCATTCACACAAATATGTCTTTAGCCCAGCAGGACATGACATAAAGCAATAACAATAAGAACAACTGTGAGAAACAAAGCCATATATTGGTCTCATGAGCTAGAATGCAGCTTTACTTAGCAGTAGGCCATAGGACATATACGTGTAGATTATATCATCATGAACCCAATGGTGTTAGCATTTTATTTATAACGCACCTTTTACAGAATTTTATTTTTCTAGGACAAATTAAAAAACAAAAAATGTGTGTTGGGTCACGAAACCATTGTGATCCGAGCAGTCAGTGAGAGGAGGAAGTAGAATATCCGTTCCTGGGTATGAGCAATTTATCAAAAGCGCTAATCTTATTCACAACTTAAATAGATGATATTTCCTTATTTGGGACATATGGTAAAATTGTCCCATGTGTGGCCTGAATAGAAAGGAAGTATTTTGGGAAGGAAATTCAAGTCACCCAGCCTGTGTTCTGCATATAACACATTAATAACAGTTTAAATAAAATAAAGAAAATCCTTAACATGATTATGAATGTAATAGAGCTCCTTAACCTTAGGTATGTCTACATCACGTTCAGGCCAAATCCCATTATTTGCAGACATAGTTCTCGGGTTAAAAAAGCCAATCTGTTCTCAAGTTCTTATAACATGTCATGTTTATGGAGTGTTTTCCCTTTTTGTCTGTTTCTGGTTGCACCATAGCCCATATCATTCACACATTTTATGAAATATAAGCAAACCTGGATACAATTGGCAGAAGTTTTACATTTCCTCTTTAACGATCTTGTATAAACTCTCCATAATTACATGACCCTGCATTCACCTTGCTAACCACTGGGATGTTTTACTATTAATGTTTAAAGTCTGCAAAACCAATTCTCTATTTGTCAGTAATTTGTGCATTGCAGACCAGAGACTTTACTATGTTTTGGATTAGTTACAATTCTCCTCATCACCAGTTAGACTGTATAAGTTGTATATATAGTTCCACATTTCATGTATTTGTGTGGGCAACAATGACCCTTGGCATTTGTCTTACAGGCTAGGGGCTTGGACTTGTCAAGAGTACGGACCTGTGTGGTTGTTGCTGAGGAGCGTCCTCGAATTTCTCTAACCCAGTCTTTTTCCAAATTATTTAAAGACCTGGGTCTCCATCCAAGGGCCGTTAGCACGTCATTTGGCTGCAGGGTTAACCTAGCCATATGTTTACAGGTACAGTATAATGTCTGCTCTTCCTTGGTCTTCCTGCGGATATATTATGTTTTAAGAATAGTTTATATTCTGCAGTTGTCTTTGTCATTATCTTCATACATATTTACTGCGCCAAAAACGTAACTTATGTTCAGCTAAGTTTGTGAAGACATTATGGAGACAGTTATCTCAAAGGTAATGTGAAGTGGCTGTGCACATACAATCTTTTTTCTTTTATGTACATGAATAACAATTATATTTAAAAGACCAGCTACATTTGAAAACATTTTGTATCAGTGGTTTCCGAACTTTTCCTTTTCTAGACAGGAACATTATCGAGTCCCTCACCCCCATTCAAACTACACCCTTTATCGCTAGCCGTGTTTGCATTGTAGTATCTTGTACTATTACTAGTGTGAAATGGCCCTCAAACTTTATTTGAAATACAACTCCTATAACTTTAGTTGGTTTTCACACCAATCATACAATAGTAGGTTGTTGTACCGTGCTAGCCATTGATGAATACCGCAAGTTTGGAGTTCAAGTGATACCGTTTAACGGCTAACTGAAGTCATGAGAGAAGCAAGATTTTGGGATGACTCTGATCCCTTCTTTATTCACCAATCATACAGAAACATTCATTATTTACATAGAGACATACACACTACAGTCATGCAGAGACATGAATCCTTCACAAACACACACAGACAAAGAGAAAAGCAGACACACACACACATTATATGCACTCTACTTACCATCTGGAACTAGTTCCTCCATTGTTTGCTTACTGCTTGTCCCTCCCTCAACCCCCTAGCTCCACCCCCCTGAAATACCTCCGGATCCCACAGTTTTGGAATCACTGTTTTGTATTATAATTATAAGTTGCCTATTTCCCTAACATCGCTTGTCTCTGTCCCCTATCAAGATTGTTTTGTATGACACTTAGAGTCAATTAGAGTGAGAAAGCATAAAGGCAAACTGTTTCCTATATGCTCTGTATCTCATATTATGATTTGTAAATTCTGAGTTACAGTATACCCTGTGTTCTGAAAAACACACAATAAAGTTGAGGTAAAAATTTAATCTACTATCTAATATAGACCTTGTTTCTTTTTGCCGTATTTTTCGAACTATAAGACGCACCGACCCCCCCCCATAAATTGGGGGAATGTAATCTCTTCCATCTCTCTGTGTGTGGGAACTGCACTCACCCTGCAGCTTCCCCACACAGTCACAGACACAGTCGTAGAAGGAGATGGAGAGACATCTGCAACCGTTCCCCCCCCCCCGTGTCCCCACGCTTCCAGATGTGTGCCGAGAATGACGGTATGAGCCCTGAAGTGCTATAAGTGACATCTTGTGGCTGAAACTTTAATCCATTGCTTTGATTCAATTCATTTGAACACTTCAAATATTTTTTTTTGCTGGCTTTCCTGCTCTAAAAACTGGGTGTGTCGTCTTATTGTCGAGTGCGTCTTATAGTCCGAAAAATACGGTACCTAGCTAGGGAAGTTATATATACTCTGATATCTGTTCAAAGGGTTTAGTGATTGTAATGGTATCAGTAATTGTTGACAATTAAGGTGGTTTTGTGACTTCTAGAATTGTGCAATCCTCTCTACAGCATTGCCTGTTGCACAGTTATTTTTGCAACTGTTGCGCAGTTATTTTTGCAACTTTTGCGTTAATAGCGTGACAAAACTATTTGCATTGAAAACGCACAGAAGCATTGTCATCCTGTGGATAGGGTGTTCTTAGATGGGAATGTTATTGTATGTAATTGAAGTAACTAAAATGTCTGTATCAGTTTGAAATGGTTTGTGAAGACCCCTCTGGCTGGAATAATACAGTATGTGTTGTGGTATTAGTAGGATTAAGGGGTAATAAGACTTTGGTGAACACTTCATAGACTATACCAAAGTTTATTTTCATCCTTTTGCCTTTACCTTTAGAGATTCATATTCTTCTCACATACGTAATGAAAATCCTTGCTCGCAAGGTTTTACATAGATTTTTCCTCCTTTGAGATAGTCTTGTTAGACGTATTAATAAAGAATGTACATTATAGGTCTCCTGTGCCTTTTCAAAAGTACACGTAATCATGGGGAAAAGGAAGAATTTATCCTGAAAAAAAATATGAAATATGTAAAAAAGAACTAAGCACTTAGAATGCAAAGCCAGACTTCTAAGGTAATCACTAATGTCTTACCTTTTCGGCAAAGCTCAATTCATTACGTTTGGTTTGCCCAAATAGATGAAATGTAATCTAGCTGACTGTGAGTTAATAGCAAATTCACTGAACATGGTTTCATCACCAAAATAGTTGGAGATAGGGAAGGGTAATAGGAACATGAAAAAACGAATGAAGTTCAAATTTGGCAACCACCTGTAGTCACCCATCTCACATAGTGATTAGAACTCAGCAATAAAAACATAGAAGAATCTTTTTGAAGGAAGATTGTGTAGGACTTTTGCAGGATGTCTTGTTAGAACTGTTATTTTGACTAGGGTCAGGGCTCTTTTGTGTCTTTACAAAAAACAAGATTACAAGTTTTGATTCAGGCTGTGGCTGGATATCAGATGGACACATAGCCCATAAGAAAGAGCGGGCTGCACCTTTTTCCCCTCATAGTTAAGCCATAATACCTTAACCTCCCTTGCGTTAGGCCCAAAGCCAGTACAGGCACAGTTTGATCATGGATCAAACTGTACCCGTGCCGGGATCGAGCATAATCGGTGGTTCTCGGAGTTCTTCCAGCCCAAGTCTTCGGCATAGTCGGTGATGTCAAAGGGGACGGGGGGGACGGGGGGTGGTGTTGCCATAAACCTCTGTGTTAATGGAGGGGGCATCGCTTTCCCACACACATCGGACATCGCACATACATACTACATACCGGAAGTGTTTTTGTAGTTGGAATGTGGAAGTGCTGGTGCAGAGTATCAGTTTCACCTTGCATCAGGTAAGTATAATAAAGGTATATAAGTTAGGAGAGAGAGTAACGCCCACTTTACTGTCCCTCTGAACTTCCCACCATGCTCTGATGGTTTTAAGTAACATGACGACCATTGAGAAACACTGGCCTAGGTCATATCAGGATGTGTTAGTTACTAAACTAAACAGATTATTCAGACAGATTATACGAGTTTTGTACATTTTTGTTTCTTTTATATATTTTCTGTTTGTTATTGTGGGCGATTTGTCAGCATGTGGTGGTAGGGGTGAGGTGTTTGACTCCTTAAGCTTTTAACTGCCAGTGGTGTAGATTCTACCACAGAAGATGTCAAAGCAGAATGCTGTCATGCCAAGCATCTTGTTATAAGCTGCAGATGGATACCAGATAGAATATTTGCTTGTTAGCTGAACTGAAAAGTTGAACTTTTACTTAACTATGTCATGTGTTATTATGTGTCATGACTAACTAACCGAAAGAAGATTTTAAAGAGAAAAATACAACAAATACGTATTAAAAAATAATGTAACATGACATTGTATCAGGCTTTTGTAATCCCCTTTATAACATCTATTAGGGAGTGGTCTTAGCAGAGGTTGTGACCAGTCAACGCTTCACATGATGTAGATAGGCCAATTGACAATAGTGACTTTGAACCATAGGCAATTCACTACAAACCTCTCCTGACCATTGCTTTTAGTCATAGAAATCACATAGATTTTTTCACAGTGCATGCATTGTTCATGACTGTCATCCGAGATGAAGACATACGTCATGGTGGTCCTTATCAATGGTTTTTCTCATTCTCTGTTATTGTATGTTAGATATACTGAAACCTTCCAGGGGCCTGATATGTGATATAGGGCGATCAGGATCCCTTGTGTATTAGGTGTGTCCATATTGTATATACCAGCTACATATTGCATCACTGTGTTTGTTTCTTAGATGTGTTTTAAACATCAAATGCTGCGTAGACATCAAATGTTCATTACTGTCTCTACTAAACTTGTAGACATTATTTCATCATCTGGTTGTGTAACTCTTTTTACAGATTAATTCCTTTTTTTTTGTTACTTTAACTGTTCTTGTTTTATTTCTTCATTTAATACGGTTTCTATATTTGACATTTGTTTTTGTTTTGTTTTTCTTTACTCCCTGCTTCTGGCGTTCTCCTTACGTCACCCGTTTCCTTTTGACTTGTGTATGTTTCCTCCTCCTTCTCATTTTCTCCACCTGTCCCTTACTCTGTACCTTCACTCATCCCTTTGCAATCCCTGCTGCTGTAGCCACACAGGCTGGGGAAACTGGCTGAGCAGGTAGGGGATTTTCATGTTCCCTAAACACCCGCCTATAAGCTTCCTAGTGACGGGGAGACTAAACGTTGAGTTAGCAAACATACATTGTGATAGCAATATAGTCGGTTGTATAGTTTAAAGCTAAAGCCATTCATAACTGTTCAGGGAAATGTTTGAAGACTGAACCCATTTACCATCTTGTTCTTTCTTGGGGTCACTGATAATGACTAGAGATGGTCGATCTTTTCGACTAGCTAAGTTTGTGAGTTGTGGTAACATTTGAGAAAAAAAGTGTTGCTCTAGCATATAAATAGTTTTTGCAATAAGTGAAACATTTTGACTTGCTATTAAATTAATGCATAAACTATTTGTGTTAGAAAAATGTTTTTTGTAGTATACCCACAGCCTTTCTCTACAACATATTTGGTAATGATACCATGCTCAGGGGCTTTGCAATTAAAGCTGGCCTTTAGATCTCTCTGTTAGATATGATTTAGATCTACCAACAACTATGTAGTGCCGGGTCCTCTGCGATTGAACACAGGAAATTTCATGGTTTCGAAAGTCCCTCATATTACATGGTTTCGGTAAAACAAAAGGAGATTTAAAGGAAATCTGACAGAGAAATCTAAAGGTGTATGGGGACCCAAACTCACAAAATCAAAAAAAATAAGAAAGGATCTCACCCCTGGCGTACCCAGAAGGAAGGTGGTAGATGGCCATTTTTAAATGGTTTGATTCTCTTTCCATTAATCATTTGAAGTATACTTTTAATTTGTGCAGTTCAATATTTGTAATTATTTTGCTGCCTCTATGATGGATATCCTTTTGATATCTCTATGGCTTCATTGTCTCTCCCTCCATGTCTGGTCTCCCCTCACTCTTCTGCAATATTGGTAGCTGCGGTATTACTGGCTATAACGTGCATAGCCGGAAATACAAAAATTCCCCAACACTGAAATCATTCCATTTCCATGAAGGGTCAAATAAAAGGATTGGCACTCACTGCGTATTTCACCGATATATAAGTCTAGATTTGCATTTTGGTAGCTATCTCATTAAAGTACATATTATTAGCATTACTGTGCTGCTAACTAGTACACATTTAGCATTACACTAAAGCCCTGATAAAACCCCTGAAACCTACATGATATATAGTCTTTTTCTCATAAACCCTTATTTTGTTAAAATGCAAAAACATTTTATATATATATAAAATTTAAAATGTTAAAATCATGGTGGTGTTAATCTTTAATTCAATAAAGTTTACAATGGATAGATATGAGTTGCTGTATACCATTCTCTTTGCTACAAAAATTGCAATTATTTATTTAAAAAACTTACCTCATCTTCGGACTATAAGACACACCCTTTACCATTAAATCAATGGAAAAAAAAGTCACTGCGTCAGTCCTGGAGGCAATAGCTATGCATCCCAGGAGGCTTAAATGTGGTCTATTCCCTCCAGTGATTCAAAAAAAACACTGCCAAGAAGAGAACCTATTTGCATTAGCACTAGCAGTACACATTCTCTGAACACACAAACTTTTTACATTAGAAAGCATAAGTTGTCTATTTACATTAACATTCTGCATTGCAATAAATACATTTTGTGACAAAGACTCATATCTACTCCCATATGTAAATAGCTCATGGGTAAGTTGTTCAGTGGAAGATTGTAAAATGTGTCTCTTCATAGGTTGATCAGTGTGTTCAGAGAATGTGTACATGCTAAAGTTTCAGCCCTGACACTCTGCTGCAGTAAAGACCTCCCTCCTGGCACTGGCCTTTTGAATTTAGGAATATAGAGTGAATACTGCATGGTCCAGTCCTGCCTACTTTACTGGAACATTCTGTATATTAACCTAATATCTGAATGGCTGTGTCTCTCTCTTTTTTTTCTCTCCAAAACTTTGGGGTGAGTCTTATGGTCCGGTGCCTCTTATAGCGCCAAAAATACAATAAATATAATCTAAATGTACAAAACTGATCTTTTTTATATATTAGCCACTAGAAAATCCCCTTCCTTACATTACCAGACTAGAAGAGGTTATGTAGCAGTAGGTAGAGGCATTACCTTGCTGGGTACTTGCTGCTACTTCTATGGCCAAATAGAAGGCCAGGGTATGTATGTACAGTACTTACCAAGCTGTGCTTTGCTTCATTACATGTATACTTCATTTACACGCGTGTTTCACCTGTAGTTCACCTCTAATGCTTACAAAGAATGTCAGAATGCCATTCCTCTAGTTTTTCAGTATTCCCATTATTGCTCATTTTCAGCACAGTTGTTCTAAACCTTTATAAACCTAAAAGATATTTTTCATGCTACAGGATTAATGGTTAAAATTCTGCTCTTCTCATCTTAAAAAAATAATGGTGTTGTGTTGGTTTCACGTTCTTTGCTATAGTTGATATGAGCCTTGGCTGTTCACAAGAAGCAATTATCTGTTGGTGGCCTCCCTTTGGACAGCTTCCTATGAAAGCAAAACTGAGGAATAAAACTCTGTATTCTGATTTCTCGGTTTATTTATGACTAGTCTAACTTATATGATGTATTACATGAACAGAAAATAGCAGGAAAACGCAATTCTATAGACTAAACTGTGTTTGTAGTTAGAGTAAAGCCCCCCATACACGCTTAGATTTTTCAACCGAACGACCGCCGTGCGTGCTCATGGTGGTTAGTCATTGATCGGTCGGCCGAAAAATCGGGTGGCGATCTTAAGCTTAAAGAGCCTAAATCGGCAGCCAAATCGATCTAAGTTATTACGGACATGTTCGTAATTCTTAGATCGGTCTGATACTTTAGACGGGGACACAGTGTCCCCGTCTAAAGTATGTGTAGTCCGCTCCGAGGAATCTGAGATCCATCGGTGCTGAGGAATCAGCCTGTCTGCTTCTGAGGGGGGGAGGGGAGGTGCTAGCAGCTCCCTTCCCTCTCCCTTCGTTCTAGGCTGACACATAGCACAGTCGGCATGCTGTCTGCTGGGTCTCGGCAGGAGCAGCTAGAGAGACCCGCCGGACAGCGCTGGCACGCAAAGGGTGCCCTGGCCAATTGTGACCCGATGTTTCGGCCAATTGACCGCGTGCGATGACGTCACCACTCACAGTCGATTGCCCATAACATCGGGCCACAATCTATACGTGTATGAAGGGCTTACGGAACAGTGTCAATATACTTTAGGCCTGTGTCAATGAAATCTGTTTCAGACGCTTCTTGGATCATTTTAAATTGATTATTATTTGGCCTGCAGCTGACCACCTTTTGTCCGGCAGTTTAAAACTAGCAGCATAGGCAGTTATATATATGCGTGTTCTAGTGTTTCTTGATTTGGTTATGTTCTGGAAGTAAATTTTTACATTTGTAAAAAAAAGTTAAATATATATATATACGTACAGTATATGTATATAACATATATGGGTGTGTGTCTGGCTGGCTTCAGAAAGTACTTAAACCCCCTTCACGAATTTTCAATTCAATAATTCATTTGTAAATGAATGACCCACAATGCACAGCAAAGACACTACATTAGTGGCTGTGGAACAATTCTGGAAATCTGTGAAGGTTCTCATTCATCCAGGTCATTGTATATCTGTAGTGTTTAATTCAAATCAACTGGACTTGCTGTGTTTTGTTTCTTGAAGACGTTTCACTATTCATACAACTGGCTTTGTCAGAATTGAGAAAGTCATCAGATGACTAGCGAAACGTCTTCAAGAAACAAAACACATCAAGTCCATTTGATTTGAATTAAAAATTGCAGATAATTATGTGAATGTCCTAAAGTGGCTTAGCCAGAGTTTAAGCGCTACTGAACATCTCTGGAGAGACATAATAATGGCTGTCAAACAAAGGACTCCATCCAGCCCCTTTCCCATACAGCCTTACTGAGCTTGAATGGATCTGCAAAGAAGGAAAAAATACAGGTATGCAAACCCCATTCCATCGAACCCAGAAATACCATGTTGCCATGTGTAAGCACACTTTAACACCACCACCTAAATATATTGGATTGGATCTGTTGCCTTTTGGAACAATTTGGGCGTGTTATTGCCATAGGACTCTTCCTTCACATCAATGCTGCATTAACAAAAAAAAAAACTTTTACAAGGCAAAAACATGTATTGAACATTTACAGAATTGTGGTTTTGCTTTGGGGTATTGAGTAGAGATGGTTGAATTTATTTTTTTTATTCGACTAGTTTACTTTGTCTGACTGTGTCAGTTAATTGCATAGCCCATGAGCACGGTATCATCACCAAACTAGTAGGTGTAGAGCAGTGGTGGGCAACCGAGTTGATATGCAGGGCCACAAGTGCGGCCCTCGGCATCACTAAAGAGCCGCACATTACATCAATCCAGACCCTCATCAACATATCTCAGCAGGTGGCGGACCAGATCTCGACAGGCAGTCAAAACCACCCCCTCCTGCCCCTGGGTGCAGCGCTCATATGTAGACCTGGTTTCTGTGGTCAACATTGACAATTTTACTGATGTAGGACCACCAAAGTGGATTAGGAAAGCTGGGTCAGTGTGTGACCACTTCAGAGGTTAGGAGGCTGCATGGGGAGGACCAAGGGGGGCCGCCGAACAACAACCAAAGGGCCGCATGCGGCCCCCGGGCCTCAGGTTGGGCACCTAGGGTGTAGAGTATTGAACAAAAAAGAAAGTATTGCTCTAATACAAAATGTTTTTGCATATACTAAGTTCAAAGTTGAGTGAACATTTTATCTTCCTACTACTTTACTACTACTACCGCCAAAATTTTTGGTGATGACATCATGTTCAGGGGCTTTGCAATCAACTCACAAAGTCGGCTATAAAATATTTTTTATCTTTAGTACTGAGTGTGGATAAATTAGAAAAAAAAAGAAGAATATAAATGTTTGTTGAATGAGGCTGCACCATAACAAAATTAAAAGGAAAGTTAAAGGGGATCTAAATTCAAGAGTTTACTGTAAGGACCACTTGCTGCTGCGGTCTTTCGTTCTCCATGGCGGAGGGGGTATAATATCTGCCTCCTTTGTACATTTTCTGTAGCTTTCTCAAAGCGGCTGATCCTTCTGGGTCACTATCCCATCCCTTCTCCCTGTACAGGCTTTGTGCAGCACAGTGTTTTACTGCTAGGTAACTAGTTGAGGTTTGCAAAAGCATTCACTGCTCATAGTTGATAAATATCCTGTGTGCTTGTTGAGGATTATATTAAAACACATTTTTTATAATTTTTTTGTATTGTAATTAAAAACCCTATGCAGATTATCCCTCTGGACATAAATACTTTGGGACTCTGGAAAAGTAGGACAAGTGTAAAAATGTCACATTGTAGTGAAACAATGAAATTGTTTTAAATTATTGAAGCTCAATCATCTTACCATCGGTAGGACTTTATTTGAAAAATACACTGCAGATATAACAAGGCGTTTGAATTGTTGTGGCAATCTCTCACGTGTGGAAGACTCACTCAACAAAATTCAACTGCAACTTTACTGGCCATCATTGTTGATAATCATATTGCAATGCAAGGCCGCCCCAAATATTGGGTAACCTGATACGCAAATATTGAATTTAAAAGCTTAAATCATGCATAGCCCTCTGTCTACTGGTCAATACGTTTTAGCTTTTTTTGTTTTTCTTTAATGTTGGGATAGATTAAGGAGGGGATAGACCAGCTCTTTATTTTTTATGAATACATATTATAGCTGATTGGCTACTTATACTTTTTCATTTTACTTCCAGCCTAATAAAGTGAGCCAGCAATAAGAAAAGACTATGAAATGGTTTGAAAGCTCAGAAAAACTGTAGGAGGAGACTAGTGCATGTATTGTCATAGACAAGTGAAAATATATTTTCTGTTGGCAAAAAGGTAGTTGTGGATAATATTTTCCAGTTGTCTTCCCGTTTTATATGGCATTAATTGTATTACCAGTTGACTTAAGGCTGCAGGGCCTCTGTAAATTATGTTTTAGATGGATTATAAAATGTTTGTTAAATTCTAGCCTATGTTTTTCCATTTATGTTCTATATAGTTTATTTAAAATGGTGGTTGGTATTGAAGATACCAATGGTTCGTCACTGAACATAAGTGTCCTATTTAGGTTTAAATAAGAAAAGGGCATTGTGAAAAAAATACATCAAAATTGATCATTTCAGTTGGTGAGGAATGGTGGTGCTTAGGGCATTTTGGACGGTACAAGTTGGAGATCTCCCTGCCATAACTCCTAGCTCAGTTCCAACATACTACCATGGTAGGGGGGGGGGGGGGGGGGGGGGGGGGGGGGGTGGCACATGTAAATCATCTTTCATTAATTCCTTTAGGAGTGTGTTGTAAGTTGCCATTATAAACAGCATGTATCTATTTTAGAATATTTTCATATAGTATATATTGTGGAGAAGTTTTAGGGAAATTCAATACTATACCATTTTCTTTTAGATCATTTAATAATTTTGCTGTTTAATTTCTTATTGTTAACTATATCTGCATTTTTTTTAAAAAATTTCAAATTTTTTTAATGGTATAATCTTAAAAATTTTACTAAATAAGGGGGGGGGGGTTCCACATCCGTCAGAACCCCCTTCGCTAAGCATATTGCTTGGCGGGAGGTCCCGACGGAGCACATTCACTTACCTGCTTGGAGTGGAGTACGTTGAACCTCTGCATCAGCGGGTCCCTGAACACAGCATTCGCCAAGGTTATATCACCTAATGTATTAAATTTGAAATACCAATTGTTTTGCAGGGAACATCTGGACCAGATCCCACAACGGTGTATGTGGACATGAGAGCATTGCGGCATGATCGGTATGTAACAAGGTTATTGGAAAGCTTCAAATTACATTTTACTAATACAATAAATAAAAATAATTGGCTCCATCTGCTAAGCTGCAACACTTGTTGTTTTATACTGTGACAAATATTGTAATGGCACTTGACAGTGTAATGAGTTAAACTAATATCTTACTAATTTGCATTCCAAAATTGTTATCACCCTGCTTTGTATATCACAATGCTTTCCATGCTGAGTTATGATGTAAAGAGGACCCACTGGGTGGAGACTAGTGGACCCATACTGAAATAAGGAAATAACCCATTTCAAATAAAACTTTCCTCTTACCCGGGACAATGGTGGAGAAAAGCTCTTAAAGCCTAAATAAAATAATAATCCCTCAAGCGTTAGCACTTACCAATTCTAATATTGGCAACGCTGCCAATCTTCCTGTAATAGTGTTCCTTCATCTAGCAAATAGTCACTAGATGATGCTCATTACAGGTACTGTTTTTTTGACAAATATATTGGGGGTGCAAGGGAGATGTTAGTTGAAAATAGTCTGTGAAGGTTTTCATTCATCCATTGTATATCTGTAGTGTTTAATTCAAATCAACTGGACTTGCTGTGTTTTGTTTCTTGAAGATGTTTCGCTAGTCATCCGTCTGGCTTTCTCAATTCAGAGTGAAAATAGTTTGTTGAAATTGGTCTGCTTTAATAACAAAACAGGGCTTAAGAATACCCAAGTACATTCGATATGTGCCAGAACACCTACCATGACTCTCTTAATTAAATTTAAAATTTGCACAAATTGCACTCGAACATTTTGTATAGTTGTACAGATTCAGTCCACCCTGCCTTCTTTGTTCACATCAGATGTTGTAACACAAATGTGTTCAGCTTCATATCTAATAGGTGCCGAGTCAGACATATCCTGATAATGTCATCACTGTCTTGAGCTTGTTGGCAGCTGGAAGCATCAGGATTCCTAATCGAGGGGGCTGGCAGCTTTGGGTGGGATGAAGTGGTAAAACACTGCTGAGAATAGCAGATAGGAACCTCTTACTGCAAGCAGCACTGGTGTGGTGTCATTGGTGGAGGTTGCACTTAACTACAGAGGTCACCCAGCCCTTAGGTAGTCAGCTTGGCTTGCCTTTGTACTTTACACAACACATACTGCAATGGATCGTCAATGTTATTAGATTGTAAGCCCGTCCGGGCAGGGTCCTCTACTCCTCCTGTGTCATTACCTGTACCTGTGTGTTATACCTCCACTCTAATGTATTGTACAGCGCTGCGTAATATGCTGGCGCTATATAAATAAATGTTAATAATAATAATAATAATAATAATAATAATGTTGATTATGAGCATGCTGAGTGCACTATGATACATCTTATGTGTCCGCTATAAAGTACATTTAATGAACCTTAATTACGGTGAGTATCTGGGGTCTCTGAATGTTTTCACATGCTTTTAAAATTGCTCTGCAATGCAGATGGCTTTAGTTGTTAAAATACATATCATAAATCAATTGATGTTTGCCAATGTTCCTGGACCAAGAAACGACAGGTGGGGTCTGAAAGCAGATATCAGGTTTGCAAGGTTGTATAAGTTTCCCGCAGGTTTGTTGTGGACTTTACCCCCCCCCCCCCTGTCATATATGTTTATCTTTTATTAATGTTAGGCTACACTGTGGTAAACATAGGGAAGCCGGCTATTGATGGCAGGACTGTGTACACAGCTCGTCGTGACCCCCCCCCCCTCCTATTCGTTAGTCTGAGCCTTTGCCACGTTAATATTGATGCCCATGCCCATGTCAACGCAACAGAGCCTTGATGCTGAGACACGTGAGGCATACATCAGCCCATTGATTTTAAGGGGGGCCATAGTACAGCCGATAATGTGGCCCTAAAGGAGCAATAGGGGGCAGTATAGGATAGGCGCAGTATAGTGTAGCACTCCCTTAAGGTATTGGTCCCGCTGTTTGTAATGAACATATACTAGATTTGTACTTTTCTCCTGATAGAAAGTAGAAACATGATCAGCTGAATTCATGTATAATTAAAGAAAGTGATTTCATAGGAAGCTTTAATTATAGCATGTAAAATTCTGAACATTTCGAAATATCTGTTTTGATATTTAGAGCACATGCATGGAGCCTGGAATTGCTTCAGAGACCCGTTTTACATGAGCTGCTGTGACCGCTGTGCTATGTGTCTGCCCAAGTGTCCCATTAATTCCTTGTACTGTTGTAGATTCCCTCTCCTATCCCAATGTTACTTGTATACTAATGATTAGCAGCCTTCTCCAGGAATATTTCTCACCTGGGACTTTACCAACAAATCATAACAGAGTAAAACTTTTTTCTGTATTCAAGAAATGGCAGTCAGGCTCTTGTAGACGCTGTCCACCTATGGAAGCTTGGTTTCCACCTGTTGGGGGAACAACCCTGTCATCTCATTACATGTAGTGCAGTAAATTGCTGGCAGATCAATGCATGTGTTTTAGTATTTATAATGCTTTTATAGAAAAAGGGAGAAGGCTACCTGAAGCTGAGACAAATCCACTTAGAAGGACTGAAAAACTCTACCATCAACCTGCTCAATATTTTATCTATATAGAAATAGCTTTAGAATCTAGTGTGCTTTACATATTTAATAATGAATTAAATAATAAATAGATGATGAAAGCCCAGACCTCTAACTGAGAGTATGTGGCCAACAATCTCCATCTGAGCCTGAGATGTCTGACCTACCAGAGGGAAGTACCTACATCTCCCAGGCAGTAATGTTGGGACCTGAACAGGGATCATAGCTCTCTAGGACAAGAGACATCACATTTTGAGTATTTTTTTGAGTGATGTAGTACAGCAAAAACGTAATAAAGGGGAATATGGAAGAGGATGTTTAGTGGTCCCAGAGATAGCCTGGAGGTGGGGACATGTCCTTCCTTAACAAGGTGTTAAGCTTTGACAATAATGAAGCACGAAATCCTGAAACAAAGAAAACTAATGTAACCACCTCCTCTAGGGGCTTATAGGTTATAAAATAGCCTATAAATATCACAGTTCTCTTCTTGAAAGCTTCACTTTCAAGTTATAAAACTACAAAATGTGGAGACAGTCCAAGGGGAAATAAACGTTATTCATGTGTGCACTCTATATATCCTTCATCAGCCTTTAAAATGAACTTAATCATAACGCCTACTGTTTGTTATGGAGTGCACAGCGACACATTGCAGCTAAATTACCCCCAATTACTGAGGGGCCACCATGAGCACTCTGTGAATTTCAGGCTATAGTCCAAAGTCATAAATAATTATTTTACTACTCAAATCTTATTAGAGCTACAGAGGGCTGTAATGTACGATACCAGTCTGTTGGTCAGGGGAGATATAGCTCATTACTGCTGCAGTGCTATTGGTTTATTTATACCAGAACATCAGAGGACTGGGAAATAGCTTTTATATTAGTATATTATTCCGAAATAATAGAAATCCAATGTATTGTGCCAAGTTAAATGCACAACAACAGTATACATTTATGTGCTAGGGCAGTGATGGCAAACCTATGGCATGCGTCACAGAGGTGGTACTCAGAGCCCTCTCTGTGGGCACGCAAGCTGTCAGTCAGCACAGAGGAAAGAACTGCAGCCTATTGGCTCTCAATGCTGTTGATTCACACAGTCCCCTATACCCTCCCCTTTTCTATCTTATAAGAAATTAGTTGTGTATTTACATGTTTCATGTGTGTATATGATTTGTGTATGTATGAGTTGTATTTGTGTCATTCAGGTTAATTTGACACGCTGGCACTTTGAGATAAGTAAGTGCGGTTTAGGTTTCAGTTTGCGCACTCAGCCTCTAAAAGGTTCGCCATCACTGTGCTACTTTATTCAGATATTGCGCACAGGTACAGACATCTCCCCTCCAGGGGAACCCCTCTGACATGTTTGTGTGCAATATCTGTGAATAAAGTATTGGCTTTTAAGAAAGACCAGAGTGCGGACTCGTGACTGCTTTGCAGTGGATTCCTGTAGATGGGAACCACTGCATTAGGTGATCGCTGATCAGGAAATGCCTACTGTCAATGTCTGATTGATGGGTGCATGGCATAAGCCAGATAAGCGATCATCCTTAGATTGATATTGAGCATTTACCTGTTCATGCACCTATTATTCAGTATATGGATGAACAACTTTCCATCTTTAGTTTTCTTTTAGCTTTCCTTTTAAAATAAAGATTACAGTGAACGTTTTCTTTAACCCAGGTCAATCAGTTGGACTTGTTCTGTGCTTTAGATATTAACAACTATCTTGCCCTATGGTAGTCCGAGCCCTGTAATGTTGGGAAATACAAGGGGGTGTCATGCCTGATTGCCCCTTTAATCAGAGTACAGGAACTATGTTTTTTCTGTAAAGCTGAGAGTGGCTTTGGCCTGTGCTTGGCAGGGAATATCCGTGAACATTAGTCCATTTAGAGCAGATCAAAGATTTTTGTCTATGACCTCAGATTTTGCAGTTGGCAAGAAAGTGCTCGGTCCTTGGCCTCAGCCAGTTCTCTGACCCTTTCATAAAATAATTTTTTTTTAACTCTAGTAACTGCATTAGGCTGTCAGCAAGAGCCATAGTCGCTTTCTTCAGATTTGAGGCTTTGTTACGCTATCTTCCATTTTACCTCCTATTAAGTGTTAACCTCCTTCGCCCTCAACGCTATTAGATTATCTGGTATACATGATTGATGTTATCTGTGATGGGATTTGGGGGATTTTCAGCAAGACACAAAGTATTGTTCTGTTTTGGACCTGCTAGTATACAAATAAAAGATTTCTGAAATCTGAAGTTAACTGACTAAAATATAGAGCATGCCATCGTTTGTCTTCATGTAAAGATGCTAGAATGCAACAATTGGACCAATAAAGATGAGTTTTTCCTACTGTTCTACAAACACAATCTGTATACCACTAAAGCCCCCCCATACACCTTACAATCTCACCATACAATTTTTGTATAATCCACTTTTTTTCTACCAAAACCATGTAGTATGAGGACCTTTCTAAATCACTATGTATTCTATCAGGGAGGACCCGGCACTACATAGTTGTTGGTAGGTATAAAACATATACCTACCATTGGCATAGGTAGATCTAATGGAAATTGTATGGAGTGATCTAAAGGTGTATTGGGGGCTTAAGAAACGTTCATTGTATTAATTAAAGCTAATGGTAATCCTTGTCAATCTCTGCTACAGGAGACTGAAGGGGATTACTGTCAGTCTTGATTAATAAACCTTCTGTCTTCAGTACTACCTGTCTATCATGCTGATTCTTTGCCTTTCACACTTCCTGAGTAGCTCAGCCAAATATGCATATACAGTTTAAAAGCCTGGCCTGCTAACATGCAGTATATGGACTAAAGTATTGGTATTACCTGCACTTTATGACATCCCATTCTAAATCTGTAAGCATCAGTATGGAATCCTACCCTTTGCAGCCATAGCAGCTTTCACTTGTCTTAAAAGGTTTGTCAGTACATCTAAAAGAGCATTTCTGAGGTCTGGCACTGATGTTTGACAAGGTCTGGCTTGCAATCTGCATTCTTTTTTTATCCTAAAGATTTTTGATTGGGTTGAGGTCAGGGCCCTATAAAAGCCCATTAGACTCTTCTACACTAGATAATCCCACTCATTTCTTTATGGAACTTGATTTGTTTACTTGTGTAATGACTAGACAGAAAAGAACATTCCCTAATATGTTCCTACAAAGTTGGAAGTATAAAATTGTCCAAAATGTCTAGGTTTTTTTCTGAACCAAGTGTGTCTTCATTGGAACTAGAATGGCTAGCCCATAAGATACAACCCCATAACCTTAAC
>CM070036.1:132675694-132734190 GCA_036250615.1 Ptychadena robeensis | reverse complement strand
CAAACTTTAGGTGGAATTCCCTGTTTTGGAAGTGGGCGGAAAAAGCCATGCAAATTGCTTCCAACATAAAACACATATCAAGGGTACTTCTCTTGTTCTGGGACTTCCGGAAGCCCCAGCACCATAGAGCCCACGGGTTTTCCATCGCTGCACTGATGATGACCAAGTAGGCCAATGAAGCGCAGCTGTAGTGGCAGTGTTGGAAATACAGGTGCTCTCTTATAACCAAGAAGGCTATATTTTGCACTTTACACCCAGTCAGCGGTTCCTGGATTTGCAAATCTAGGCGTGATAAAGGCGAAAAAGGAATCAATTTGCAATGGCATCAAACGTCCCACTGAATCCGCAAAACGAGTGTCTTCCACCAGAAGTATTGGAATTGTGCCTGGATTGTGGTACCCGTGTCCATACCTTTACTGATTTTAAGATCTTATTGTTCTAGGCCGTGGAGCTCAGTTGATGGCTTTTTGATTCCTTTCATCCCTGCTCGAAAAACCAAACCTTCACTGGTACATTGGGATCACAAGGTATAGAGCAATACACTGGCAATATTCTTACAACCAGCCCCTACGATATTTAGAAATACAACCTGAAGTAAGAAAATGAACGTGAGCAGCCGTGCCTCTAAATAGGACAGGGAGCACAGATAATGTAGAATGACTATAGATGACAGTATAAACAAATGTTTAGGTGCTAAATCAAATTGACCATACACCGGTCATATTTCTCTAGGAATCAGATGTTCTAATCAGATCAGAGTCATGATCACAAGAAACCATGTAGTATTTGTCCTCCCTGATTAATACATAGTGATGGTTCTACACCTTCCAATCACTATTGTAGTCGATCAGGGTAAGGACACGATGCCTACGATGGGGTTGAAGAGCTGATCTGATCTGAAGTGGAAATCGGACAGAGAAATCTGAAGGTGGTATGGCCAGCTTAATGACTGGATAGTTTGGAGAGTATGGACAATCCGCTTTCCTATATTCCATGAGCGGAGGCAAACTGTGTGGTAGATCCTCTTATCGACTAACCGACTCTGAAACAAAGGAGTGTGAGAGAATACAGTTTTTTTTGTTAAGTGTTACGTACGATGCAGCACATTTCAATGCAATCTGTATATGTTATATGTATATAGCAGGGGAAGTGCAATAATCTTAGTGCAGTGGTATTGGTTTGAGGAATAATTTTTTATATGTAAAAACAACACATGTTCTCCATTAACCCAAAAAACTAATTAATATCAAAGCTAATATTTTGGAAGTAGTTTTTAGTTTGTTTATTTTAGTTTTAGGAGTAGAACTAATTTTAGGGGGATATCTGTGGTGCGGAAGTGAGATATTACTGGGGGAAGGTGAAAAGGAATACTAAGTGCTAATTAAAATTTAGGCAACGTAACAAAAAACAACTTTAATAACCCATTGCAACATTTTTACTTTGTTACCACGATGAAACCAGATATAAAAAAACATCTCAACATCCAATATATATTCTACATTCCAACACAACCAACAAATCAGGGACCAATATATAACCACACTTTACATTGCAAGGAACACTCAAAGCCGGCCTCCATGGATCTGTCAGTGGTGTTTGATTCTGTGTCACCTCCACATTGCGGCACATGCAACCACAGCCGCCGTCCGCAGACGAGGCGGTGTCAGAGAGGTTACTGTTTTCCCTCCTTGTAAGTAAAAAAAAGAAAAAAAGACAAACACCATTATGTGATGAGGGACCAGCAGGTTCGGTCAAGCGTCATGGGTTTTCAGATCAGGTTAACAAGGATGCCATGGTCATTAGTTTTTCTTCTTTTAGTTATAACCCATTTCTTGACCACCACGGTGCTTGGAGACTTTGAAGAGCGCTCTTGTGATGGAGCATTTGTCCTGCCAGGAACAAATCATGATTTACTTGAAAGGATGCAGACTTCTGTCACGGTACCAAACTAGGGGCTTTGAGATTTGTGCTGGATTGGGCCGTGTAAATACCTTCTGTTTTAAGAAGGCTTGATTGTGCTCTATCACATTGTGAAATGTGAAGTATGAGGAAGAATTCTCAGACCCAACAAAAACTAAAGAGCGGATCTAATCTGAGCTGTCACTAGAAATTTCCTTCTATCCCAATTTGGAAAAAATTCCGTAACCTTCTGCCTCATTAACAATTATTACTAGGACAGTAAATCTATAAATTCAGGGGTTCGGACTGCAGTAAACGTAAAGTCTGTAGCCAAAATGGGAACAAGTCTTTAGTCTTGTAATCTCAGTTTGGATATGCATCCTTCGCAGATGGTCATATGGAAAGTAATGCATGCTGTCTGGCATGGGCTAAAGGGGTTACTAACTGCTTTTGGGTGTTTGATGATCCCTGGTCTCCTATCCCTTTAGGTTTAGGGCTCACCTCTTGCTGAAACTTTGTCATGTTAAAGAAAACTATCTGTAGGAAGGGAATTTCTCCTCAGCTGGCAGGGAAAGTTCTACAGATAGATCCACTCAGAGGTGTTATAGGCTGGACTTTGTCATTGTGGTACATTGGGAGCAACATCTTGGTTATAAAAAAAATGACTCCCAAGTTATTGGCCACATGATGACGTGTCTTTGATGTCTGTCTCAACATGAGGCGCTGTTTGGTGGCGCTCACTAATCCAAGTAACATAGCAGCAACCAAGGGGCAGTCAGATAATAAAATACATTATTCCAAGAAGTTTTGGACTTAAGGCATCCATACACAGGTTGAGAACCACTAGATCGATGACCCGCTCGATCATGACGTCACCACGCTTCGTTCGAGCATCAATTCGCCGTTTGGTCCCCATCCAAAGCAATGGCAATCAAACAGCTTGGTTCTCTGTTCGATTGAGCTGTCTTGTCAAGACGGCCATGTTTAATTATGTGTGCAATCGATTCCTGCGAACGCAGTGTGATGACATCGATCGCACAGGTCATCGGTCATCGAGCGATCAAGCAATTATTTACTTATTTGATTACATAGAGAGAACAGGTGTACAAGTATAGCCGCATTAGCCAGCCATAGACTTGTAGATGTGTAAGATTGTCAGATGCTTGAGCAGAATGTTATGATGTTATCATGCTGCGCTCGAGCATCCATTGATCGAGCATTGAATCGATGTGTACCACTGTGCACATCGATTTCTGTTCACTTCTTTGGATGGTGACCCTGTCCGTTCCCTGTTCATTCGTTTTTTGTTTTTTAAAGATAGGCATCGATCACTCCATGTGTGAGATTAGATTCCCGCAGAGTTGATCGCCACGAACGCGCACAGCAAACAAGCGTGCAAAGATCACCCGCTAAATCTTAGCATCCATGGCCGGCTTATGTAATACGTGTGAGC
The DNA here is from genome assembly GCA_036250615.1 of Ptychadena robeensis. Lineage (NCBI taxonomy): Eukaryota > Metazoa > Chordata > Amphibia > Anura > Ptychadenidae > Ptychadena > Ptychadena robeensis. Next base: position 132,730,838 of record CM070036.1, on the reverse strand, counting down.
TGGTCTACACCTAATATTTCCTGAAATAATATCTCTGTATTCTTTTCTGGTATATGACTCATGTACCCATTGTCTCTAAATGAAATGTCTTCGTCCCCCTAGATCCTCCCTGGTGTTCGCATAATCATCGCAAATCCAGAAACAAAGGGACCCCTTGGAGACTCGCATCTTGGGGAGGTGAGTCATGTTGGGACCGGAAGTGTCATTCTCCAACCAGGTCACAACATGAGGCTTTTTCTGGCTCCAAGCTGAAGAACTAATAACATACAGACTAGAATCCCCCCCCCCCATTTGGTACTAGGGGTCCACTATTTGGAATAAAGAAACATTTTATTCACATACACTATCATCGCCATGTATAACTGTTGGTGCATGAAAGATGGATTTCTCTCCCATTTCTTTGTCTCTGAGGAACACAATACTATACCAGTGTCATTTATTTCTTAATTATTTGTCATTGTGATTAATATTTAATTTATCTGCTGATCAGAAATCAAAGTGACTCCCAGACACACACAGAGTTTAGTGCTGTGTATAAAGCAGATTATATTCTTCTTGTGATATGTGACAGAGCATGAATCAATGAGATTTCCTTCTTCCTTTGGTTTAGCGCAGTGTCTCTGTTGCTTAGTGTATTCATGTGTCATTTGCTTTTGATTACTGAAGTTTGGGAATACATGTGATTAACTTGTGTCTGAAGTGTTTTCTCTGTTAGGATTATGGCTTTTGCTCATAATAATGTTCTGTCTTTATATAGTTGGGCTTTATTGCAGCATTGTAATTGATTTTGAACACATCATAAAAGGGTCTTGTAACAATGCTGCTAGATAAATAAGGCTTTTCGTGCTAGAGAAGTCGTCTGCAAACTTTCATATTTACGCTGGCTCCATGATGGTGGTGTGACGCTGGCCCCATGATGGTGGGGTGACGCTGGCTGCATGATGGTGGTGTGACGCTGGCCCCATGATGGTGGGGTGACGCTGGCCCCATGATGGTGGTGTGACGCTGGCTACATGACGCTGGCCCCCATGATGTGGTGTGACGCTGGCTCCATGATGGTGGTTGGTGAACCTGGCCGCCATGATGGTGGGTGTACAATCTGGCTCCATGAGGTGGCGGGTGGTACGCTGGCTCCATTATGGCTTTTGGTTACGCTGGGCACCATGCATGGTGTGTGGTGGAGTCGGCCCCATATGGTGGTGTGGACGAGGGCCACATGATGGTGGTCTTGTGACGCTGGCTCCATTGATGGTTGGGGTGAAGGCTGTGGCACCGCATGATGGTGGGGTGAGGCTGGCTCCAATGATGGTGGGGTGACGGCTGTGGTCCCCATGTGATGGTGGGGTGCGGATGACGGGCTGGCCCCATGGATGGGTGGGGTGACGGCTGGGCTCACATGATGTGGGTGCGGTGACCGCTGGCTGCCAATGGATGGTGGGGTGACGCTCGGGCCCCCATGATCGGTTGGTGTATGACCGCTGGACACGGGCATGATGGTGGGGTGAGGGCTGGCTTCATGATGTGTGGGGTGAGGTGCTGGCCCCATGATTGGTGGGACTGGGCCCCATGATGGTGGTGTGACGCTGGCCCCATATGGTCTGGTGTGGACGCTTATGTGGCAACATGATGGTGGGGGTGAAGGCTGGCTCCATGATGGTGGGCTGGGGTGACGCCTTGTGATGGTGGGGTGACGCTGGCCCCATGATGGTGGGGTGACGCTGGCCCCATGATGGTGGTGTGAGGCTGGCTCCATGATGGTGGGGTGACGCTGGCTCCATGATGGTGGGGTGAGGCTGGCTTCATGCTTTTTGGTCTGCTATTAGCAGCTAGTGTGGATAAAGCAATAAGGATCATCAGAGCCAGCAATGTTAGATGCTTCTTTACATCATGACTAAAGGCTGATAGAAAGTGTTGGAATGATGAGCAGTACGGTTTTATTTATGAGAACTTAATTTATAATATACTTCAGGGGAATCTACTGTTGGTCTGGTATGATATGGTGTTATCTTTTTTGAGATAAAAGTAATTTTCAGTGGCCATATCAATGGCATGTGCTTAGTCAACTTATAACATGTTAAAGGCCTATGTATTTACATTTTGTGAAGCTCATTATTTAAAAGGACTTCCCAACTCAACCCGGCTGTGAAATTAGAATTAATCATCACCTGATGCAGCTACAGGACAGGAAGTAAAGGGAAATCTCTGTAGTAGGATCTATCTTCCCTACTTTACTCAGAATATAAATATGCTTTTAAGGATAACTATGTACATACCGTATTTGTTGCCTTATAAGACAACCCCCTCCTAGGCAAATATTTCAAGTTTGTTTCTTACTTTGTAGATTTGGGTTCATAGTGCACATAATGCCAGCGGGTACTTCACCATCTATGGAGACGAGTCCCTGCAGTCTGACCACTTCAATTCTCGGCTCAGCTTCGGAGACACGCAAACTATATGGGCACGGACGGGTTACCTGGGGTTCCTGAGAAGAACAGAGCTAACTGACGCAAATGGAGGTAAGCTATTAACCATTTCATCCCTTGTGCCCCATACATATCCATTTAACGCATGTTTGGCAAAGCAGGTTAACATGTTATAGCCAATAGGCCTGTTTACAAGAAAATAAATGTGAACCCCATCTGATGGACCAATTGTTCTATTTTCAGTATGGGAGAGGTCTTATTTGATGACTTTCTGTAGGCAGGGAATTTGAATTGGAAAAACCGGATGTGACGTCATTGACGTCACTTCCTGTTCTCAAGGTGGTTTTTCACTAGGAGACCGGCTGCATGCCCGGTCTTCTAGTGAAAAGATTCTTTCCCTGCCACGATCTCGCAGGTTCTGATCCTGTCGGAGGAAGAATAGAGATCTTCTTCTCGCTGACGAACGGGGCGGATCGCTCGCCGGCGAGAAGAAGGGCGAGCATCCATGTTCGTGGCCGAACTGTCCGCCTTGCAAAAACAATTATGTTTTTCAAAAGACATCATCAGATTTATTTTTTGTTTATTTTCAAAAGTAATTTTAATGTATAGAAACAATATACTAAAATGTTTCTAGGCCAAAGCAGAACACATCTATAAAGTATTTTTGCATTTTTTTATTCTGTACATTTTCTTGTTATGTGGCACTGAAATATCGATGGTAAATAATAACAATATTTAGCAAAATGAATTCTAGCTAAGGGAGGTTCGGAAGGAGATAATTTAGGCTAGCTAAGGTGAAGTAAGTGTAAAGTCCACCATAGAATCTTACTATACAATTTCTGTACAATCAACTTTTCTTCTACCAAAACCATTTAATATGAGGAGCTTTCTAAACCTTCCAATCACTATGTATTCTATCAGGGAGGACCCGGCACTACATAGCAGTGATATATACCTTCCAATCACTATGTATTCTATCAGAGAGGACCCGGCACTACATAGCAGTGATATATACCTTCCAATCACTATGTATTCTATCAGGGAGGACCGGGCACTACATATCAGTGATATATACCTTCCAACCACTATGTATTCTATCAGGGAGGACCCGGCACTACATAGCAGTGATATATACCTTCCAATTACTATGTATTCTATCTGAGAGGACCCGGCACTACATAGCAGTGATATATACCTTCCAATCACTATGTATTCTATCAGGGAGGACCCAGCACTACATAGCAGTGATATATACCTTCCAATCACTATGTATTCTATCAGGGAGGACCCGGCACTACAAAGTTGTTGGTAGATCTAATGGAAATTGTATGGAGTGGTCTAAAGCGGTATTGGGGCCTTTAAGGTGCCCATACACAAGGCGATTCTCCCTCCATAGATGAGGGATTGACTGCATCGGGATGACACCATCCCTCTGCAGCCGCCCCCTTTGCGGGGAGCGTGCACGACGGTCAATCGGCCAACAAATCTGGTGAAAATTGGCCCGTGTATGGCTACCTTTATGAAGGCAATAAACAGAATTACCATTCACTTGAGCTGCTGATTAATGAAGAAACTCTGTGCATTGATAAAAACTGGAGACCGGAAAAAACAAAAAGTTTGTAGTTGACCAATGGTGCTGCATTATATGTTGGAGGCTTATGAGATTTCATTACTTAATTGTCGCTTGTTTTTTTCTTTTTCTGTAGAACGTCATGATGCCCTGTATGTTGTTGGTGCTTTGGATGAAGCAATGGAATTACGGGGGATGAGATACCACCCAATCGATATAGAGACATCTGTGATTAGAGCCCACAAGAGCGTAACAGAATGGTAAATATTTTTTTCCTTATAGAGCCTAACACCTCAGATGGAACCATACTGAAGGTACAGTACTAGTAACAATAAAACACATGTATAGGTAACAGAAGTGATTGAGCTTAGGAAGTTATGCATGGAAAACATCGTCTGTTGCTGTCATACAAAGGCTCATTATTTACTAATAATTCCAGGATCTGATGGGTCATTCAGTCACGTCAAGTTTACCCAAAACACATTTTCCTTTTCTTTTTAAAGTATAAATTTAAACAAAGTGCAGCTATTCTTTCTACCTTCCTAAACTAACCTCCCATAACACACTCTTCCCTTCTGCACGGTTATGTTTACCATCTAAGCCCCTCTGGTTTTGGGTTCATTTACATTGCTATGACAGGTCCTGTCTTTCCTGCTCATGCCTCTGTGGTAGATCTCCTTAGACTTGTATTGGTGTCCGTTTCCTTCTGGCTTTTATTTATAGTTGAGGACCCCTTATATGTTAATTGCCATTAACAATCAGTGTTTGTTATTTTGGAAACAAAAGAACCAAGGTAAAGATGAGATTTGTGCTTTGGTCTGATGAGACTATACTGGAGCTGTCTTGACACATTTATGTTACGTATGATTGGTAAAGAAACTGTTAACCCCAGGGACACAGTTCCCACAGTTGAACATGGTGGTGGGAGCATCATGGTGTGAGGCTGTTTTGCAGCCTCAGGGAGCCTTGTTGGGGCGCATGGAATCAAGAAAAATGAAAGTTATGATGAAATTCTGAGGGAGAATATGCAGACATCCTAGACTTGGGTCATCACTGGGTTTCTCAACAAGACAATGACCCAAAGCATACATCACAATGAGTCAAACAATTCACCTCAATCCTAATGAGAATCTGTGGCTGTGCTCAAATGGAATCCCCATGCTCAGATGTCTCATTTTGCCCTCTCTTGTTTCAACTCTGTGTATCAATAACATATCCAAATTAAACAACGGAACATTGTTTTTATAGTGTGTTTGTTTCCAAAATAACAAACCCTTGTTAATGGTCATTTTTATGGCATCAACTGTTAAATCAAATCTATGGAGGCCTACTGTACATGAGCAAAGAGTGGAGATAAGAGCTGATATGTAAATAAACCCGATGATGAAGGACCTTAGATGTCATTAAAGAGGATGTGGGTTAGGGAAGGTTAGCCCTGGAAGGAGAAAAGATATCTCACCTTTGACATTATGAATTAGAGGGGATGCCTGTTGTAGACCATATACATATAATGTTTTGTGATGCATTCAGTAGACTTCTCCAAAAAGACAAACCCACAGTGGCTTATATGTTGCTTGCAATAGGTTCAGTAAATGCAGAAGGTATTCACGTTTCTCCTCGGCAAGTTATACAGATCCTTGTCCAATGCCATCATGTATTTGCTTGTATTGTGAAGATTGATATGTTGCAAGCTTATGGAATGTAATGTAAGGATGCCCTCATGAATACATCTCTCCTGAATTTGGCTCTCCTTCTCCTCTAGTGCCGTCTTTACTTGGACGAACTTGTTAGTGGTCGTTGTGGAGCTTGACGGCTCAGAACAGGAAGCCTTGGATCTTGTACCACTGGTCACCAATGTGATCTTGGAGGAACATTATCTTATCGTAGGCGTGGTTGTAGTGGTGGACATTGGTGTCATTCCTATCAACTCCCGTGGAGAGAAACAACGTATGCACCTACGAGATGGGTTTTTGGCAGATCAGCTGGATCCCATATATGTGGCCTACAACATGTAGTCTTGTACATTTTAAGGCTTCCATGGACTTCACAATAGATGTAAAAACATTTTTTTTTGTGTCCACTAAAAAAGAAAATGTGCAAATAAGGGGATAACCTTTGTTCAGAATGGAGCAGTTTTTGTCATTTTAACTTACCAATTCTTCAAAACAATTGGGCAGACAGAATGTGAAACGTGCTTTTGTTCTTACCACTACACTTTAGCACCAAAAGACTTTTTTTAAGGGTACTGTGTTGCCTCAATCGAATGAGTTGAGAACGCTACAGGTCTCCTGACTCTTAAAGGCCTGTGTAACCCTCAACTTTTTTAAATTTTATTTTAAATGCCAATTTTTAAAAACAAGTTATTTGTGTTTATGTTGCTAGACTTACCCCATTGTTTCCATTACATAACCGTGGATTTTATGAAGGTTTTTTTTATTATTAATATAACGGAAATAGGTTGATTTATGAAACCTCTTATGGTGGGATTGCATCACCGCTTTGACACAACTGAATCTGAAAATGTAACACATTTTAAAAAACTTATTTGTGGGGGAAGAAAAGGTACGATTATGAAAATAAGATTCCATTTAAAATAATGTAAATTAAAAAAAAAAAGAAAAGGCTTAGTTGAATATGTAAGTTCATGGGTACTGGATTGAGGCCAAAGTGTGTCAGCTGCTAATCTTTCCAGTGTTTAACCCACTGATATCAGAAGGGACTCTTTCTTATGTTCTCCTTTTAATTTTATTTTATACGTTTTTTTTTGCTTTTCCTTCTGATAAAAAAACCTATTTGTTCTTGGCGGCAAATCCACATGAACGCACCTAGAGTTACCATGTTGCCACTTTGCAGCCAAAACAGACTACTGTAATCTTTAAATGGAAGAATAAAGTTTTATTTAAATGTTACGCCTCCCAGGGGCTATAATCTGGCCGGTTATTAATATAGCCTGTCCATCCCAAAGCCTCATTGTGTAGAATTTGCATAGCTATTCATAAGTAAGCACACAAACGAAACAAACGTACTGTTCATCTCAGATTGAGAGTGATAAAGCTAGTGATTTGTTGTATCAGTTCAAATAAATAGTATGCAGTAGGCGGACTTTGGCAAATCTCTTTGTACTGAACTAAAAAGATAAAATAAGTTAACTCTCCATATGTAATTATGTATAAAATGTTTAATTTATTTTGATCTCTTTAGAAGTATAACACAAAAAACGGCATTCAAGAAAGTGACGGTTCTTGTAATGTTTGCTAATATAAAAAAAAAAATTACGTTGTATTATCTTGAGTGGATAGTATCACATCAAATATATATATGAAATTATAAATTCACTAATGGGTTATGCGGGAAGGGATATATTTTAATGTTTACGATGCAGTACATGTCACTTGCATGGTGTCTCCCACTGTATATAATTGGGTGTTATTCACAATCTTCGTTTGAGAACTGCAATCGTGGATTGCCTGTGTTCCCGTATAGAAAGTTATTCTAGATACCAGCAAGTGGATTACAGATGCCATCCTTCAGATGGTGTACAAAACGTATGGCTGAAATGCACTATCATTTTATTTTTATGTTTTTTCTTTCTCTTAGAGAAGCAACAAGTAGATACAATTGTATAACGTGTGTGCCGATCAGAGTTCAATATGTAAAGAGAATAAGAATGTGGAGGGATGAAAATTTGTAGCCCGATCCAAATCCTTGTTAGTGTGCTGCCTCACTCGCTCCATCTACATTGTGTCTGATGCAGAGTTGACCATTTGACATACCGTATTTTTCAGACTATAAGACGCACGGACCATAAGACGCACCCAGTTTTTAGGGCAGGAAAACCAGAAAAAATGATTTAATAAGTATTCACATCAATTGGGTTAATGCAATGAATTCAATGAATGCAATATTCAATTCAGCCAGTAGATGTCACTAGCAGCAGTACACTCTCAGCACAACACGTCATTCTCCACACTAATCGGGAGAGGGGGGCCGGGTTGCAGAGTCTCTCCTCTGCTCTCCTCTCCGGCTGGCTGTTACTGTGCAGGTGGGAACTGCAGAGTGATTGCAGTTTCCATGGAGGAAGAGAGGCATAGATGCCAGTTTATATATGCCTCTTTTCATTGCATATGCCAGCAGGGCTCTGGGCTCTGCTGGTATAGGCAATTATACAGTACAGATGGGAGAGCCGGACACCGGTCGGCATCTCTCAACTGACACCTCCCCGGCTAATCTCCGTGCTGGGAGAGCTGGCAGGAAGCCAAGGCACGACCACCCATTTAGACCATAAGACGCAGGCACTCTTCCCCCCAAATTTTGGGGTGAAAAAGTGCGTCTTATGATCCGAAAAATACGGTATTTTACAATGAGTATTCATAGAGGTTCTTAAACTTGATTTGCACTCCCTCTGAATTTTTAACTAAAGTCCATCAAAAAATGTAAAATAAAATAAGGCGTATGAATTTTTTTTTTACTTCAAATGTATTTTTTATTGTAAATGGATTCTATATCCAGATGTCTTTAATGAAATATTTCATACACCATTTTCTTTCAGGAGACCCTGCCAATTCGTCCCTTCAGAAGAGACCATGTCCGCAGCAGACATGTTCATTTCCCAGACACCTTCCTTAACCATCTCCAATGCTGTTGCCCTTGCTAATAGTGATGTCAAGCCTTTTAGAGCCCCAGTGCCCAAACTGAAACCCAAACTCCACTTATTTATCTCAAAGTGCCGGCATGGCAATTTAACCTGGATAACAAATACACATGTAAACACACACTCTACTTTCTTATAGGAGAGCATATGGGACACTGTGTGCAATGAGAGTCAGTAGGCTGCAGTTCTTTCCTCTGTGCTGGCTGACAACTCATGTGCCCACAGAGAGGGCTCCAAATGCCACAGGTTCGCCATCACTGGAGTAGGGCTTCCGACTGAGTGTCTAAACACCAGGGGGAAAAAACATTGTCATGTAGAAAGATGCCATGTTGTTGATAGAGATGGTCTTGAAATTTTAACTTGCTGAGCTTGCTAGATGATGTAGAGAAGAGTTGTAGGAACAATAGAATTAGAATATTGCTCTGGGTAAGACGCAGCCAAAGTTTTTGGGAGAAAAAAAAGTTATAAAAAAAAAAAGACTCAGACTTGATCTGGTCACTCAGCACTGCCCCTCCTCCCCAGTGAATACTGGTATACAGCATATTTAAACAGAAAGCAGGCACTGCTAAGTGCCCAGAATGAGCCTGAGAGTCTTCAGAAGGGCTTCTGCTGTACAGTACAGTCGTTTTTGCAATTAACCTCATGGGCGTGTGGTCCGAGTTAATTCGGGTTGAGTTTCATCCATCATGAAACTCCACCTGAGTTAACCCAGGGGAATCCTGGATTTTGTCAGCGATTCCTCGTATCAGTGTGTATGCCGATGCTTCCGCGTCTGCCCCCATTGTGTCACTGGTGGGGCGTCACTTTTTCCCAGCATGATTCCGGTGTCACCGGTGACACTGGAATCAAGCAGGGCACCTCCGAATGGGCTCTAAATTGTGGCGGCATTTTATATGACTCGTGCTTTTAAAAAAAAGGCGAGCCACAGGCGTATGCCCAGGAAGTTAGGTCATCACATTTTTTCATTGATTTTGATCTTAATTTATGTAAACACTGCATGGTCTAGAGCAATACTTTTTAACATTCCTACAATCCTTTCCTACAAGTTTTCTGATGATACCATGCTCAGGGGCTTTGCAATTCACTTACAAAGTCAGCAGTTGAAGTTTGAAAGGCAACAACATGTGAAAATGTCTGGAAGGTGAGCTGGGGACAGACATCTATCATGGACAGTGGCAATCTCTGGGTATAATATCAGTCCTCCTACAATGGATATGTAGTAATAGAAGGGCAGAAACCATTCCTTTTAAAACAAAAACATAACGTTCCAAGCTACTCCAGTGACATGGCTGAAAACCTAAATATTTGGTCATCTGACCCAATCCCAACATTGATCACATTACCACATTATCACATGAGGAAGCCTTGAAAACTGTTTTCTTGATGTTTTTCCGCCCTTCTATATCCTCACAGACTTTAACATTATGAGTGGAAATCCAATTAAAATAGTTTCTTTTCAGCAATTGTTGCCACTTAGATATACTGGGGTAGATCGGTAGAGTCAAGCTTGCCATACACGGGTCATTGCACGATCAATCTTAAGCCCCCCATACAGCTTCAGATTCCTCCATACAACTTTCATGAGACCTACCAACAACTATGTAGTATAGTGACCTCCCTGATAGAATACATAGTGATTGGAAGGTGTAGAAAGGTCCTCCTATTACATGGTTTTGGTAGAAGAAAAGTTGGTTGTACAGAAGCTGCATGGTAATTGCATGTGGTGTATGGGGGGGCTTTAGGTTCAAAGGTGTTGTGTCATTTAAATATTGTGCTCCAGTCTAACATTAGTCGATTGTACCACCACACAGTATGATCATTTGAAACATGATTGATTCCACGTTTGTACTATGTTGGCATCATAGTGTGATCCCATACAAACCCACCAAAACACCTAGAATACTTGTACGAACTTCTAAAATGTACCAACATGTCAGATCACTGCTCGATCTTTTTTATGTTCGATCTTACCTGGTGTGTGGGAAACATTGAACCCCTATGGCCACCTTAAAGGTTGATCGGACTGAAAACGCCTAAAGACGATCGAGCAGTGATCGGACATGTTGGTAAATTTTCATCAATCGTACAAGTATCTGGGTTTTCTTGGTATTTCAATCCATTTGTATGTGATCGCACTATGAAGCATGCCACCATAGTATGTTTGCGGAATTGATAGAGACCCAGTGTTGTAATATTTCAACATCACATTTAAGGCTACAAAATTAAACCCTCCTCCATTTTCTTCTTTTTAAAACTTCATGTACATTTAGGTCTCATTGTTCAGTTCTGCAACACTATTGGATGGTTGTATGTGTAAATAGGCCTGTATATCTGGCCATGAAGTCATACAACACAATCATACAAGAAGTAATACTAGAAGTTTTTGTTCTATATTTGGGTCTGTGAGGGTTAAAATTGGTCATACTGTGTGGTGGTGCGATTGTTCGATGTTAGACTGTCGATTGACATTTAAATCGTACAACACAATTGAATGTAAGATGGATTGTGCAGATGTGACCCATGTATGGCAAGCTTAAGTCTGTTTCTGGATTTTATGATCATGTTCTTGTCCACACAGGTGATGTAAATCTATTATCAGTAATATTTCCAGAAAACTCATTATTTGCCAACCACAGAACCGTTCCTTTGTCCAGTTGTCGGATACGCTGTACGGTCTCATTTTGCACATTTCCTATGCTGTTCCACATCCTGATGAAATAGATGTCATGATTACGCGTTTCTGTGATACTTTGTGTGTGAATATTAGTTTTGTCATGCCAAGAGAGACTAAAGGCCCACATTGCACGCTCGCGGCCATCTGTTGGCAGCAAAATCGGCCACGGAATCCCGGATCTCCACATTGGGCGACAGATCCCTGTCCCCCCAAAGCCGGCCAGAGAACAGACATGTCTGCAAATTTCTAGCCGATGGCATTAGTTTGGATGGGGACGTCCCCATCCAAACTAACAGCCAGCACACAAAGGGTGCCCGCCGATATTCTGAGTGAAGGAGAGCATCACTTTGCACTCTATCGCTCATCTGTCGGCACCGGCTCAATACGTGTATGGGGGCCTTAACTATACCACTCACATATACAGCTAGCATGGTCACCGTGGTGCCATAGGCAGCTCCTCCCTGCGCAGTGTATTGCAATAGACTTTCTCAGGTGCCTATAGACGGGCTACTAACACGGCCAATCATAACACTAAAACAGTTGTATCAGTTTAATTTACATCATGGAAATAACTCAAGGATGACGTTTATCTATATTCTAAATCTTGAAAACGCTTTAGTAAAGCAGTTAAATCTTTTAAGTCTCCTGATCTATAAAATAAATGAAGGTTGATGAGTCCAAGAGACATATCGGGTTTATTGGCAATGTGTCTGCAATGATAAGTGTGGCAGATCCCCCCATCCATATTACATGCCTACTGCACCATCTGTTTCCACAGCGTTGAGCTGGTCTGCAGGCCGGGGATTTGCATAATGTACTACACTTACCTCTCCGCCAGCGGACTGGCTCCAGCGCCCTGGAAACTGACGATGCGGCAGGCATGTAACATGGATGGGCTACATCAACATCCCGGACAGGGGATGTCACAGGGAGCCCTCAACAGCCTAGAAACCTAGCCTAACTGAGCATTATTCTATTACTTTGCACATGGATGAAAGTTGTAAATCTAGAAAATGAAAATGTTCCTAAACTTTTGTCACCACCATGTTCAACACATGAGCAAAGTTTTCTGAATCCTTCCTAGAAGCCGATTAGTGATTTAGTGATGAGGATTCTGTTTCCATGTGACTTTAAGTTACCCCAGCATCTGGTCTATTTGAATAATTCTATTCTAAAACAGCTGCTGCAAAAATAAAAAAAGAAATCATCTTGTAGATACTGCTACTTGAAAATCTCTCCATGTATGCGGATAGGAGGAGGGGCTATGGATTATGGATATTGTGGGTCAGTCGTGTTCTGCAGAACCTACACCATCCATATTCACATCAATTGTTCAATTGTAATCTGTGTGTGTGCAGAGTATAATGATTGGTTAAGGTTTAGTAATAACTGCATGGTACTCTCTTCATTAAACTGTAGTAAAGGTGCAATTACTGATTATTCAGGTACATGAGTAAGTTGCATAAGTTGCCAGAATGAAGGGTAGCCATAAACGGGTCGATATTTCAGTTCAATCTCCCAAAAAATTTATTTTGAAATTGATCAAACAGAAAGTGATTCCTGCCCACGTGGTTAGATTGACCACAAGTGTTAGAAATCAAACATTAAATCAGTGATCGGACATATCAGTAACTTTCTTTTGATATTTTACACGTACCGTATTTTTCGGACCATAAGACACACCCAGTTTTTAGAGCAGGAAAACAAGAAAAAGCATATTTGGGGAAAAATACCAACTTCAGCCACAAGATGTCCATAATGAACACTTCAATGTATGTATTACATCACCGACTTCTTTCTCACACATCGGGGAAGAGGTGGGGTGCTGTTCTCCCTTCTATGGCTGACAGTGATTTGAACACCGCCACAACAAGCTGGGATGGCAGGGACACCAAACAAATATCCTTTCACCACACCTACGGACCATAAGACGCACCCTAATTTTCCCCTCACTTTTGCATCTTGTGGTCCGAGATATACAGCACATGTAATTTTTTGGTATTCAGGTGAATCTATAACGCTGTGTGGCGGTACAAACGATTGATGTTCGACTAGCAATCAAATTCTGATTGAATAATCAACCCGTCTATGGCTACCTTTGCATAATCACTCTTCCACTCCACCGATGCAAGGCTGAACGTAGTCGAATAAGTTGAGCTGCTGCATCGGCGGATGTCTTAACACCGCATTCGCCGAGCAGGTAAAGTGTATGTGCTCTGCAATACGTATAGTGGAAACATAGCCCTAACTAAGGATTCCTAACTTAAATATTAAAATGTCTTGAAGGCTAAACCCCCAGCTTAAGATTTTACATCTCGTGCAGAATTGGATATTGAAACAGATACAGAGGTTCCATTTAGGTCTGATCCCCTGATAGAGTAGTGAGAATTCCTCTGTATAAATGTACCTGTCAGCGAGGAGGAAGTGAGGAGCGTTGGTTGACTTTGCAGCTGCACGGGAGGATTATTATCTTTTTCCAGAGGCGACACTGCGAAAATAAAAAAATACATTGGTGGTGCCGTGCCTTACTCAAGTATAAGCCACATTTTTTAGCCCAAAAAATTGGCTGAAAAAGCCCCCCTCGGCTTATATTTGGGTCAGGGTCCGACTTACCTATCCAGGTGGTTGCTGGTCTCCCTGTGGGCGCCGGTGTAACAACAGACTGTCCTACCTGTGTGTGGTCCAGTGATCTTCTCCTCGGAGCCTGCAGTCTCCTTCATCTGCTGCAGCTGCCGAATGAACCACCTCAGCAGCCATAGCTACAGGACACCATTGGTGAAATATTAACTTGGACGGCAGCGCCTTCTAGTGGACAAATTAATTTTTACTGGAGATGGTGGAATTTCATTTTGAAAACTCCACTATCTGACTTTGCAAGTATCTACTGCATTGCCCACCTAGGCTTATACTCAAGTCAGTAAGGCTGAGTCTACACTGAGGAAAACCGTACAGTTTTCCAGCGTGTAGACCGCGACTGGCGCATCATGCCCGCGGGTGGGGGTGGCACCGAGGACACGTGTGTGACGCGTGCAAACTGCGCCCCATGGGCGGGTTTGCCAATAGATAGGGATAGGATGCAGTATTGCCTGCACATCAATACCGCATCCTAAACAGCACCCAAACCGCGGGGGCACGCACACACCGCCGTACCCATAACGCCCCACGCAGTTGCAGGGGCGCTGTAGTGTAGACTCAGCCTAAGTTTTCCCAGTTTTTGCAGATAAAATTAGGTCCCTCGGCTTATACTTAAGTATATTTAGTATATAGGATTGGCTTTACAGACTTTGGACATTCAATTACTGTATTTTTTAGACTATGAGATGCACTTTTTCACCCCCAAAATTGCGGGGAAAAAGTTCCTGTATCTTATGGTCCGAATGTGCAACCACCCATGGCCATTTAGCAGCTGGTGATCGCAACTTGGCTCCCCAACAGATGGGAGATCAGCTGTGTGCAGGCCGGGAGCTGAACTGCATTGGCTATATTTGCAGAGCCCCACAGATATAGCCAATGCAGAGTGTGTTTGGGGAAATCTGCACTCGCAGGCAGCTTCCTCACTCAGCGTAGAGGAGACAGGGAGATTGGTGTGCTGAGGAAGAGGAGATGCTGAAGTGTGCTCTCTAGTGACACAATTTTTGTGGCTGGAATTGGGTACTGCATGAGATTTTTTCCTAATTCCTTTAAACACATGAAATATTTTTTTTTCTGATTTCCTGCTCTAAAAACTGGGTGCACTACACTAGTACACAAAACTACAGTTTTCTTAAGCTGACTGGTGTACAAAGATCTACTGAAAATTTTGTGTTCTATGTCCAGATTTTTGTATTCCAACATGTCATGTGACCCTCATGTGTCATGTAAAATGAAGACCCTCCTACATAAGTAATTGAACGTCATGTGTGAGTATAAATATCAGGTAAGACATTTTCGTATGGCGGTGATTTGATCTTTATCCATTAGAGAGTTGGAGTTGCTGATCATTGCGCATGCCCTTGTCCACATTGTCCTCCGCACCTCATCTTTACGCGCTGATATTTCCCATCTTTTATACTTCAAGGTTTATTTTTCAAAGCTCCGTACTGGCAATGCAATTTGGTAATGGGTAGTAATTAGTTCTATATCTATGTATACAGTTTCTTCTGCGACTTGTCATACTCGGACTAATGTGGTGTATTTCAAATATTCGCTATGGGATGGGATTTTACCTGTGCTGTAAACGACATGCGAGTGATGCGATAGCCAGTGTTTGCGGCGCGGTCAGCTCTTTGTATGGGAGGGTGGACTCTAAATGCCAGCATATGACCTCAGGTATTAGTTGGATGTCAAGGAACAGCAATGGTTAATGGAGGAGCTGGAGCAGTAGTGAAGAAGGAATCATGTAGCACTCTCTGCCTGCAAATAGATCCTGTATCTTGCTAGTTTTTCCGGATTTTTCTATGTGTTGTGACCATTGTACATGACACGAGTGCCCGCTCTGGTGCTTGCAAGACGAAGAAACAGCAATAAAGGAAGATTGTTCTGTATTAGAAAGCGTACTGTAGATAAACTATTCATGGGATCGTGTAACTTCTGTCTTGTGAAATTTGTGCTTTTGTTTTTTTTTTATTATCAATTCTTTAAAGTCAGATGTGGGTAGACCGAGACGAGGGTACCGCTAAACCCATACACAACACACACACACACACACACAATCCAAGATTCCTCATGGTGCTTGTTTTATCAAATATTTAATTCTGCTTGTCCCTTTACCCCCCCAGGGAAAGACTTGTCCCTGTCTGTTAGTTGAATGTTAGCAAAAGCGTTACTTCATGGAGGAAATGTCATATACTCAGCCAATCACAGCTGAAACCTAGGAAAAACAAATTCAAAGAAAATTTTTATGTGCAAAAGACAGCGACCTTCTTGTATGTTAAACCACCAGTACGCTTTGTACATCTGTGATAACGCCTGTTTTATATTCAAATGAACAAATAAAAGCTTTTATTTTTGTTGCTCTGAAAACTTTGTTGCTGGACTTTCATTCTATTTATTAAGTTATTTATTCTATTTAATCTGCAAATATGTACCGTATTTTCCAGCGTATAAGACGACCCCCAACCTTTCCAGTTAAAATATAGAGTTTGGGATATTCTCGCCGTAAAAGGCTACCCCTCTTCAAATGCACACCAAATAAAAAATGTTATGCCTATCTGACTTTCCACCCCCAGAAATGTAATATAGTGTAATACAATTGTGTATAAAGTGAAGTTGTTGTACAGCTATTTAATGTGTTTAATGTATCCCTGCAATACCAATTTCAGCCACAATGCACAATGTCGCTAGTGAGCACACTTGTCGTCAGTAGCAGCCAGCTATTATCATCATTTATTTATATAGCGCCAACATACTACGCAGCGCTGTACAATACATTGTACAGGTATGACATAGGAGTAGAGGAACCTGCCCAGACAGGCTTACAGTCTAATAGGATGGGGAAAAGAGTATACAATAGGTGGGGGGGGGGGGGGGGGGGGGGGGGGACTGGCATGGTGGTGGTGATAGGAATGAGATGATGGATAGGTGAGACTGAAGAGGTGGGTTTTAGGGCTTTTTTTAAAAGCGCCAAAAGTAGGAGCAAGTCTAATGGGACGAGGGAGAGAGTTCCAGAGAGTAGGAGCGGTCCTAGAGAAGTCTTGGAGCCGCGCATGTGATGAGGTTATTAGCAGGGATGTTATTATTAGGTCACTGGAGGAGCGGAGAGGGCGGTTAAGGGTGTATTTGTGTACCAGGTTGGAGATGTAAGGAGGACAGGAGCTGTGGAGTGATTTGAAGGAAAGGCACAGAACTTTAAATTTGATTCTGTGGACAGTTGGAAGCCAGTGCAGAGATTTGCAGAGAGGAGCAGCAGATGAGGAGCAGTTAGAGGAGCAGATGAGTCTGGAAGTGCCATTCATGATAGACTGAAGTCTATAACTAAACTAACAGTTAAGTTAGCGGGAGACCAAAAAGGGTGATGTTGCAGTAGTCCAGACGAGAGATGATGAGAGCGTGTACCAGGAGTTTGGTGGTCTCTGGGGACAGGAAGGGGCGGATCTTGGAGATGTTGCGGAGATGGAAGTGACAGGATCTAGCAATGTTCTGTATGTGGGGAGTAAAGGAGAGCGCAGAGTCGAAGGTGACACCAAGGCAGCGAGCTTGTGGAATGGGGGAGATGACGGTGTTATTTACTGTAAGTGAGATGTTGGGGGGAGGAGGCTTGGAAGGTGATGGGGGAAAGATGATGAGTTCTGTTTTGCTCAGATTGAGTTTTAGGAATCTGTCAGCCATCCATGAAGAAATGCCGATAGGCAGTGAGAGTCCAGGACAGAGGGAGTGAAGGCCGGGGTGGAGAGGTAGATTTGGGTTCCATCAGCATATAAATGGTATTTCAGGCCAAAGGATGAGATGAGTTTGCCAAGGGAGGAGGTATAGATGGAGAAAAGGACCGGGCCAAGGACTGAGCCTTGTGGGATGCCAACAGGGAGGGGTGTGTGAGAAGAAGAGGAGCCATTGAAGGAGATTTGGAAAGAGCGGTCAGTCAGGTAGGAGGAGAACCAGGAAAGAGCAGAGTCACGAATACCAATAGAGTGCAGGGTCTGTAGAAGAAGAGGGTGGTCAACAATGTCAAAGGAAGAGGAGAGATCCAACAGAAGAAGTAGGGGCTGGAGGGGGATTCTGAAAATCTCTCCCTCCTGTCAGCCAGTGCGCAGATCATGGATCGAGGGAGCAGACCTCAGGGCTCCCCTAGATGGTCGGCCTGGTACAGGAGAGCACCATAGCACCCCCCCCCCCTTGGCCCCCCTGGTGACACTCTGTACCCAGCGTATAAGATGACCCCCGATTTTTAAACACATATCTCCACAGGGAGTTTTGGACTGTAAAGACATACCATAAATGTGTTACGATTACCATATTTTTCGGACCATAAGACGCACCAGATTTTAGGGCAGGAAAACCAGAAAAAAATATTTAATATATACGTTTTCACATGAATTGGATTAATGCAATGAATTAAATGAATGCAATATCAAATTCAGCCAGTAGATGTCACTAGCAGCAGTACTATCACAGCACATCATGTTATTCTCCTCACTGATCAGGAGGAGGGGGGCCGCAGGGGGAATGGCTGCAGATCTCCTCTCCCTCTCCGGCTGTGCAGATCCCAAAGACATGGAGAGATAGATGGCAGTTCATCTGTCTTTCTCTTCATTGCTTATACCAACAGGGATCTGGACTCTGTTGGCATAAGAAATAATACAGCTCAGATGGGAGATCCGGACACCAGCTGTGGCTCTGACAGCTTACCACCAAAACGTGGCTGCGGGGGGTCGCGCATTGGGACCATAAGAAGCAGGCACTACCAAGCCCCCCCCCCCCCCCCCCCCCCCCCCGATTTTGGGGGTGAAAAAGTGCGCCTTATAGTCCAGAAAATATGGTAAATATTCTTTTTGTTTAATAAAAACTTACGACTTACAAATTTACCCTATTTTTCAGACCATAAGACACTGCACTGTATACGACGCACCCTATGCACTGGAGTGTCCAATGGTCAAAAAATATTTTGTCTTTCTCCCGCTCTGCTGGCTGGAGCTCTGACCGACAGATCGGGAGTTAGGGTATCTTCTGCGTTATAACACAGTGGAGACATACCCTTACTCCCACTCTGTCGGTCGGAGTACATCCACATTACCTGTCTCAGCCACCGGCTGTTGTCACTTCCTTCTGCAGATCTGCTGGCCGGAGGTTGAACATCCCCACCTACCTGTGCACATGTGCTGCTTTCACCAAAGGTAGGAAAGCTCCCGGGACAGTCTCTGTTGCCAAGTATTTGTAGCTCCTGATCTTGGTTAAATATATTTCAAATATCCAAAAGCATGTCACCTCCCTAAATACCCTTATCTAGGATGGATATCTGCAGCAGCCTAGCAATAGATGAGATAGTACATAGATTAGTCATTACGCACAGTCTATTGCTGCTAATGACAAACAGTAATGATCGGTAACTCCCTGGACAATCGAAGTTAGATTTAATGAACACCCTCACACAAGCTTCCATAGAAAACCTGTGGACCTTCTCCTGTGCTTGCGTTTCTGGTAACATGCAATGCTGCGGGTTACCGACAACGCCCTGCAGCACGCATTTTTGCAAACATCTCGCGTACACTCGTTATTTGCCGGCAACTTACGTGGTTAGCAGCTGTTTACGTTATCAGCAAAAAGCGCAACTACAAGCGCAGCACAGAGAGTGTGAAAAGGCCGTTAAGCGTCACCGAGTCTCTCTATATATCTGAGACAAATAGTCTGTGGTAGCAGCGCCTAAGACAACCTCCCACTCCCGACATACAGATGCTGCCGCTGGATAGACGTACCTAAGGACACTGGCATATGGGAGAAAACATGGCGATTTTTCTGATGGAATTCAATGTAAAATTGTACAGTTTTTTCCGAGCATTGTTTAGGGACAATTATCATGTTTAAAATGTTTCAGTTAATTCCAAATCATAGTTCATGCTTTAAAGATGGAGCGTGACTCCTTGGGAACCTCCCTGGTGGTACGATTACCATGCAATGTCCTTACATTTCTTGCCATGCCTCCACACAGACCCCAAGAGTCAGCAATGACACTGGGGGTGTGAGGACATTGGGCACCTATGCCAGTCAGGCTGTGGGCAGTCCCCAACAAATTGTAATGGTAATTGAATTGTACCCCACACTCGAGATTACCACTAAGGAGGTTAAGCATTATAGATGATAGAATGGGAACTGAACACATTTGTGTTGGGGTATATGACTCAATGTTACTCATATACCAATGTGATGTTTTAAGGTTTTCTAGGTTGACATACTGCCCTACGTTTGACCGGCGGACCCACTGAACGCCGTGTGAACAGGTGGGGCGGGAGGTTATGCATATGTATGGGATGCACATCCATAAACGCTATGGAAACATGGAGTAAAGGTTGCCATACTCAGGTCGATTTGTCGATTGATCAGATCGGGAATCGATGGAACACCACCGTGGGAATCAGATTTGTGGTTGATTTGGACATGAGCCGATCTCCAAAATGGCCGATTCCACCAAATCCATCGATCGGAAAGGCTGCTGCATAGGGCTGTGGGTCCATCAATGTACTCCGATTGCCAAACGATCGACCAAAAAACCAACATGTCGGTTCATTGTCCGATCTGATTTTTAGTCGATTCAGATTTTTTGGGGTCGATCGGGCAGGGTGAATAAAACCCGATTGATTGCCGTCAAAAATTGAGTGGAAAATCGACCTGTGTATGGCTACCTTAAGACCTAGGTGCCCAACCTGCGGCCCTTTGGGTGTTCTTCGGCGTCTCTCTTCAGTGCTCCACTTGTGGCCCCCGGAACCTAACTGTTGACGCATAGGAGCTCACCTGTCTGCTGAACCCCCCCCCGCTAACGAGTCTTGGCCCAGGATCTTTGTAGGGGGAGGAGAGGCGAGGGACTTGCTCAGCCACCGTCTGGGTGGCTGATTGGCTTTCACATACGCCAATCAGCAAGCTCAGCCAGAGCAGATAGACAAGTGCCTATGCTCCACCTATTTCACCAACAAATGGGGGTGATTGTATAATAGACCTTAGAATAGGGACACATCACCTTTGAATCAAAGGTTATAAGCCCTATAGATATAATCAATGGCACAAAATGAGCATGACCCCACTACAGTGTTCCCTAATGCTTGAATTATAATTTAAAAAAGTTTTGTTATTTAAAAATGAAAACAAAGTCTTCTACCGATGCCTGCCGTCATTATAAAATGCTGATACAAGTCAGTATAGATTGAAAATGATATGTGCGGCCCTTTAAGGTAGCCATACATGAGGAGATTCTCGATTCTTGAGGGATCTACTGCAGCGGGATGATGTCATCCCGCTGCAGCCGCCCCCTCAGCAGATCGGCGGGCATCCTTTGCGTGCCAGACATTAGTTTGGATGGGGACTGCTGTCTCCATTCAAAGTAATAGTATCAGCCGGGAATTCACTGTGTGATCGGACATGCAGGAGATTCCTGGTCAACCTCACCAGGTGGGCCCACGCGGTGTTCTGTAATTGGCGGGAGCGCGCACGGAGGACAATCGACCGAAAAATCAGGTGAAAATCGGGCCATGTATAGCTACACTTGTGCCCACCACTGGCCTCAGATAATCAGGTAGAAAGCCGATAATCATGATATAGACAGAGAATGTAATTGTGATAAAAAATATTTGTGTCAGAACCAAAGCTGGGCTTCCAATTCTAATAGCGCTACACTAAACTAAAAACCATGTGCCTGGACCCAGGGCCGGGACAAGGTCCACCAACAACAGAGGCTGAGCTGCCCACGTGCGCCCCTCTCCCAGCCCAATTTGCGGGGCGCGCGACATTCATATGCAAATTGGGCTGGGAGAGGGGTGACATCGGCCAGTTTAGAGCTGATCTGAGCTTAGCTGGACGGCTCCATCTTGTCAACTGCAATACTGAGAAGAAAGTGCAAGACGAGATGGAGCCGTCAAAGGTTTAACCCCCTGAGCAGCGCCCAGACCTGAGCAGCGCCCAGAGGCTGCAGCCTCTTTAGCCTCTGTGTCGGCCCGGCCCTGCCTGGACCTTGAAGTCATTAAATTTGAAGTCAGGTTGTAGGAAATAGATCCGGGCCGGAGCGTATCCCTCTATATACAAATCCTGTCTATATCACATCCCGCGAGGAAGCTGCTGTGACACCCCTCGCATTAAACATCTGATTTTCGGATCCTGGAGACGCATTGAAGGTTATTTTGACGCCGTGTTTTATTCTGCGCAAATAAATATAAACGTTACAGTTTATCTGTGTTCTCTGGGGTCTGACGGGGTGAGTGATTTATCCGTGCCGGCTGCGGCATTTCATATATATCCCCATAAGCCAAAGAAGCGGAATGACGGTCGCGTGATGGATTCTCAGGGAGCATCGGATCTGCAGACAGAGATTTATCATTATTGATTTATATTTCTGGATTCAGTTTAAATTGATTTAGAAGTTTTCACTGGCGATGGTGAGCCGGAGAAATGGAAGCCGAACGTGTAACAGCAGCCGGGGTGTGTGAGAAGGCAAGGCGCTGCCGCATTCAGGTTCTCTATCCTGTACAATTCAAGGTTCTCTAAAGCAGCCCATACACGGGTCAGATTTTCAATCAATCGACTTAAAACGATAAATTTTTTTGATTGAGAATTGAGTTTTGCCCACCTGGTTAAATCGACTTAATCCAATCAAAATTTTGTGAAAATTCAGTCGTTTTTTGATCGGACTGGATGATAAATTTCGGTCGGTCGATTGAAAATTGGTTCGGTATTTTGAGAACCAAGTGTGGTCAACCAATTTTTGATCGATTTTTTTCTACCTATTCTACCTCACTTCTGATTGAAATTTTAATCGGACTATTTTGGATCGATTGTTTTGTGGATTGAAAAAAAAATCGATCAAAAATCTTGTATTACATATGGCCCATGATACAATCGACATACAATTTTATACTGACTTAAAAATTTATCGTTTTAAGTTGATTGATTGAAAATCTGACCCGTGTATGGGCTGCTTTAGCGGGTGGGTATGTTACACATTCTGAATACACAATCAAAAAATCCGACAATACATTAGCTAAAAAACTAGTATTACACAATCGAAACACACAGCAATACACAATCTTAACACACAGCAATACACAATCTAAACACACAGCAATACACAATCTAAACACACAGCAATACCTCACACCAGCAATGCGAAACATGAACACACAGCAATGCAGGAATCAACACACAGCAATGCATAATCTAAACACCAGCAATACACAATCTAACACACACAGCATACACAATCTAACACCCACGAGCAATACACATCTAAACACCACAGCCAATACCACAATCTAAACACACAGCACACACACATCTAAACACACAGCAATACACACATCTAAACACACAGCAATACACTAATCTACAACACAACAGCAATACATAACTAAACACACAGCACACATAACAAACAACACCAACAGCAATGCATAATCTAAACAACACAAGCAAGACACAATGCATAAAGCACACAGCAATACATATCTAACACAGGACAGCATCACTACATAACTAAACACACAGCAATACACAGACTAAACACCACAGCAAACACAATCGAACACACAGCAATACACACTCTAAAAACACAACAAGCAATACATAATCTACAACACACAGCAAGCAGAATCTAAACACACAGCAATACATAAGCTAAACACAACAGACGCATGAGCACAATCTAAACGGGGACACGCAAAGCACAACAAGACACACAGCAAACCCATACTAACACGCACAGCAGACGCATACATCTAAAACAACGACAGCAATGCATAATCCCACACAACAGCAAGCAATCAAAACACATCAAACCATCACAAACACACCGAGCACTACACAATCTAAACACACCGCCTGCTAGTATCTAAACACACAGCAATGCATAATCTAAACACCAGCAATACACATCTAAACACACACAATACACATCAATCGAACACAAGGGGGGGGGGGGTCACAGCAATGGGCACAATCTAACACACATCAAGGTACACGCAACTAAAACACCCGCAATACCTAATCTAACGACACCGCATGCATAAGTCTCACACACAGCAAGACATCTCTACACCCACAGCAATAACGACAGATCTTAACACAGACAGCATTACATCATCTAAACACACATGCGGTACACAGGGTCTAACACACAGCATACCTAATCCATAACCACACATACAACATCTTACCACACACAGCAATACATAATCTAAACACACAGCAGACACAAGCTAAACACACAGCATAAACAATCTAAACACACAGCAATACATAATCTAACACACGCAGCACTTCTAATCTAAACACACACAATCCATAATCTAAACACCAGCATACACAATCTAAACACAGGCCGCAATACATCATCTAAAACACAGCAGCAAAATACCCAATCTTCAACACACAGCAGACATCCTCTACACACACAGCCATCCATAAAATCTAAACCACACACAGCAATACATAATCTAACACACAGCATACTAATCTAACACACATCCACTACAACAATCCTAAACAGCCAAAGCAGTCCAAACACCATCGTAGAGACACACAGCAATACCAATCTTAAACACCGGCAATACCATGCCGTAAGCACAGGGCTCAATACACCATCGTAAAGCAACGCAATCGACAATCTAAGAGGTCTAAACACACAGCAATACCAATCTAAGACACACAGCAATACCCAATCTCAACACACAGCCACAGGGCAATCTAAACACACAGCAATACACAATCTAAACACCAGCACTACACATCTAAACAAACACAACAGCACTACATAATCTTAGAGCACCATCAATAACATAATCTAAACCCACAAGCAATACACAATCTAAAGCACAATCAACTACACAATGCTAAACACAGCACAAGACAGCAATCTAAACACTACAGCAATACACAATCTAAACCCACAGCATAGCGAGCGAATCTAAACACACGCAATACACAATCTAACACACAGCACTACCCATCTAAACACACCAGTCAAATACACAATCTAACACACACAATCCACCATCTTAACACACTCGCAATACACAATCTAACTAGCACAGCAATACACAATCTAAACACCAGCAATACACACTCTAAACACAACAGCAATACGATAATCTAAACACACCCATACCAGCTAACACGACAGCAATACATAAGTCTAAACACAAGCAATACATAGATCTAAACACAGCAGCAGGTAGCACAATCGAAACCACAGGCATCACAATCTAAACACACAGCAATACCTATCTCACCACACACAGCAATACAGTAATGAACTAAAACACACAGCAATACATAATCTAGCACGAGGCATGCAATTACGATGAATCTAAACACACCGCAGTACAGGTAGATCGTCAACACACAGCATGCCATAAGTCTAAACACACAGCATAGCACATCTAAAGCACAACAAGCAATGACATAATCTAACACAGGGCAGCAATACACAATCTAAACAGGAACACACAGCAAACATAATCGTAACACAAGGACAGCAATGCAGAATCGTAAACACAGCGCACATGTGCAATGTCATAATCTACCACACAGCAAATACATAATCTGAGAGGAACACACATCAATAGTATACATCATCGGTAAACGGACAGCAGCAAGTACAGAAGGTGCATCTAAACACAGCAGGCCAGCACATACATCATCTAAACACACAGCATACCAATCTAAACACACAGCATCCACAATCTAAAACACAGCAAAATATACACAATCTAAACACCAGGCATACACCATCTCACACGACAGCCATACACCATCTACACACAGGACAAAGACACAATGCTCTAAAACACACAAGCAGCTACACCATCTAAACACAGCGCAGCATACAATCTAAACAACAGGGGGGTAACAGGCAATCCCAATCCTCAACACAAACAGCAATACACAATCTAACACACACACATACAGTAATCAAAACACAGCCATACATAATCTAAACACACAGCAATAATAATCTAACACACACGCACTACTAATCGAAACACACAGCAATGCAACGTCTAAACACAGGCTGACCATGGCATACTCTAAAACACAGAACAGCATACACGGATCTCAATCAGCACAGCAATACGATCATCTCACACACAGCAATCCATCGGATCAAATACACAGCAATACACAATGGGCGTAGAACACACGCAATACATGTCAGCTAAACCACACAGCACTACACACAATCTAAACACCAAGAAAAGCAATACACAATCTAACACACAGCAAGACACAATGCTAAAACACACAGCAATACTAATCTAAACCCACGAAGCAATACATACTAACCAGCCAGCAAATACATAATCTAACACACAGCAAGCATAATCTAGAACAGGCAGCAGCAATACATACTCTAAACACCACAGGCAAATACATCCTCTAAACACACAGAAAAGCATACATCATCTAAATACACAGCAAGTACATAAGTCTAAACAGCACAGCAATACACAATCTAAACACACAGCACTCATATTCTAAACACGCCAGCAAGTACCAGTAAAGTCTAAACACAAAGCGCATACATAATCTCAACACACAGCAAATAGCATAATCGAGGGAACAGGCAGCAGCAACTGCGATAGCTCTAAACCCAGAAGCAGCAATGCTAATCGTGGAAACGACACATCAATACACAGTCAACACACCAAGGCAATACACAGTCTAACAGGAAGCCATAATACATCATCTTAATAATAGAACGCACTACAAAATCTCGAACACACGCAATACACATCGACAGGCCAACCAGCATAAACCATCTAAAACACACAGCGAATACATAAATCTACAAGCACAGGTGGCATACATAATGCTAAAACATAAAAACACACACATACGTATCTAAACACCAGCATGAAGGCATTAGATCTAAAACACAAACAGAGCAATGCATAAGCTAAACACACAGCAATACCACAATCCTAAACACAGGGAAAAACAGCATAAATCCTCTAAACACACAGCAAGAACATCATCTAATAACAACGGCAATAACCTATCTAAACACCAGCAATACGGCAATCTAAACACACAGCAGTACCAATCTAAAAAACACACTCAAGTGGAGGCGGGTATCATAAAACACACCTGCAATAACATAAGATCTAAACAACACGCAATACAGTAAGCTAAGACACCCAGCATACATCTAAACACACGCAATACACAATCTAAACCCCCAGCAATACAATATCTAAACCAAAGGGAAGGGGCGGGGGGGAAAAATACAGCAATACATAATCTAAACGCGGCACAGCAAGCATATCTAAACACACCGAGGACCGAAAGAAGAAGGAAGGGGAGATAAACAGCAATCCATAATCTGGAACGCCACAGCAGTGCTAATCAAACACACAGCAATACCAACACTCTAACACACAAAAGGGCGAAGCAGCATACATCTCTAAACACACCTGCATACAATGAATCTAAACACACAGCAAATACATAAGTCTACAGCACGAGCAGTACAGCAATGGCAGTAATCGTAACCAGCAGCAATGCATAATCTAAAACACATGTAAGCAATAACCAATGCTAAACACAGGGGGGAAGGGGAATACAGCATACGTCCATCTAAACACAACCAATCTTCATCTAAATACACAGCAACTAATCTAACACACAGCAATACACAATCTCAAACACAACGCATACACAATCCGAAACCACAGCAATAACATAATCTAAACACACAGCAATACATAATCTAAACACACAGCATACATAATCTAAACACCCAGTCAATACATAATCTAACACCAGCAATACACCATTTAAACAAAACCCAAGCAATGCATAATCTCACACACATCATCATACTCGAAACACACAGCATGCAATATAACACACAGCAAATACACAATCTAACAACAACAGCAATACATCATCTAAACACACAGCAATACACAATCTAAACACACAGCAATACATTAGCATGGATGAGTCTACCTACATTTCCATTACAGCATTATTTTTATTCTGCTGACGTTGGTATGCTTTTCCATCTGGAAACACAACATTCTAAATTATACTGGTTATAACCAACATCGCTTTCTGTAAGCCTTATTGCTCCTCCCCATCCCTGTTCCTTCTCACTTTTCTCTATTTTGTAGGATCTGTGTATTGTATAAGGGTATGTCTCCACTGCATTTTCGGCTCTGTCCATGGAATGTACTTAGCGCAGGGGGAGCCAATCTCGGGTACCAACTTCCTTCTGCAGATTCTGCAGAGTCTGCTGGAAGGTCAACATAGTGCAGTACATCAACATCCAGCCGGTGAATCTGCAGAACACCATGAGAACAGCCAGTGCCCAAGACAGTTAATGTGGATCGGCTCCGAGCCGATCCACATTAACTGTCTTGGGCACCGTCTGTTCTCATGGTGTTCTGCAGATAACACAGTGGAGACATACCCTTAATCTGGGCATACACGGCTCGATGTAGTAACAGATTCAAACTCGAATCTATTTCAAGATTTGAGCCATCCAGACTTCCTTCGAGCAGGATCAATGGATCCTGCTTGAAGGAGCTTGGCCAAATAGGTTTCCAGCATGTTGACGCATGTCATTGCGCCTTGCTTTTTCGAGACGTGTCACTAGTGGCTATGGTTGCACAGAAACTGAACCTGGAGTCCACAAAACCTTGGTTTACTACACAATGTGGAGCAGTTTGTATATATTGTACATATTGTATTTATATATGGAGCAGTTCTTACCTTCAAACTCAGAACAGGCCTCAAGGTCCAACTGTACATGAATGGTGACACCAGATGGGGGCCAACCAATCCCTTAAAAAAACAAAAAAAAAGACAGCATTTACCACCATAGTAAGAGGTCTCTGTTCTTTTTTGTAGATAAAGACAACACCCTCGTCTGACTTCATATAAAAGATTCTGTGACTAGATTAGAGAAGCATAGAGATCAGATGATTTCACAAACTAACATCCTACGAAGAGTCATCCAGAATTGTACATAGAGGGAGGGATGCGCCCTCTGGTGGCAGACATGATGTATCACCTATAAATCTATGAAGCTTCACATATACAATCCAATTATTGAGGTTTTTTATTATAAATATAGAACAACTACACGCTTGTATCGTAGATATAACCCTACACACAAATAAGTCAGACAGATCCTGTTTTCATACTTGTCCATACACCCTGCTAAGCTTGCCACAGTGTTTACATTAGTCCTACTTATTAGGTAAGATGTATGTAAAGAAAAAAAAAAAAGAGTAAAAACAATACACTCACACAGGACGAGAAATTCCCGTGCAGCTGGATGGAGATTCAGAAGTCATTCGGGAAGAAAATCTAAAAGAGATTGAGAACAGAGATTTCTGGATAGAGCAGACCAGGGGTGGGCAACTAATGCCTGCCATACACCCACAGACGGATGCAGACAGACGAGCTCCGGTGAGTTCTGTAATGCAACTTGATGACGTCATCACGTTGCATTCTGGGGCTGCTTTAATCCTTTGTGTGCCGGCCATTACCTTAAATTGAAGCGACATGGCTGCTGGATCCTTCGGCTCTTCCTCCCCCCTCCGAGTGACGTGACGTGGAAAATTTGAACAGTAAATTGCACGAAAGCAGTTTTCTATGAAGAATACTGCTTTTAATGTGCACCTATGTAATAAACATCGCCCAAATCACCAGGTTAGAGAGGGTTAACTGCAAATGGGCACATCTGGTGCAGACCACCGAACCCCACTCTGTACCAGCTTTTTAAAACAGGAGGTATTAACATGCTCCATTCTATCACAAATCTCAAATGTTTAGGTAAAAATTATCACTTCTGGACAGTGGGCGGAGCCATGCTAATTATTCCTTTACGCCCCATCAGCCATATGCACATCCAGAACCGCTGGTGTATTATATATTATATAATATAACCTTATGGTACAGAGACATTTATTCCAAACTGCATTCAGATGTTTCAGGCTCCTTGGCCATCATCAGTGCAGGGCATGGAAACCATGGCTCTATGGTGTGGGGCTTGGGAGCTGAACAAAGAGGAACAACCATGGAGGTTGAACTATGACCATAGCTGTCAATTTTGTATTTTAAAAAAAACAAGGGGGACATACAGGAAGTGACATTAGGGATGTCACTTCCGGTATACCGATCTGACCACCATTCATTGCAAAATCAGTACTTGTACATGCGGATATTGCAAACGCAATGTGTGTTGTCATGATCACATCTAGTGGCAGAATGTGAAATAGCAGCTGCAGTGTAATCACCACAGACTCATAGAAGTAATTACCATTCATTGCGAAAATCGCCACTTGCGCATATTGCGAATGCAATGCATGCTGCTTTCCCCAGAATCTCGAATATTCGCAATGACAAAGATATAGCACTATATTGGAGATCTTCACAAATTCTCGAAGTGCCAATATTTGAAATTTGAATATTCGCGGTCATCACTACTTATAACCAAAATCCTGGTTTAACCTCCCTGGCGTTACGCCGGAAGCCAATAAGGGTGCAGTTTGATCTGGGATCTTACTCCTGTGCCGGGATCGAGCATAATCACCAGTTCTCCATGAGCCTGTAGTGTTTCTGCATAGCTGCAGGCTCACGGAGTTCTAACGGCCGTGAGTCTTCGGAGTCATTGGTGACACCGAAGGGGGCAGGGCCATAGACCTCCATGTTAGTGGAGGGGGTGTCGCTTTTCCCCACACACATTGACACCGGCATTGTGTAGAGAGCAGGCAGGGAACCACAGTGGAGTACAGTGTACTCAGCCACAATTGTGGCTTTTCGCGCCATTTTTTATGCGTGTAACGCCCGGGAGGTTGAACTTACAACAGAAGTCTTGACTTACAACAAGAATAACTGTTGAGGTAAAAGCATGTTTCAACTTGCACGGTTGTAGGCAAAGCCTTGAGACGTCAGAGAAGCATTTGTGAGCTGCACTCTGAGCCCCAATACACTGTTAAGACAATTTCAGACAAAAACGTCCCCAAAGCAGGTGATCATATGGCGATCATGTGACCGATCTCACAAATAAATACAGAATGGACCATCTCACCAATCTACAAGAGAGACCGGATTCCTGATGTTCTCATGGAAGAGGACTCTCCTTCCCAAAAATAACCTCCTTCCGTTTCATCCTCTCTTCCTGAAAAACAAACATGTCACCTTGAACAGCGTCGCTGCATTTTGTTATTTTACTTCTGACCTCCGATCTGTCCTATTATACCTAGAATCAGGGGTGCACATAAGTGGTACGCTGGTACCCAAAATCGTCTAAAACCTAACTCTGCGTACCTGTCTTTAACTTCCTCTGCGTATCACAGGAGGAGAGCTTCACGGAGCTCTGTGCTTTGACAGCAAGTGCTCTCTAGTGACACCCGGTGGGTTAAGCTGGTATTGTAGATTGAGTTGAGATCACAGCTATATTGTATACAATATATGTCAGTTGCATAACCACAGGGAAACTATAAAAGGTTGCAGTTAGGGTGTGAAACTGGGAATGTAAAAAAATGATTGGACTTATAAGGGTGTTGGAGATCTGGGGGAAGAAAATCAGAGTAGGCATATGTAGGGTAAAATGACAAGAGAAAAGTTGCACTACTGAGATATGATCCTAGAGATATATACTGAGATCTCTGGGGGTTTAAATGGTGTTGTACTGTGAGAGTTACATTTGACCCAAAGCCAGCTGGTGACCTGTGGATGGAGACAGCTAAACTGATGCTCAATCAGGAACAGGAAGGTCCATTCTGCAGCAGAATCTACCATGCAGAAAGCTGATGCAGAGGACAGTGAGCACGACAGTGAGGTAGACCTCCCTACATATGGGGGTGAGTACCAAACACCATCTCCTGGTACTCTCCTGAGGAGCTCACTAAGAAAGTTATGTGCACCCCTGCCTATAATAGAAGGCAGATGAGGAGGTGGTTAGTCCTCTTTACGAATGGGTAGGCTTGCAGGAGTCCCGGATTTATAGATGACACCACAACTTCATTTTTAAATACATTTATTAACAAATGTTAACACATATTGCTAGTAAGAGCAGCTTACAAAATGGCAGAATGCATCATAGAACTAGACCAGCCACAATGGATAATTACAATGTGCAGAGTGGCCAAGCGGAACATCTTAGTACAGTTTAAGAAATAAAAGTGAACTCCGTTTTGTACTCATCCATCCAAAACTTTTTTTTTGTTTTTTTTTTGTCATTTTATTTTAACTTACAACATATACAAAAACCAGGCCACAACCTTTTAATTGTTAACTTTAGATTTCACACCGACTTAACTCTGCAATGTGCAACCATGTCAAAAGACACAGGAAAAGAAGCCAAAAAAACACAAGTCTTCATTGTCATGCAGATCGTTGTACTATGGTATGTTTTCTGGAATGATTTCTATATTACACGTATTGTCACAATAGCTTTTGTGTCGTAGGTTCGGATTGATACCATTGCTTGGAAGGAACTTGTGTTGCCAGGATTGTGCTGCAGGTCACTACAGCGATGGGGTGGTTCCTTTGCAGTAATGAAATAGGGGAAAACATGACACACAATGTATCAGCTCATAGCTAGAAAACTGCATTACGTTATATATTAAAGGTGGGGAACTGAACAACAACCACAGGGACCACGAAAGGTCCAATTAGGGAGAAGGGCTTTCAAGGCACGGAGTAAGAAGGACCAGGGACAGTTTTATCTAATATAAAAGGTCTATCTATTTATGAGAACATATGGAGCAATAGAAATACATATCACAGTATAAGAATAGATATCGCCTTTCACAATGTATCTTAGTTGACAACTAACGTCACTAAGCCCTTAATATGCTTTGTTCTTTATTGTAGTTTTTCAGTCTTCCTGATGAAGCCCTGATTAGGGGCGAAACGTGTCGGAGTTCATCTGAATTTGTACCCTATGTTATTTGTATAATATAAGATACATTGTGAAAGGTGATATCTATTCTTATTGAACTACGTTTAGACTGTGATATGTATTTATATTGCTCCCGATGTTATAATAGATAGATATTTTATAATAGATAAAAGTGTAACCGGTCCTTCTTACTCAGTGTTGTGAAAGCCCTTCTCTTAGGTGAATTGAACCCTTTGTGGTCCCTGTTAGGTTGATAATATCAGGTCATAGTGGTTGGACGTCAACCAGATGAATATGAAAGCTGGCAGACCAGTGACGGATGCCATTTACAACCATTGAAATGCCTGATCATTAATATGTCCAATAACACAAGCGGTGCCAAGACGTTTTTTTTTTTTTTTTTTACTTTTTACCCTGGAACAGCCAAGACCTTTTTGAAAAGGTCTTTAACCTCCCTAGTGTTCTGCCCGAGATATCACTGATCATAAAACTCAACCAGAGATAACTGCGGGCAGACTTTCCTCATACACGCCGATCCTGCCCCAATTGCATCACCAGTTATGTAAAAGTGGCGCTGGGCACCTCCTGAAGAGTGTAAATCGCGGCGGCACATTCTGTCAGCAAAATGAACATGCAAATTGAATGTAGATTGAAGTTGAGCCAATGAAATTATGCAACTGATGTGGTTGATCTAATTGGCTCTAATTCAGAATGTATGTACTTTGTCTGTTAATGTTGAATTTTGGCCTCTCTAAAGGTACCCATACACTGATCGTCTTTTCGGGAATTCAATGCAGCATACCTGTAGTGATCGATCCTGATCCAAGAAAATGTTGGTAAATCCGCATTCAGTCGCCATTACTTTGGATGGGGACCCTTGATCCCCATCCAAAGTATGGGCCAGGGATTGAGCACCTAAAGTGGTGTGCATGGATTCACAGAAGGATCATTCGATTTTTGTGTTACGGCGTTGCATGTGAATCAATGTGTGTATGACACCTATAACACCAAAGACTCAGGGCCGGACAGAATGGCTGCAGATAGACAGAGCACCGCCGATCCCGGCACGGGCAGTTTGTTCTAAGAACACACTGTGACTGCGTTATGGTAACCTCCCTGGCGTTATGCTCGAACTCAGTACAGAGTGCTGATTTCAAACCCCAGCAGGATTGCTTTCCAACCCTCTACTCTCATGTAAGCTTTAAATACCCAGCGCTATCTTTCACCATTGAAGTGAGTCTATGGAAAAATTCTTCGTCCTGCCAGGAGGAGGGGCACAGCGTGGGTAACCAAACTGATTCTCACTTTCCTCAGTCACTTCCTGAACTCGATCACAAACGTCTACAACATTGACGCTCTCTGTTCTGTCCATTGTCTAAATCTTAAAATGAATATAAAACACCTTAATAAATATTTAAAATTTCCCCAGCTTACATCCCGATTGTTGTATAAAACCCACATTTTATGACATTTTCTAAACTCCCATAGACAAATGAAAATACAACGAGCATAGCAGTAAAAACGAAATAAACTCTAAAAGTGAATAATAATGGTGAGAGGACTTCATGTCAACAAAAATTGTTTATAAAAGATCTGGAAGAACAAAACCAATAAAATGTTTTAAATAAACTGATCCCCTTTTACGTTTAATGCTTTGATACAAGAAATGACACGCGTATTGGCCTTTACACCACCACACCACAAAAGGCAGACAAAGGAGCTCGGGGAATCCCAAATGTATTTAAGGCTCTTTCACACTAGCTGTGCTGCGTTACCGCTAATGCATCCAATATTCCCTGGAAATCTAACTGCAGCCGCATTGGGGTGGAAGGGCCCTACATGTGATCAGAGCCAAAGAAAAAAAAAATCCGAAATATATAATGTTTATATTAGAGAAAAAAAGAACAATAAAGCAACAATAACAACCAATAAAATATTTTTCACTTAGGCTGAGGTTCCACTTATGCGGACAGAAAAAAATGCGTTCTCTGGCCGGATCAGCTGCGGTTTACCTGTGGGGTTTTGCCGCAATTTCTTTTTAGTCCATTGACGGCAATGGACTAAAGAGAAATCACGGCAAAAACCCAAACTGCGTCTAAACCACGGAATGTGGCTTCGAAATATGTAAACTGAGTTTTTTTGGGTACCCGCACCATGCGGATCAACAACTGTGGAGGCAGGCACATTGGGGACAATGGGAGCAATGGCCACTCCCAAATCACCCTAGTGGCTATGTTAGGCTATGTTCCCACTTAGGTGATTAATCGCCTGCGCTGGCAGTTAATCGCCTGAGGTGGTCGATTTTCAATCCTGATCCTAATAGGGACAAGCCCATTGAAAGTAGTGTAGGCGGTTGGTAGGCGATTAATCACCCAAGTGGGAACATAGCCTTAGTTTGCAGAATCTGGGCCATCATTACCCCATATCACTTTTCCTTGGGCTGGGAACCGCATACAATGCAAATATGCTACATGTGGCGGGTGTATCTATTATAATTCTGTGGAGTTGGCTATAAGCTTTACGAAGGACCTCCAGGTGGAGTTGGCTGTGAAGGTGGCTTTACGAAGGACCTCCAGGTGGAGTTGGCTGTGAAGGTGGCTTTACGAAGGACCTCCAGGCAGGTACTATTTTACAATGGGCTGGTTTGATGATCAGGCTTTCAGTGTTGTCAATTACCTGCCCTCTGGTGGCAAAGCTGGCACTGGGTAATCTTAGCTACTCAGCTGTACTACTTGTGTTGTCATATTGTTTGTTTTCCCTATTCCATTTCTATAAAGAGTCGGCCAATGTATTAACTCAATGTCACCAAAGTTTTCCAGAAGTGAGCTGATGATGTTCAAGTCATACAACTTCCATAATTACCAGAGACCTATACCTCTGACAGATGAACTTCTCCTGTATCCGATGATTGTTCTAGCTAACCTGGCAGTGGCGCATTGATACCTGGAAATCTGTGATAAAGTCACAACGACATAAACAGTATACTTTGTACTGAGTCAAGGGAACGGCTGAATACATACGCTTTTCATGTCCTGAGGCCACAGAAATGATGGGCTGTGAATCGGAAGAGGCTTGTTCAATGTAAGCGTACCTTGGCGAATATCCAAAATTAGAATTGAAGTAGTGTGAACAGCTGATTCAAATATCCTAAAGAGGAGTGATCATGACACAGCCGGGATCTTAAAGTAAATAACCCTGCAAAGAAACCACCAAAGTGTTTCCTGGCTTGAACTGATTACCAAGTGTGCCTCCGTAGGTCTTCTATGAACTGTGCAAATTGTAATTTCTATGTTCTAAGATAGGATTACCTGTATTTAAAAAAAGGATAATATATTTGCATTTCTTTATAAAAGTTATATATTGAAAATAAGTAATGAACAAACATGGGATATATTTTACAAATAAAGTGTGCAAGAACTAGGCTTGCCTTGTGAACCCTGTTCCCTAAACTTTTTAGGTTAACCCCCCAAGATACAGAATATTTCAAAATGATAATGCCTTTTAAAAGAAATGAACGGCAGGTTTGGAGAAGAGAGGTCCTGCTGAAGGTAGTACGTTTCCTCCTCCTATTATTTCATACATTCACAGATCCATGTCCAGTGGGACCTTATCTCCTCTGACCCCCCCAGCAATCTGTTCCTGCCTCCAGAAGGAAATCTGCTCCTTGTTTGCTCACTTAGGCCCAACAAATGGTGCCTACCCCAATATCCTGAGACACAGGAACGGAATATTGTTACTCTCTCACTGCCTACGTTGGGGAGGTTTTAAACCTGCTGCTGGCAGATATCACCACTAGAACAATGCTTTTAAAATATTAAAAACTTTAAAAAAAACATAAAATACCCCCAACCTGAAGATGCAAAACTTGTCTAGCAAACCTACTGTGTGTATCAGCAATAGTTTCAGAATGAACACAGAATAGATTCTCAAATTAGCATAACCTTAAGTCTCACAGGAAGGAGAGGGCCAGCCATGAGTGCTCCCAGAAGTGCTCCTTGCACACGTCAGCGCAGTTATACAGGATCACCTGGCAGCAAACACGTTGTAAGGAAAGGTCAAGCACAAGACCCAATGTGCAATACATGTTGTGACCTAGTATCTCAGCAATTCACTACTGAGCTGTGCAGTCACCATTCTGTCCAGCACAGGGCACACTAGGTTCAGAAATGGTATGCAGGTAGTAAGCAGTACGGTGTCTTGGAAATGATAAAATGCAGAGTTTGAGGAGAAATATCAGAGACGATGCAGAGAGGGAATTCATCTTTTCCTGCGGCAGGTCCTCTTGTGTTCGGCGTGCCAATGTTCCTGCTGGCATTTAATGGAGCAGTACGAGGTGTTCCAGCAGCAGTGATACATGGCTTCCTCCTCACAGTTGTAGCACTAAAAAACAAGCAAAAAACAATAAAACAGAAAATCCCAAGTAGAAGACAGAGGCTACCGCAGCTGTATGACTAATTGCAACAGACCAGACATGTACATTAATGGTATAAGTGTTGCATTATGGAGCACCTATCATACGTCCACCTTTTCATCTTGGGTACTGCTGCTTGGCAACATTACTAATGAGATGATACGAGCCAAGGCTCAAGGCGAATTTTCTTTGCTTTTTTTTCCTCTGCCTGCGACACTGTTCATGGTCTTCTCCAGACTCCGCACACTATCAGCAATGCCGCCCATATATTACTCTACTGACTGCTCATTCCAAATCTTTCAATAGTAACTCTTCCTCTTCCACCTCCTCCCCAGTTCTTTTCTCTAATTATACATCTTCTCTTGGTAAACATATGTCATCCTTTGGCGTGCAATGACATTTATATGTTCATGAAACCCAAATGTACCTGTCCACCAGGGCCTTGACTCCCTCTGTCATGGCAAACATCTTGCGTTGCCTGTCGGCCATCTTTTCACGGATTACTTATACAGTAAATAGTTTACTTTTCATGGGACAACACTGAAGATATGATACAATGTGATGTAGTCAGTGTACAGCTTGTATAACAGTGTAAATGTACTGTCCCCTCAAAATAACTAATACGAGCCATTAATGTCTAAGGCCATGTGTCCAATGGTGAAAAAAGACATGTGCCGACACAATTGCCCACAGCTTATTGACTAAGCATACCAAAGACGTTAAAAACAGCATTCAAAAAGCATCGGTCACTGCTTTTCCGCGCCTTGGTGACATGTCCATTGATCTTTAATGGATGTGTGTCCGGTGCCACCACACGGTGCGTCAATAAAGACGTGACATTCCGCAGCTTCAAAACAGCACCGCGTGCGCGCAGAGTAATATAATGCAGAGTGGGCAGTGTCCCATTCAGCAGAATATTTTGTGTGATCACCAGTATTTTTCACTGCCACTGGACAGTCGAAATTTGACAAATCACAATTCAATTGCAAAGCTACCTTAAAACCCGACAGAACACCTTTGGGGTGAATTAGTGCAGAGGTGGTGATCTGGTCTTCCTTGTCAAACATCATACTGTTAAGGAAGAATGCTCCAATATTTACATAAACACAACTCTATAGCTGTAATAACGGCAAAGGAAGGGCCAATTCCAGTAAGAATCACTCACATCATTAACCACCTTGGCGTTGTGGCCAGTTCATGCCATTTTTTTCAGCTGTACTCTGTTGTGCTTCCACATCCTTACCCCTACACATCACCAGCATTGAGACACCAGCGATGTGGGCCAGGAAATGGCGACATGCCCGCCAGTAACATGGAGGTCTGTGGCCCCGCTGCCCCCCCAACTGTATGGCGTCTAAAGATGCGGCGCCGGAAGAGCTCAACAAGTCTGCAGCTATGCAGAATCGCTGTGGGCTCGTAGAGCACGTTTTAAGAACAAACTGTGATTGTACTGGGTTTGGGCATAACACCCAGGAGGTTAATGTTAATGTGTAAAGGCAAGAGTCACGATACTTTTGGCAATAATGTGTATATCTCTTTATTTCCAGTTGCCCAATTAACATTTGAAGCCTATCTGCCGCACTGTCCAAACGAGTGGCCAGGTTCTCTCGATTTTTAATCATGATTTCAGAATTATTCTTAACACCAGTGTTACCCATTAGTGCTTTCCTTTCTCTTTTTGGGGATTTATACTACTTGAATTGTTGATTACTTTGAATTAATAATTGCTTGTGTTGCAACCAAGTTTGTCCCATCTTCAGGTTCCAACACAGTAGTACTGAGCAACTACAACTTATGGACTATTGTGCCTGGCATAGGACTCTTACCCACTGCTTCTTCTTGGTCTGAGAGATCAGCTGTTTGTGTTGTGCTGCCATTTTCTTCATTTCTTCCAGGAATTCCTCTTTGCATTTCTCTTTTACCTGCTTGCATTTTCTGTCCATTTCTGCCTGAATGTTGGCCACGGCTTTATTAACAGCTTGTCTCTTCTCCTCCTCCTTCTCAGCTCGTAGCTATAATGGAAAGAAATGAGAATAAAATCAGTGCATTGCAAGGAGTATTATCAACAAGTCTGAATGTATAAGGAGATCCCGAGCAGTGACATAACCAGATATCAGGGAGGACAACGACTGCATCAAGTTAAAATAAAAGTATCCACAAGATGGCGCTGCCAACCTGGATTGTTTAGATTTCCCCAGCCGAGTCCAGCTCGGGAATGCTGGATAAAAAACAGAAGAAAGATCAGTCATTGTACCGACCAGCACCTGCAGGGAGACCAGTCGATACCCTGACAGGTAAGTGGGACCCTGACTCAAGTGTTAGCCAAGAGGGCTTTTTCAGAACATTTGTGTGCTGAAAAGCTAGGTCTATACTCGAGTATATATGGTAAATGCACAGGATGAGAGGGGAATGATGACTGTATAAGATCCTTATTGGAACATTTTCTACAATCAAGTATGGCAGGCTTCATCCTTATTTGATGGCCTATACTGAGTGGTGTTTGTCCAGTGAGTAATACATGTCCTCATTTTAGCAGTCCCCAAACAACACAAAGTTTTATCTCTACAAGAGTCTACAGTTTCACCACAAGTGTTACTATTGTGAACATTGTAAGAAAACGGGAAATACTCTGACCTCTTCTAGAGCTTCTCGCACGGCTCTCTCGGTCTCCCTCTTGTTGTCCGTGCTCATTCTCTCTTTAAACTCGTTGAAAATCTTGCTGTACTTGTCATGACACATGTTCTGACAGCCGCTATCGTTATTGGTCTGTGTGCTACGGTGTGACATTCTTGGGGACGAGGCACTTTGCTTCTTGGTCTGAGTACAGACAGACACCTTCTCTGCTGGAGGCGGCATGGAGGGGATTTCCTGGCTTGAGCTGACGGCTTCCGTCTCAGGTTCTGGTTCCGAGTCCTGCAATAAAACATAGACATAAGTACATCATACACCAACATTTATGTTCTTGTTCATTAAAGACACAGTTTATCCGAACATATAATCTATGACACCAATTTTTACACACACAGATCCTCATCTACTAGTAGATAAAGGGTGTGGTCTATAGATTCAAAGCATTTACATATAAAATAGGTCGCTGTAACTTTGCAAGAGAACCACAATGATTGTTTACCGATTATATTATCATTTTTCACTTGAGCTTTCCAAAAAGATTATTCAGTATTTAACTGGGCATTTCAATGACCCAATGCTATGCATCAAAGTAAAAACCCATCAGTTTTTTTTAGGTTTTATGGGGTCTCTAGGTATACCAAAGGTCTGTACAGACGCTAATTGTTTGAACAACAAACCCTCCCAAAAACGCTTAGATTTCCAACCGCTTTTTCAGCCGATCGTGATGTCATTGGTCGATCTGCTGGGAGATCGGCAGAAATTCTAAACGTGTATGGGGGGTTTCAACACATAGTAAGAGAATTGTTATAAACAAAAAGAGCACATGACGAGATAAGTTTCTAGAGTGCTAAGTATCGATAGTATGAAGATTGTATAACTGATCTTCTGCTGTGCACATCTCATTGGCAGGCAAGAACATGCAATGAGCTGCTCACCAGACTAGTGTGCTATACTTGTATTTCCAAGTGAAAAAAAATAAAACAGATAATTTTACAAGAAACTTTGCATATTATTGTTTTTTTTTTGTTTCAGCATAATGCACATTCAAAAACAAATACTTTCCCTTGAACCTTTCAAAAGAGAATGTACAAAAAGGTACAGTAAAATGAAAGGACATCGGCTCCTTTCAGATCCCTGGAGGGGACAGATCCTGACACACCACAGGTCAAAGGGAATTGAAGGCTTGTGGAACGTTCAATCTCATTTTCTATACCTACAGGAAGCCATACATTGGTCAATTGTTTTATGATTGAAATGTCTTGCGAGATTTTAATCAATCGCACCACTACACAGCCGATAGATTCCTTCTGTACATACTTGTACAATTGACATACAATTGTACAATTGACTTGTACAATTACCAACATATGAGATCACTTTCTGATCGATTTTTTGTTCGATATTGATCACTTTTGGCCGTGTATGGCTACCTTTAGACATATGTCTCTATAATCAGCAGGGGGATCCATACTTTTTTGGTGCTTTGTCTTCCATCCTCATAACATTTAAGTCTCGAGTGTGAAAAATATTGCTTAAAATTTTTTTTCTTTTTGCCCCATGTCGATCTCATAAACCTCCTGGGCGTTACACGGTTAAAAATACGGAGGTCCCGTGCAGTTATGCTGGGAAAAGGTGATGCCCCTCCATTTACATGGATACATGGAGGTCTATGGCACCGCCTACCCCCGTCCCCTTTGTGTCACCGGTGACGCAATCTGGGGCAGACCCGGAAGCATCGTGGTCACGATCGGCGGGAGAATCCGACAGACAGGTAAGTTTTTCCATACTTAACTCGTGCCAAACACCCATGAGGTTAAGACTTCCAGCAGGATACTGTATATATGTGATTGATGCCCCTGAAGAAGCCCCATTCAAGGGCAAACACAAAGAACATCATCATGCAAATCATGATTAAAGCGCAGTTCGTGTGTCCGTTTTATGTATTATGTCAGTGGTTCCCAAACTGGGGGGCGCTGGCCCTCATTCTGAACCTGTGTTTGAATGGGGAGAGGGGGGGGGGGGGGGGGGCTTGATAATGTTCCTAAATAGAAAAGGGGGGCCCTGCAAGGAAAGTTTGGGAATGGCTGTATTATGTGCTATTTAGGTATATGAAATGCTAAATACCTTTTAAAATTATATTTATAAAAAATTTCTGTGTATTGATGTATGTCCACTATGTATAAAAAAGACTGGTTTTAAACATTACTTATTCTACTATGTTGATAATTCTGGCCTTAAAAGCCCCAACATAACATTGGTTAGTAGAGTGAACAATTAGTGTTCTCCTCATAAGGGTATTGTTCTTTTTCTTATTAAAAGAAGTTGAAAGTTATGGTTTGGAATACATGTTTTACTGGATAACTGTCTATATTAACTAAAATAACAATTTTAGAGAGGTTGGAGAAGGAAAGAGGCAGGACAAAGTGAAGAAAATGGTGTGAGTTCATATTATTTGATATTTAACAATGCTGAGCAATTTAAATCCACTATCATTGATGGCAACATAGCTTTGATTAAAAAATCCCAACTTCTCCATCGGTTTGCCCGAACCCAGTTTGGGATAAGTTTGTATGCAAAACAGACTTACCCCGAGCTGGGATTGGGCATATTTACCTATCCTCGGCGAGTATGCGGCGACTCTGAAGCTCAGCGGACTCGCCAGTTGCTCCTGCTCCGAAGAGACGGGGGGTGGGGGGATGGGTTCGGCACCATTGACCTCCATGTTAAGGAGGCAGCGCCTGTTTATTGCCCCATATCATCGATGACTCTGGCCATGTATAGAGGGGAGGAGGGAGGGCAGGGAAAACCAGAGTAAAGTGTAGGTTAAAGAAATACAGAGAGGTAAAAGAAATACGTTAAAAATGAGCATACACACAGCATACACAACATATACTGTCCTTCCAATCTTGTTTTTTAGGCATTTTTACATAATGCAGATTGTTTGCATAGACACGCCTCCATGTTCTGCATGCGCACGTTGCGTACAGAAAAAACCAGCAAGGGGAGTGAACCATGAGGTCTCTAATGCCTATCTGCTAGAACATAAAAGAACACTGCAGCAGCTCAGTAAGACAACAGAAATAAAACAAGGGAAACTCAGCTGACAGGATCTGGGTATAAATCAATAACGAGATCTTACTTCCTTCTTGGCATCCACG
Organism: Ptychadena robeensis; assembly: GCA_036250615.1. Taxonomy (NCBI): domain Eukaryota; kingdom Metazoa; phylum Chordata; class Amphibia; order Anura; family Ptychadenidae; genus Ptychadena; species Ptychadena robeensis. The sequence continues at coordinate 132,687,791 of CM070036.1, read as the reverse complement.
TTTTGATTGCGTCGTCCTTTCTTGGCCCGCGGTTCCTGAGTCGCTGCTTTCTGCTGGAAAGATGAAGGGACGAGCTTAGAGCAATATAAAACTGTACAGATCTCAAACATAAAAAATATATTCAGAGACAAGGCAATCTGTAAATTGTACAGATCTCGTCCACAAACTGTTTATAGCTCGTCTGGGCCTCAATTAGAGGAGCCGGAGGAAACAATTCATGGACTTGTCTGGTTGCCCAGACAATCTATCCCTTTATGTCTGGAGGAAACTAGGACAAGCTGTGAGGAGGTTGTATGAGGACTCCAGGTGTACTCCGGGTTATCAGTCACTGATGAAGACTGCTGTATGTGTGCAGAAATCACACCGTCATCTATTACCGATATAGGAATAAAGTCATCATAGCTAGCAAGAACGGCGCGCTAATAAGGGAGAACGGGATGTCTCTGCAGAGTGTGCTCAGCATTTCTTTATAAGCCAATGCTGCTTTTTTTTTTTTTTAATATACTAAGACTCCTCGTTCTGTATGAGATCGGTGAATCATAGGCCGGGGCCTTTCATTTACATTGTAACTATGAAGGAGATAAATGATAATATCCTGTGGTGAGCCATCAATTACAATACACTGGTATATGGAAATTCTCCTTCATATTAATTCATTCTTTCAGAATTAAAAAAATCATCTATGAAGCATAAAGAGAAACCTCAGCATAACACAAACAAAGCAGGGTCTCAAGATTTGGTTTTGAAGAATTAATAGCAATATAGACATGGCATCTAACAAAACAAAAACAAACAAAAAGATGAGTATTTCTAATTACTGCTTCAATTCATATTATTATTACTATTAGAGCTTTCATAATAAAAGAAACATAAAATCAGTGTATAGGAAATGTTCTTGGTGAAATACATTTGCATATTTGGATTTGGGTGAATTCACATCTACGACACGCATTTAAGGCCCACATACACATTTCGATTTTCCCATTCAATCAACATAAACCAATCTATCTTGGTTCAACCAAAAATCGATGCCTGTCTACATGTTTAGATCAACCTAGATCGATCGAAATTGACCAAAAAAAAAACGATCGAAAAGTGATTTGAACATGTTGGAAAATTTTGATCGATTGTGTATACATCTAATATTATTTTGTTGCGCCTGACCGATTTTTGATCAATTTAATTAATTAGAATACTTATACACCGTTGGCAGACATTTTGGTGTGTTTATGATCAACTTCCTTCAATTATGCTTTCGATCAATCAAACCAACATCGATCAAGTATTGGTTTCTCCATGTGGGACCTTTTCTGTTACTCTAAGTGTTTGTTTAGGTCCACACCTTTGGAACAAATTTTTTGTTGTTTTTGGAATAAATAATGAACTAGTGATAAACTGATGGAATCTCAAACCAATCCTACTGTCAATTCTATTGTTTATTCAAATATCATATAGAGAGTTTGGAGTTCAAGTGATACCGTTTATTGGCTTAAGGTACCCATACACGTTGCGATTTTTTGTGTGATTTTAGCCCTTCCGACCGATCCGGTCGGTCGATCGTTTGGGATTCGTAACATGCAAATGTAGTCCGACCGATGCTGTTTTAGAAAAATCTGCCAAAAAGTTGGTCGGGTCCCAAATGATGATGCTCGTAATTTTCAGTCGGTGGGCCACATTCAAAAGAGACTTTTAAAGAATTCCTGATACAACTGGCCGATCGGTCGGTCAGTCGGTAACTAATCGGACGAAAAATCGGACGAAAAATCGCGCATCCGACCGACTTTTAAAAATAGCAGTAAAGCAAAAATCGGGAGTCGAATATCGAATCGGTCCACGAAAAATCGCAAGGTGTATGGGTACCTAACTGAAGTCATTAGAGAAGCAAGCTTTCGGGATGTCACAGATCCCTTCTTCAGGCTTATACCTATAGTACCTATATATATGTATTATATATACTCCAAACTCTCTATATTCATCGATGGCTAACACGGTACAACACTTTACTTTTATTCAAATATCATGAAATCTAAATGTTTGAATCCCAGATATAAAATACTCAATGGCATCAACCAACAGGATTCTCTAAAAAATTGCCTAATACATGAAGGGTGACTAAATGCTGGTAAAACAGCAATCTCAGGAAAACAAAACCAGAAAACTTCTATTGCAATCCAGCAAAACACGCACTTGATGCCAAGACAGAGATTTTCTAATTGCTGTTTGATCCAAAGGCATCCTAAAGCTAGGCATACACGGTTTGATTTTAGCATGATCGATCTTCGATCCGATATTAGATATTTTCATCGAACATAATGGAGTCCAAAGTAGTAGCACATGGAAAGTTTGATTGGTATACGACTCAAATCAATGTTTAATGCAGATCAAAAAACACAGGAAAGAGTCATATAAAAATGTGTCACCGAATACAATCGCCCGACCAACACACACAATGCTACGATTTTTTTCGATCTTTGTACAATCAACATAAAATTTCCATCATGTCTGTTCCCTTTTTTTTTTTTTTTAAACGTGTTGAGCGTTATTGCACAATATCCATCCGCCGAACCATGTGTGCAGTATACGATTTAAGTTCGATCAACGTATATTTTGATCAATTTAAGTTTATCGAACCCTAAAATCAAACCGTGTATGCCTAGCTTAACTCAGTCTTTCTACATCAGTTGATACCAGCTGCTGCCTAGGCACAGATTCTCCGGCTCTGATCAGTAGAAAGTGACACAACATTATCACAAATTGGTCATTTACAGTCACCAGCACTGGCAGCATACGGCAATGATGGTTTCATATTCACACAGACCTAAAATATTAACGGAGCGGAATGATGATGAGAAAGCATGGGAACTATTGATGTTCAGTATATCCTGTCAGTTGTTGAACAGTTTACATTCTCTCAGAGGAGTCATAGAGGATAGGGGTTTGTGACTTGGGTGTGGAAGGCTGGGTTACAGTAATGGATGAGTCGACGAGGAAGTGACATTAAACCCTCATGATGATGAAATTTACAATTCAGTGAAGTGAATCAGTAAAAAAGTCGGGACAGTGACAAAGAGACACATTACACAACTGTAAACACATAATGCGGGTCATTACTGGGGAAAACTCATCTAGACATAAAAGAAAGTAAAACACCAAGTGTGCCATGCCCACATACAGTATACAAGCTGTATACTAGATATTAAGCCCATAAATTGAAGGTGAATAAACCGAAGACCTCAAGATATAACTATGATATCTGTACAGAGGTCTTTGCCTGTCTGTATTGATCATTCAATGAAATAACCTTCCAGATTGACAGCAGCAGTTTCTTACGGTATAGGGCACAGTGGGGTGACACCCTCTCCTCCTCTCTCCAATCTTCTAATAGGAGAACCGGAGCTGTATGTACAGCACTCATTTGTCCTGATGATGGTAGTGATCACAAATGGTTGTTTCCAGTGATTCCATGTATACATAGAGCTTGTCTCCACTAAACCTAGACACACATGGTTAAATTTTAGCGTTCAATTGGCGTTTTTCGATGCCCACATAGTACAATCGACGATCATTGATCGATTTTTGTCAGAACGTCGATTGAATCGTGATCAGACAGGTTGGAAAATTTTGCTCGATTGTACAATCATTGAACTACATTCCTTGCAGCTTTTTTTTTGGTCGAGTCAATGATACTCAATGTATGTGGCTACTTCCCTTTAACTTCTGATTGAAACTAAAATCGTAAGAGGAATTCAATCGACGATTTTGGATTTCTTTGATTAACTTTTTAGTTGAAATTGAAGAATAATCGTACTCCCCATGTGGAGTACATCGATTAAATTTAAATCGATTTTAAATTTTTTTGATCGAACTACAAAATCGAATCTAACATCAATTGAACGCTAAATTGAACCATGTGTGGCTAGCTTTACACATCCAAAAACACAAATTTTTTGCCGTGTTAAGCTTGGCCATAAGACAAAGGGAAAAGAACAATGGTCCTTTGGCTTTGGTTTGTGTCATATCGCAAAAACGTGTCTGAAAAGTAACGAACCAGTTTTTGACACATCCGATGTATTATTAATAGATGTGTTAATGCGTGTCAACACATGGCAACACTGGTAACCACGATTACATTTCTACATCGCATAGTGAAAAGACACCACTGTGAGACACATCAAAATTGCCGTGCACGGCGCTTGAATCTTTTACAAAATAGAGCCATCAATGCCCAGCTTCAAAATGCCTTTATACCCCCCCCCCTCAAGCCTTATCCAGGGTCAGAGTTGGGCCTATAGTTCCTTAAGGCTACCATTCTTGCTCACTATTGTCAGATGAGCCTGCATAGCAGCCTCTTCCTTTGTAACTTTTAATAAACATAAAATGTTGTAGTCTGATGGAGAGAAGGCAGAGAAAGGACTTCAGGTCCCCATACACAGGTTGATACCCACAATGAATACTCGAGTGCAGCGTGACAACACCGTTTGGGCAGTAAATCGATGCGTACCACTTGCAATGGCAATTGAACAGAGATTTACCAGCATGTTGGTTCCCTGCTCGACCGAGCTTTCTTCAAAGGCTGATCCCCCTTGAAGAATGGCTGGCCGCAATGGATTCCCAAACAATCGATCACCGCAAACGTGCATGGCGGTCGATTGTTCAGGAATTGACTGGAAAATCGACCTGTGTATGGCATCCTTTACCCTTGCCTGCAGCATAAGACATTATCTTAGCCGAGACCGAGTTACTGACTACTGACTAGAGGTCTACATATAAATTATTAATGATAAATATATTTAAAAAATGATACTGTTAGTCTTTGTGACATGTCAGAAACATATTCCTGCAGACACTACTAATGGATACACTTTATTCTTAACGCTAAGATCACTTGCCTGTTCATTGCTGGTAGACGAGATACTAGACTCTGCTTCTTCCTCCCCTTTGTCTTCTCCTTTAGATTTCCAGAATCTCCCTTCACGCAGGAAGCGCTGATGCAGCTGCATCTCATCGCAGGCTTTTTTCCAGCCCATGCTGCGCTTTACATGTAGCTGGTGAACATTTACTGTAATGTCTTGTATGTTTTCTGAAGGAATCCAGGCCCTGCGTTCATGGAAATTACACAAATATGACTAGAATGTGCAATACTTCGAGACTTACAATCACTGGTAACACATTCCCCCTCAATTTCTGTTCTGGCCAATGATTTACTAAACAGTAGGAAAGGGGAAATCTTCAACAGGAAAATAGCAATCAAAAGTCAAACAGGGGTTGAAACATCCGTCTGCTTAACTTTAAATATTTTCTTCTGTCTGTTTGAGAGTTCTTTTTTAACAAAAAGAAAGGGAAGGCATCTCTTGTAATCTTCAACTGCAGTAACAACTGACCGGAATTATAATAGTTCTGCAACAGAACTGCCTAATAATTCTGCACACCTTGAACCGGATTCCAAAAAAAGTGAATAAAAACTGAATGCAATGATGTGGAGGTGCCAACTTCTAATATTTTATTCAGAATAGAACATAAATCACGGAACAAAAGTTTAAACTGGGAAAATGTAAAATTTTAAGGGAAAATTATGTTGATTCAAATTTCATGATGTCAACAAATCCTCAAAAAGTTGGGACAAGGCCATTTTCACCACTGTGTGGCATCTCCGCTTCTTCTTACAACACTCAACAGACGTCTGGGGACCGAGGAGACCCGTTTCTCAAGTTTAGAAATATGAATGCTCTCCCATTCTTGTCTAATACAGGCCTCTAACTGTTCAATCGTCTTGGGCCTTCTTTGTCGCACCTTCCTCTTTATGATGTGCCAAATGTTCTCTATAGGTGAAAGATCTGGACTGCAGACTGGCCATTTCAGTACCCTGATCCTTCTCCTACGCAGCCATGATGTTGTGATTGATGCAGAATGTGGTCTGGCATTATCTTGTTGAAAAATGCAGGGTCTTCCCTGAAAAAGATGACGTCTGGATGGAAGCATACGTTGTTCTAGAACCTGAATATATTTTTCTGCATTGATGGTGCCTTTCCAGACATGCAAGCTGCCCATGCCACACGCACTCATGCAACCCCATACCATCAGAGATGCAGGCTTCTGAACTGAGCGTTGATAACAACTTGGGTTGTCCTTGTCCTCTTTGGTCCGGATGACATGGCGTCCCAGATTTCCAAAAAGGACTTTGAATTGTGACTCGTCTGACCACAGAACAGTCTTCCATTTTGGCACACTCCATTTCAAATGCTCCCTGGCCCAGTGAAAACACATGAGCTTGTGGATCTTGCTTAGAAATGGCTTCTTCTTTGCACTGTAGAGTTTCAGCTGGCAACGGCGGATGGCACGGTGGATTGTGTTCACTGACAATGGTTTCTGGAAGTATTCCTGAGCACATACTGTGATTTCCTTTACAGTAGCATTCCTGTTTGTGGTGCAGTGTCGGGGTCCGGAGATGACGGGCATCCAGTATGGCCTTGACCCTTACGCACAGAGATTGATCCAGATTCTCTGAATCTTCGGATGATGTCATGCACAGTTGATGATAAAAGTCTTTGCAATGTTTCGCTGGGTAACACGTTTCTGATATTGCTCCACTATCTTTCTGCGCAACATTGTGGGAATTGGTGATCCTCTACCCATCTTTTCTGAGAGACACTGCCACTCTGAGAAGCTCTTTTTATACCCAGTCATGTTGCCAATTGACCTACTTAGTGTTTATTGGTCTTCCAGGATTTGTTGACACCGTGAAATTTTGGTTCAACATATTTTTCCTTTATTAAAATGATACATTTACTCGGATTAAAGGTTTGATCTGTCATCTGTCTGTTGGCTCTAGAGGGTCTGATAAATAGGAGGAAGTGGCTTCGGTTCTCCAGTACTAAACATGCTGGTGCCAGGAATAAAAGTAGGTAAAAAAGCAAGTATGTTTGTTTATTTGTGTAGTTGTTTTCCAGGATGTAAACTGCTGACAGGCGAGGAATATGTCTATTTAATGGATACGTCTTTTTATTTTCAGTTTAGAACCCCTTTTAATTTTCTCGCTACAGCTCTTCATGTCAAGGCCAATGGTAATGCTTATTTGTTACAGTTTATAACAGGAATATTACACAAACCTTTAAAACTTAAGGCTGAGGCATACCCCTATAGGAAATGACGTATCAGTATATCCTGGCATGTCATGACCCGCACCAAGTGGTGTCACAGCAGATACAGATGCAACAGGGTCACATAAGACGCCCAATTTATAAACAAGGGGCGCAATATGTGACATGAGCAAAAAGTGTCAGTTTTCAGGCACAGTTTGCTCATGAAGATTAATAGGTGCATAGTGTTGCTAACATGGCCAAACTACCCCCTAAACTGACATGAAAAGCGCCGGAGCCAGCAAGCACCTTGGACACATTATGTGTCCATAACACCACCAGCCCAACAAGCCGTTTTTGTAATATCTTGCTTACCTCTGGTGATGATGGCCAAAGAATCGAACATCTACTTGATTGTCCTCTTTTTGCATGACTTTGGCAGGCCAAAAGCCAAAACCTTTCATTTTGGCCCAAACTAGCTCATGGTTAGGGATCTACAAGACAAATAAAAAAGCTGTATGCAAGATTAAGAACATCAGATTAATCAGAATGTATCTGAATGGCAGATTACTAGTCATGTATGATTTACATACATTATATGGGGTTCAGCTAATTCTGGAGCATGCACAATGTGATTGAAATTTCCAGAAACCATGCCAGAAAGTGTAATATGTACCAGTTGCAAGCTGGAGATGTAGCTGCTGCAAATGTACTTGATGGAAAATGTACTTTGAACAGTGATTCAATAAAAGACACATAAACAAAAAAACACTACAATATCCATACTAAACAATGTTGTTTGATGTTAAAAATGACATCATATAGAAGATTGATATAAAGGCAGGGCCTGGGTCATTACAAATAAGGACAACACTATCCCATACATGTGGTCCCTATCCTTTGCACTATACACTACCGGTGACCGGGATCACAGAAACTTACAGATGTTGTAGAACAGCAGAATAAAAAGATCAAAAGACATAAATAATATAATACATACACATGGATAGCAGAACCAGTTGTCAGGCCGTGCGTTTGACAAATAGAAGCAATTTTTGCAGAGCTGCAGCTCATCCAGCTGAAACCAGAAGATATTTAAACCATCGTCATACATTATGCCTGTATTCACATGACAATTACATTGATAAGTCACTATGAAAATCTAAGGATTCCAAATCTCTAGAACAGTGATTCTTAACCTTTTCAGATCTCCGACCCCAGAAGTGATGCCATGAAGTGTCATTTCCTGTATTTGGAATGTGGAAGTGTTGGTGTAGAGAAGTGGTGGGCCACGGAGTTGATATGGACTGATACAACAACATTAAAGGGCCGCACATAACATTTTAAATCTGTACTGACTTGTATAAGCATTTTTATTGATTATATATTTTATTAAAAATGACAGCAGGCATTGCTAGAAGACATTATTTTTTAAATAACAAAATATGTTTTAAATGATACTTCAAGCATTAGGGAACGCTGTAGTATGGTAATGCACATTTTGTATCGTATATATCATCAAAGGTTATGTGCTTCAAAGCCATTGATTATATTGACCTAACCTTCGATTCAGCAGACAGGTGAGTTCCTGTGCCCTATGCATTAATATTAAGGTTTCAGGGGCCTCAAGTGGAAGACTGAGGAGGGCCCCAAATAACACCCAAAGGGCCGCAGGTTGGGCACCTAGGGTGTAGAGTGTCATTTCTACGTTCCAAATACCAGCATTTGCCTCCCTCCTAACTTCCCACCTCCCTTGTGGGCATCAGTAAACTCCAACATGCTTTCAGTGAACGCGGAAACCCCTGTTCAACCCCTGAGGGGGTCTTGACCCACAGTTTGAGAACTGCTGATCTAGAATGAGAATATAATACTTGGTTGTAGTTCTGCCCTCTATTTTACCCACAAAAAGAAAATGAAGCCCAACAAGAAGGCCCACTAATGCAATCATATTATCAATCATATGACACCGCCTGTCCAAAAATTGGACACCAGAAATGTGCTGTAAAAAAACAGACACCATCTCCATTGCATTGAGGTCAATGGTGCCACCTAACCCCCGCCTCTCTGGGGTAATATATAACATATTCGGGGTGGCCCCGGAAAGATCGGCGAGTCCGCCAATACAGAGGCGCTTATGCGTGCTATTAGCTCAGGGTGAGTTTTGTAAGCATACAAATTCACCCTGAGTAAACTCTGGCTAAGCAAACCCAGGACTTGCTTTGCTCATAAAGAAAATTTACAGTGTGCAGAGATTCAGTGCAATCAAACATACACTGGAGGTGAATCATAAGATCAGAAAAGGCAGATCAAACATATGTGATGCTGGATAGATGATGGTAACATTCCATACTTTAAAAAAAAAAAAAAAAAAAAGTAATTCGGCTGGCTGGGTTTCTATGCTCTCTCTATGCATCTGTTCCATAAATAAGGATATGGAGAAACAAGGTTATTACAATGGACCCTTGACTTACAAACTTAATTGCTTCCCAAGGGTTGATTGCAAGTCAAGACAATGTATCCCAAAGGAAATAATGAAAATGCCCATAATGAGTTCTGAACCTTTCCAAAGCACCCATTAACTCATCTTTCCATATTAAAAAACATTATAGGATATGTGTAATTCACCAGAAACATCCCTATTTTCCCTGTTGTTCTCACCAAAAAGTTATAATAAGCCTAGGCTATAAAAAAAACCCAAAAAAAAACAATCACCAACACCAATTCTGGACTTGGCAATAATTCTTGCCAAGTCAAATCCTTAGTTGTCAATTAAAACGAAAAACGTTGGCTGCAGAGGTTGTAAAGGGTCCACTGTATTAAACCAGATATTTAAAGGAAAATGTAGAGATAAAAAAATGTATAGAAGAACATCTGCACAGCTTTTATTTAGAAATAATAAAAATCAGATACTTTAAAACAATATACACCTATCACTTCCCACCTTACCATCAGGTCAAAAAAATCTCACCCTTTCCAGCCCCTGGCAGATATTGTACTTACCTGAATCACACAGGAAATGATCACATTCTGTGACTGAAATCTTCCTGCCTGTGCATTAGCGCCTCACATACCTTTATGGCACTGACTCCATTGACATGGATTGCACCATAGAAGTCTGTGAAGACACACTGTGCAGGGGCAGCCAAGAAGATTTTGGTAGCAGAAGAGGAAGGCTAAAGAAGGGCAGCCCTGTGAGACTGAGGTAAGTTTGCATCAAGGGTGAGATACATTTGGATTGGGGGCAAGGAAAGGAAGACAAGTGGAATGACTAGGGTACACTTGCTACAAAATGGTAAGACAGAATCTAGGAAGAGACCAGACACATATAGACTTACAACACAATAGTATGAATGGCAGTAAACTATAAAAAGAAAACCAAAATAGTGTATGTGCCCACACAGGGTTCAAATATTAATATACTTAAGCATAAGTGAGCGATGTATAGAACTTACCTCGTGGCATGTGTCCTTGTATAGAACCTTGGCAACATCAGCCTGCTCACTGTCATCTGTAACAGGTACAGCATAGCAAATGAGCTGGTGCGGAGTTCTGCTTTCATCAATACATACAATGCCCGATTACTAACCCTCTACATGCAACCTATTAGTACAAACAACATTTTAGCATGCGTTTAACAGACTGATAGTCACAAACATTGGTTAGAAGTCTCCATTTCAGCTCCTTGGTGGGCACAATGTGCAGGTAACCTATGAGTTAACACTCTATGGTGAACATACGTGCCATATGCTGGTCACTGGAACACCTAAAATGTCCTAACAGGCATCCATAGCAAACACAGCCGATGTTTAACTTCATGTACATCTGTACTATGCCCAGGGAAGCAAACAGTCTCACCGTTTGCCCATTGTAAGTGGTAAAAAATAATACTTTTCTTGTAATGGCTGAACTGTCATCTATGCCATGGGTACAAGTGGCTTCATCTGGCATCATTCATACAGGACTCACCATTCTATTTTACACCCCCAACACTATTGGTGATAAATGAAACATAAACCTATTCTGCTACAGTACATTCAGCATGCTGCTTATGCCACCATAGGTTTACAATGAGTTCTAGTACCAGGTACCACCCAACCCAATGATACCACTGACCAAGTGTCTTTTAGGGCTTGTATCCACTGCTGCTTTGTCACTGCAGTGGACACGGGTCCGCAGAGGGGAAAAAGATGCATAGAGGACGCATCCAATTCTATAGAATGGGACAGTGTTCACTCCTTATTATCTACGTCCAGCGCAGGGAAACAGCAGTGAAGAGGAGAAAGCTTTGCAGCAATAGGGGTGGCAATTGGAACCCACCCCTGTATGTGTAAGTAAGCGTTCAGTGTATGTAACACTGGGAAAGCAGCACAGCAGCAAGAATAGGGGGGGGGGGGCAAAGTTGTTTGACTTGTGCGCCATAATGTTTTATTTAAATTTGATAGAAGGGCTGAAACAAGATCCTGTAAGGCTGAAAAAGGACTTAAGGGTCAGTTGTGGCCCCTGGGCCTTTGTTTGCCCATGGCTGCTCTAGCAAATATAGCTTTTGCATAAATTAAGTTCAAAGTGGTAGTAGATATACACAAGTATTTGTGTTAGAGTAACACTTTCTATTTTGTAGTATACCCTCGCTCCTTCTCTACATCCTCAGCAAGTTTTGTGTTGATAGCATGTTCAAGGGCTCTGCAATGAATTCCCCAAAACTCCTAAATTCAAACTTGTCGAATGAAATAAAAAATTCAACCATCTCTACTTATAGGATCCCTGCACTGCTGCACCCTCCCGTATAGTATCTGTGCACCGCTCCACACTTATGTACAGAATCCCTGCATTGCCCTATCCTTATTTATAAGATTACTGCACTGCTCCACCCCTATTAATAAGAAAAATTAATTTATGGGGACAACACTGCACTGCAATGCTTGCTGTATAAGGTATAATTTTGAAAGTGAATGGACTACAATGTACCTCATTCGCATTAAACTTTTGGCAGCAATGGAACTGCAATCTGGGGGGGGGGGGGG
>CM070036.1:132661178-132675661 GCA_036250615.1 Ptychadena robeensis | reverse complement strand
CACTGAGGATTGATGAATACTGCATGTACATGCATTAAAATACAGCCAAAAGAATTACAGAAGGCACAATGAGAAAGCATAAGCATGTAGGGTTTCCCAAGTATTTACACACTTACAGAAGAACACCCCAGACCCCTCCCTGTTCTTTATTAACCTGTCTAACCAGCAGGGCCTACACATACATTGTGAAATCTTGGTAATGAGTAGGATTGCAGACACATACACAGTGCTGATAGTAAAGGCAGGTGACCAAAGCTGTGATATTTTGCTTGATGAGACACAGATAACAATATAAGTAGAAAAAAAAGCAAAAGTGTCAAATGAGGGAAATGAAACACACAAACCAAAATTACCTCCATAAAAAATGATTGTGTTGTGCAGGAGAAGCTGTGCGTCTGCCTTGAACTCCTCATAGCTCCTGTACTTTCCTTCAGTCACTTTCTGTTAAAAGGAAAAAAGAAAAAGATGTATTTAAGTTGAAGATTTGCTGAGCAGGAAACTGTCATTTCAATATAAACTACTCCACTTTATTGGTAAGTCTAAGAAAAACTTTAGATTTTAAAATATAATCTTCACCAATCTTTCTGCCAGATGGGGGCAGGACTAACTGTAGGCAGGCCACCCGATGCCCCCAAAAGCAGTCTTAAGCTCCAATGATCGACTAATGAATGATCACTGTGCACATTCATGGCCGATCATGTGTCCATTGAACAGGAATCGATCGAACAGGGAATGTACATATCCCAGAATCCTGGTCAATCGCCATTACTTTAATGGGGACCAGGGTCCCCATCCAAAATATCGAATGCTAATTAATTCGACGTTCAATCTGTGAACGCTCAAGCGCAGGGTGGTGCACACTGTGGTTGATGGAGCGGGTATTGATCCACGTGTGACCAGCTTTAGTTGCAAAATAACAATTACATTTCAGTATTCAGATAATGCCTTCTTTCATTCTCCCACTTCAGGTTTGTTATCCTAGAGAGAATGCATATGAAAGTGTGAAGTCTAAAGGTAGCCTCATGGCTTAAGCAGGGTACAGACGTGGAGATATGGGTCAAATCGATGGCTGTTTCGAGCGCCGTGCGCGCTCATGGCCATCTATCTGACCCATATAATCTGCCCCTTGCGCTGTTTTCTAGCGGGATTGATTTGATCCCGCTGGAAAACAGCTTTATCGGACATGACCGTTAATACGGCGATGTCCGATGCTTTGCCTGAGTTTCCAGGCAAAGCTCTGCTGAGGAGGAGGAGCCGGAGAAAGGCAGTTCTGCTCTCCCCGGCTTTCCAATATCTGACAGCAGCGTGATGACGTCATCACGCTGCTGCAGGGTACATCGGATGGTTTAAATATCGAGCCGTCTGTACCTTCTAGATTTCTTCTTTCTCTGTCAGATTTCCTTTAGATCTCCTTTTGTTTTACCAAAACCATGTAATATGAGGGACTTTCTAACCATCAAGTCTACCTGTGTTCAATCGCAGAGGACCCGGCACAACATAGTTGTTGGGAGACCTAAAGCATATCAGAGATCTAAAGGTGTATAGCCAGCTTTAGTTACTTAACCTTATAGATTTAGGGTTTTACTACTAATGGTGTATGTGACCTGGGGATTTAAAGCAGGAGTGTGTTAAACAGCAGGTTTTTACTTTCTATTTCCTAATGGTGCTGTGCCGTCTCTGTGCAGAGAAACCCAATCCAAGCTCCCACTTCCTGCACTCCCGCCGCAAGTCATCTGTGCTCCCCTTAGGTCACTGGACACAGGCCAGCTCTGGTCACCGGGCCTGTAGGTGTTGAAAACTTTGAGCTACACTTCACTCATAAGCAAAAACAAACTGGGATTCTTTGGAAATTATTTGTTAAATAATCTGCTCAATAAAATAATCTTCTGATTAAGCAACTCAAAACTAAAACCACCTTTCTACATGATAAGCCACCAATATACCTTTCAATCACTGTGTACTATTCCCTTTAGATCTACCAACAACTATGTTGTATAGCACCTCCCAATATAATACATACTAATTGGAGGAATAAAGAGGTACATATGGTTTTGGTAGAAGAAAAGTTGATTGTACAGAAATTGTATGGTAACAATGTAAGGTGTATGGAGGGCTTTAAAACAAGGTACACACATGTAGATATGGGCCAGATCAATGGCCGCTTTGAGCGCTGTGCGCGCTCACGGCCATCTATCTGGCCCATATCATATGGGGCCATCCCAGTTTTCGAGCGGGATATCGGACATGACCGTTAAATTCGGCAGATGTCTGTTGCTTTGCATGGAAACCGCGGGTCTCCATGCAAAGCATCGGCTGAGCACAGCAGAGCTGTCTCTCCAGCTCCTCCGATATCTGACAGCAGCGTGATGACATAATCACGCTGCTGCAGAGAACATCGGACAGCTCCAATATCGAGCCGTGTGTTCCCTGCTTAAGAAGAATATATAAATATGTATAAAGAATCCTACCTCATTAATAGTAGAAACATCGATGGCTGTATGTATTAGTCTTCTGTACATGGGGTGTTTGGTATCCTTCCCTTTCTTGTTGAGTTCAATTGCCTGAAAAGTTAAAAATATTGGTTTGAAAGTTATGTTCCACATTTCTGTTCCATTTTCTGGTTTTTAATGTCTGCTTGTGGTCATTCATGGGATCTATGAAAACCATTATGCTCTACCCACTGTACATGGAATTATAAAAACAAATATCTCTGCATACTATTGAATTCACAATGCACAATGTCCTTATTGAATCATTCTATAAACATTGTTATTGCAATGGTCAACGGGACTGCAGGGTGCATAAAACTACATCTGATGTGCCTCATCCAAAGATACATGTGTGTTTCCTTGCATATTCTTGTGATATCAGTCTTGCTATGGTGGTGGGCATCTAAAGAGTCCCACTGAGAAGAAAAAATGAGCTTAAAGTGGACATATACTCACCTTTTGTGCTCCCACGCAGTGAAAGAACACATTATACATGCATTCTGTAAACAAAATAAAACCTTACCTGTAATCCATAAATCTTGACTGTCCCACATCGCTCCTGTCTCCCATGACATGCTGCTGCAACACTGGCATCCCTTCCTCGGCCGGGCACAGAAGGAATTGGGAAGGGAGACATCACTGCCTTAACTACACTATGTTCCCAATGTTGTGTCATTGTTTTCAAACCTGAAAACTTATCTCAAGTGTAGAAATTTGTTGGGGAAACTGGTACTGCAGTAACATTTTCCACACAGTACCAGTACCAAAAACTGCCAAGGCTTGAGGTAACAGAAGATAAATTATATATATATATATATATATATATATATATATATATATATATATATATATATATATAGTGTGCACAAAACATCCACCATGCCAGCTCAAAGGTGAGTAAATGTTTTTTTCAGTTTTGTTTTTTTTTTTTTAAGTAGAGATCCACGTTAAGGTTGCCCTATAAATGCAGTTTTAAGGTACAGTATATTTTGGACGCACCCTACTTTGGACCTCACTTTGATGGCCGAAAAGTATTTTGTCTTTCTCCTTAACTGCTGGCTAGAGCTCCATGCTCCAACCGGCAGAGAATTTAAGAGGTGGAGAAGCTGTCTCCGTCTCCCAGCAGAGCTATATGTGAGGTGGGCAGCTTGTGCCCAACTCCCAATACAGTGCAGATGGCAGATCTCCAATCTACCAAAGCTGCCCTAAAACATGGGATGTAAAATAGATTTCCAATCTGGACCAAGATCACAAGATTGAGAAAAACAATTATAATGCCTGTGGGGTACAAGTGGGTACCCAATACCTCATGACAAAAAGGTGACATTAGGGAATTGCTCATATTTAGCTTAAACAGATATTAATTAACAGATATCTTTAACACCTTCTAATATTTATAGAAGCAATTAACATACAATGTGTTCCAATCCTTTATCCTGACACAGGTTACGTTCAAAATAAGAGATTTTCACTGTAAATGAGAATACTCTAACCCAACAAATGCCAATAACTACAAACAAACAAGTCAAAGTGGCACTTATTTCACTGCAAACACTTGTGTATGTATGTATGATTGCATGTATGTATGTATGTATGTATGTATGTATGTATGTATGTATGTATGTATTTATTTGTGTATGAATGTATTTATGTATGTATGTATGTATGTCTCAATCTTAATGTCTGCATTTTAAGGAAAGTGTAATAAATATAAAAGCAATACAGTCATAACACATGAACCTATGGGCAGAAGTTGTGTCAGCTACATGTGGTTATTAAAAGCACACAGTGCATTATTCTGAACTAAAGAAGCAAAACCTACCCTCTCCTTCATACGGGACACAATGAATCGCAGGTGTTTACCCATCTCCTGTTTGTTTATGTTCTTTTTCTTAATGCTCTGAAAAATACAAATATTGCCATTGATATCAATTTTCTTTCTCATAATATTACTATTACATTGATGCATTTTAAACTCCACCCGCCACCTATTACCTTTACATTATCTTTGTGTACCTGCATTACCACAAATACATCTTATGAAATGTGTAAGGCCCTCATACACGTTTCCCTTTCCCTACAAGCCATGTTAGATTCAATCAAAATTTATGACCGATGTTGATTCGTTCAATCCAACTGCAATCGAAATACATGGGAAAACCGATCGATTGATCGATCGAAAGCATAATCGGAGGAAGTAGATCATAAACACACCAAAATGTCTTCCACTGGATGTATAATGTATGTATGTACATATGTATAATTATTTAACCGAACCAACAAAATAATATTCGATGTATACCTGATCGATCAAAATTTTCAGTAAGTTTTGATCTATCTAGGTTGATCGAACCATGTGTACAGGCAACGATTTCCGGTCGATCGACTTGAAAATCGATCATTTTAAATCGATCAAGCGGGAAAATCGGAACGTGTATGGGGGCCTTAAACAGGAAATGTGCTACAAATTCCATACATTCTCCAATTATAATTCAGCAAGTGTTGCATTCGGCTATTGTTGACACCTGAGTATTATGGAGTATTGCGCAGCCCTGACACCATTATACTGAAAGAACTGAGGTAGGTTTCCTTTAATAAGTATTCCTTGGAAAAACATTTTGTCAGTTATTTGAATAAATAGGAATTAATTTCTCTCAGGAGAGGTTTACTTTAAGAGCGCAGAAGCCAGACTTCATAAGAAGAATGCTGTAAACTAATAAACAGATTGTACCGCTGTACATACAGCATGCTATGCTGGGTATTTAGTTCATTCAAGGTACCGATAACAGATCCTTACATGAACTCTTCTAGAAGCCAGAGCTGAATGAGCTTTTCAAGGTATTCTGAAGTGTTGAAGCTTTGGATAAAATGTGAAAAAGTTAGCACCCCTTTCCAGCATCACTGCTGCCTCGTTGCAATCTACTGCCATCCGTTGGGGCATATTTCTGCCATCAGTACATCACCTGCCGGACGTGTTCTGCTTTTTTAAGGCTTAGGGTGCTGCTCATTCATCATCTCCCCGCTCCTGCACTCTTTCTGTAGTTTTGGTTTGTTTCCCAGTTGTTGGGAACGTTGAGAAACTTGGCAGTGTAGGGCAGATGAGAACTCATAATGGCAACTAGTGCTTATGTGTCAGATAGGACAAAGTTTTAACAATCTGCCTTTCAGCATGAATAAATATATATACATACAAACATACATATACATACAAGTCACTGTTTAGGGCTTATGTTCGGGGAGGTATTACATTTTACTAGGTAATTCATTTGATGTAATATACAGAATGGCCACAAGATGTCACTCCCATCTAAGCTTTTGTAGCTACTCAGGCTTCAGAACATTTTTTTTACTTATTATTTTCCTGGGGGCTGCATTCACCCAGTGCTGCACACTGTGTGTACCTGAACACAGCATGCAGTCATGCTGGGGGGGGGGTTCAGGGTGTGTTTGGGTTAAGAAGACGTGACAGGACGCCACCTGTCACCTCTTCCCAAAATACGGCAGCTTATATATTAGAAGCACTTATATTAGAACATGGGAAATAGGAGCTAGGTCTTACTTTTGGGGAAACATGGTATAGATCTATAGCACTCTAAGTATAATTTGCACCCAGCCAGGACTCAAGTCACTTTTTGTGAGGTCTGCAGAGAAATAGTGACATCCACAACAGTCACTTACTAAACAGAGTAGTGGCATGGGGATCAGCAAATGGAACCACTAGAGCTGGGGGAGGGGTGCAATGAGGATATGGACACTATCAGTTTTGAGAGATTGCTTTAAAACTATTGTCCCTTGAGGATTATTACTCTGGATTACATTTTTTTAACTTGGAATTTGTTAATCAACCTTAGATATTTGCATTTATTAATAATAACGAGACAACCAATGCATGTGCAATCGAAAATGTTAAGTAGTCTTACCTTGCAAACCGGGCACTGCCAGTGATTACCGCTATCCCTCAATTTCATATCGTCGGGCAAACATTTAGGGTGGTACACACGAAAACATTGGTCACATATCATCACCTCTCCAGGTAAATTACATTCAAAACAGTACCAGTCATGAGTTTCTGCCTCCCAGTCCTAGGAGAAATATAATGTTATTTGGAGACAGGGCTCATTGGTCACATCTGCTTAAAGGGTTAAGCAGCAAATCCAAACTTTACAGAAGACAGTTGTGTGGCATTCATGATTAGAATTTTACCCTCTCAGTGGGGAAAAGAGCCTGCAATGTGTTGCTTCTGTAATTCTGGGGAACAATGACCAATGATACTACTAGGTCTATTTTATTTCCACATTTTGGTTATATCTGCAATGCAGATATCCAATGTGTATATATAGATTAAAAAAAACCTTAAAACTAAAATTTGGAAAATTTATAAAAAAATGTCACATAAAAGCTATCTAAGTTTATGCAAAACTGTATAGGGCAATAGTAACCTTCCATTCTTTGCTAGACACCATCCAGTGCTTGAGCGTATCCTGTGGATGTTTGATTCAATATACTGAAATGCAGGGGAGTGGTTGTCCTTTAAAGGTGACCTATGCTTTAATCTGGTAAATAAAGCAGGGAACACAGCCATTTTAGGTTCCCTGCAGCAGCGTGATGATGTCATCTCGCTGCTGTCCGACATCAAAGGAGCTGAAGGCACAGCACTGGTGTCTCTCCAGCTCAGCCAATGCCGCGGTCTCCATGCAAAGCACCAGACATCGACCATGGTTTATGGTCATGTGCTATATCCCTGTTTTTGAGCAAGATTGAGTTGACCCGCTCGAAAACAGGGATGCCCATGAGTGCACATGGCGCTCGAAGCGGCCATCGATCTGGCCTATATCTACATGTGTGTACCCAGCATTACTCTCTCATGGGAGGTATATACAGAAAGTCTGAAGTTACCCCCAGGTTAACCTCCGCACCCCCCCCCCCCCACCCCAGCAGTTGAGGTGAACCCAGTTTGTCCGGTGTTTGTTTGCGAAACAAACTCGGAACATACCGGGATCGTAAAAAACGTCCATACCCCCAGATAGCTGTGCCATGATTCTCCACCCCCAATTGAGTGCCCAGTGAGAATTGGTAGTCACTACTTTGATTCTCACAACTTTTCTGAGGACTTGCTGGAGAAGAAGCTGCACCTGTCTAATGACCTGGGTCTTCCTTCTCCATCCTGGGAATCTATGCATTTCTCCACTTCTACTGGGATCTGTGATCTTCTTCACAGTGACACAATTTAGAATAAGGGCTCTTGTATGCGCTGCGTTGCACAGTACACACCATATGCTTTACTGGAGCTGCTGTACTACTAACACACTTGTATTGGAAACTTTAACACAAGTATGCCCAAAATGCTTGCAATAACACAGCGGTAGTGGTAACCATGTGTAGTGCATACCACACTGTGCTAATGGCAATGCAGCATGTATAGTGTAATAGACTACAAAAGCATGAAAAGTCAGTAATGGGGGAAAACAAAAAAAAATAACAATTTCAAGTTCACCGGTGACTAACCCTTTGACTAGCCCTTTAGTTTGCTCATTTTTTTGGGGCATGGCTTTCACAATAGAAATACTCTTCAGCTAGTTATATGAGACAAACACACCAGGAGAGCAGCATCTGAACTCTGATAACCTTATCTTTAATCTACAGCTAGTCAAGGCAATATAAAGGTAGTAATGCCTGCCATACACATGCCGATAAGCGGCCGTTTTTTAATCTGACCGACGGGTGGGCGTGCGCGCTCGCGCCGTCGGTCAGGTTAAAAATCGGCCGCTAATCGGCATGTGCCCACATGGAGCGACAGATCCCTGTTGCCCCACTTCTCGGCCGGCCAGAGAACGGACATGTCCGATCTTCTCTGGCCGATGGGAGCCGATGCCATAAGCTGCAATGAAGCGGCGTCTTCATTGCAGCTTATGGCCGGCACACAAAGGGTGCCCAGCCGATTGAAGGGGCCCCATAATGCAACAGGAGGCTAACGTGATGACGTCATCACGTTAGCCTCCCGGAAAGCTATCTGGACTAGTCTGCTACACACATCGGCGTGTGTATGGCAGGCTTAAGTTAGCTGTAAAGATAAAACATTCTGTGGCTATTTTTTTGGTCCAGATTACATTTCTGATCCACTTCGGTGCACGATGAACATCAGCGAGGGGAAAGCCCTTCCTGTAGTTTTCTATGAGCTATGATGTGTCTTTGTACACAGGCACACAATAGCCCGCGATAAGCCACGTCACCTAATAATAATGCATCGTTCCGAGTTGTAATTTACGCAAACCAGCACCTTGTTTGTAAGACGTGGGACTTACCCACTGAATATCAATGGAACTGTCCAGCGACTCCTACAATACGCCCCCCTCATGTTTTTCAGGCGTGTATTGTATGCCTTGTGCCCATAGGTCTTCAATAGATGCATTATCACTGCATTTGCAACCTTACCGATTAACACACCCTAAACCAGGACTAATCATTGATTCTTGTGGGGGCAAGGTATATACGGTTGTAGATATATATTAGAAACCCTCACTTAATGAATGTTTAAGGACATGTGTATGGACTCTATTTATTCTATTTAGAAACTAGATGCTGCATTTATTTTACAGAGTTCTTCGTCACATAAAACTATGGTGAAGAACCCCAGATTGACAAAAAAGCCTAATGCCTGCCATACACCCACAGACGGGTGCCGACAGACGAGCTCCGATGAGCTGTTAAATGCAATGTGATGACGTCATCACAGTGCATTCTGGGGCTGCTTTAATCATTACCTTCAATGTACCTTCAATGTAGACGCTGGTCTTGATGGAAGTTAATGGCATCGGCCAGAGAACATCGGCCTTGTCTGTTCTCAGAACGGCCGAGCTGTGGGGCGACAGGGATCTGTCCCATGTGGGCACACGCCGATTGGCGGCCGATTTTGCCGCCGACCGCACACCCGTCGGTCAGCGGAAAAATGGGCCGCTAGTCTGTATACCAGGCTTAAGATTTAATATAAAATTCTGCTTTAATATACAAAAGGATCTCCTCTCCCAAGCATTTCATCAAACAACAAATAAAGTTTTGCATCCAATCATGTTGGCTAAACATTTTAAATATTATGTTATTATGACAACTCCAGCATACTAGAATATATTAATAAGATTAGCAGTGAATGTAGTAATGTTCTTTACAACAACTAAAGCAGGGAACACACGCATAGATATTGCCCAGATCCATGGCTGCTTTGAACGCTGTGTGTGCTCACGGCCATCTATCTGGCTCACATCTAATTGATTCCGCTCGAAAACAGGGATATCGGACATGACCGTAAACCACAGTCGATGTCCATTGCTTTGCATGGGGTCTCCATGCAAAGCATCGTCAGAGCTGGAGACACAGCAGTGCTGTGCCTTCAGCTCCTTTGATGTTGGGCAGCAGCGCAATGACGTCATCGCACTGCTGCCGGGAACCTCAAACGGCTTAAATCGAGCCGTGTGTTCCCGGCTTAAGTGTTGCAAAGATCTTGGCATTAGTGCATACAAGACATATAAATAGCAGATGGATATTAGAATTGTACATTTAGGTTTGGGTGGCCAGACATGGAAAAACCTTTTCCCACAGCATGTCACAATGGGCCTTAAAAAATAATATAAACAAGCAACTCATTACAGGCTCTATCTCCTCTGAAAGGTTACAGAAATGCTGCAGTCTACAGTCTAGATGATCTGAGGACCCTAATGTTATATTAGTGAGGGTATTAACGGGAAACTAATTGGTGTCTTTTTTTAAATCACTATTTACCCCAAAGAGATCTTGCTTCCCACACCTTAGCAGTCTACTAATTATTTATGGACATAGAAGCCCCAATACTCCAACTATGGAAAATGACAAAGAAATTGTTGGTTTACATACTTGCAAAGCTTGATATCAAAGCACTTTAACAAACCTCGGGTGAATTCACTGATTTTCCCTCTCTTCCGGGAATTTGGTGATGTTTCATCTGCAATAATTTACAAGAGTTTTGTGCTAAACAGAACTGCCATATTCTAGAGGGATTGCAAAATAATTAGAGGCAAAAAAAAAAGATATTACAGTAGTTACAAGAAACCCTGTCAAATCAGAGGGCTCTCGCTGACATTGAGCTGATCATAAAGAAGACAGTCTGCTATTCTTTAACAATAAACAGATTTCAGGATGGCACTGAACATTTATTTTTATTTTAATTGAAATAATGTCTTTGCTGAAGAGTGCCTTGCAATAGGAGCCCGATACAAAAGAAAGGTTCAATTAAACAGCGACCATGAAAAGAAATTAGCAGGAGACCTCCACATGGTCTGTAGTTAGTTGGGATGTATGAAAAAAACCTGCTATAGAGTATTCAAATAACCAGGAACCATGAACCAAAGTACCAAAACTAGGTGGAGGTTGTTCATGTATACATTATAATGGTTACAATAGACATAAAAAAATCTGACAAACATCCAAAAATGCTACCATTAGGCTACATTTACACAGTCGTTTCCTGGGCTGCTGTCAGTTCGCAGCGGCCTGGGAAACGACTGGGCACTCTTGTCTGTTTTAGAGATGACCCCATGACTGCTATATCGAGCAAAGTCCCAAAAACCGACTGATCTCACATTTACCGGTCGGGTTGTGTTTAATGCTGGTTTACCAGGCGGTTAACAACCACCTGTGTAAATGAGCGCTTAAATAAATTTTTTACGAAATAAATTTAAATTTGTTTTTTAATTCTTACTTTTCTTTTTTTAATTGACACTTAAAAAATGAAAACAATATAAAATGTAATACATAGATATACACTTGTGAGGTATGGAAGCAAAGGATGTTTACATTAAACAAAGTAGATTCAACAGTATTTCTCCAATTCTGAAAGATCACACAAATTGAAGTTATCAGATATTTATAAAGCAGCATGAAATGTATTCACAGGACCAAATTTATAAACACAAATCTCTGCCCCATCCCCCCTCTATCACTTGTGATGTAAAAAATTTATTAATATCTGAACTGCCTGGTTAAGAACATGTTTACAATGCTTTAAATGTAAAGGACTCCCTGTAGTAGAGGTTAACGCAGGAAACTACTTCAACCTCTGGCCAGCGGATCAGCACTATGCCATGGAAACTGTCTGTACGGCAGGCAGGTTTCTGAGGTCATTTTATTTTTATGATTGGGCCAATTATCTAAACAAATTAGATCACATGAAGCCTAATTGAGCTTCTGGGGCAGCTGCACTTTTCAGGTACCTGGGCAGCGCACATGTGAATGGTACTAAAGAAGTGAACAAAGTGTTAGGGAACAGTTGTTCTGTGCATGTTTTCCTTACTTACCAAGTAGGCATAACCACTGCCATAAAGTGTATGTGAGGCCAAACAAGGATCTAACATGTTGGAAAACCCTGTTCGATATCCTATACCTATAAGATGTCCCCATCCAAAGTATCGTCCGGGCTGTCATCGAACTGCTGCCAACATATCTCGAATGGCTCAAATATAGAGCCATGTGTTCCCAGCTTTGGGCTGAGGCTGCACTAACATCAATGGACTAAAAAAAACTGCTGTGAAAACCCCACGTGTAAACCACTGGTGATCTGGACAGAAAGCACATGCTTTTCTGCATGAATTTTAGTCCGTATCAGTGGAGCCTCAGCCTTACAGCGAATCTTTTCACCAAATTTAAAAATCAAAGCATTTTATTTTAGCTGCTTATTCTCTTTATTAGTGACAATCAAATCTGTTGGCCTGTTTTTTTGATCCCCCTCCAGTATTCCTCTCCATGACCAGTACACCTCAGTCTGCAGCGAACAACAGAGTATGAACTATATATGTAAAATATGTTTGGGACCAATGATCAAAAGACTTAAGGCCCCCATAAACATAGTGAGCCCTGGCTAATTTTGCTGCCAACCGATGTGCGAGCTGACGGCCGTCGGTTGGTGGCAAATTTGCCCGAGGATGCTAAAATGTGGCGACATATCCCTGTCACGACCAAAGCTCGATCAGCCAGAGAATGGACATGAAACACGTCTGAGATTCAAAACATCTAAACGTAACAAAAACCTGAAGAAAAGAAGAGAAGGATCTAAAAGAGGCATAAGTATTGTAAGCAATCTACTAAAAAGGTCTTAATGAGACCCAGAGTACAACAGTACACACTGCTGGCAGACAAGTATACGCCTGGCAGATCAGATATTTTTCAGGATCATTAAGGGGATGAAATAAATAACTGTGAAACCATTGCTAAATTTCTGTCAGTGTTTTCTTAGGCTTATTGCACCCAAAATCACTTGGGCCAGTGCTGCGATGTAGCAGCCCCGTACAATAACCGATCCTGGTACCTGGCAGGGGTTTCACTTAACACGTGCCAAAAACATCCACGTAAGTATTCTGACTATCGTTGTGGTTATATTTAGAACACTTGTATCCAAAATACTCCAACAGAAGTACCTGACCAAGGAAGACATTTTGCAAATACGCACTGATGTATAACTGAATGCCTTTGTGACAAAGGTTATAGAAGCAGATATACCCACATTAAAAAAGGGATCCCCAACGAGCCTCTCTTCCGGATTCCGCCTCTTAGGCGTCATTGATGATGTTGAAGTGGGGGGGTCTTGGCAGCGCCATTGACCTCCATAACGGAGGTGGCGCCGACTTTTTTCAGCACTTCTCTGGCGTGATGTGTGGGGAGAGGGAGGGAGTTTTTTTTTTTAAAAAGCATGCCACGGGCGTAATGGTCTGGAGGTTCATTGTTCTACAGATGCACTTGAAATGTATGTTTCAATCACACATCCACCAAACAACTATATATATATCACACACTGTATTGCACCAGAATACACAGAGCAGAGACCTAACGAGGAAGAAGGGAATACACAGCTAATTATAGGTAATTCTGTGAAGGGAAAAGAAGATTATAAAAGAACTGTCAGCTTTCAGATAGAATGACTAGCATGGCAGGTAGACAAAGGCAAGCACCATCTAGGAAAGTGAACAGAAAGCACAAATATGTATTCAAGTGCAACTTCAGGCAAAAAACATCACTGACTATTTTTGCTTGCCCTCAGTTGCCCTAATGACAAGCGGCACTGCTGCCTTTAGCAGTAAAGGGTAAGAGGGTGCTTTGGGCACCCATGTCAAATCATGAAGAGGCTGGGAAAGAACTAATCAACTAGACCAAACCTGATCATTGGCATCATGTCCTGACGAGAGGCAAGCAAGATCACCACAGAAAAGTGCACGATTGCCATGTCCCCATTGCCTGAAGAAGCAAAGCCGACAGGGCTGTGACAGCAGCAAATAAAACATTTAACAGAACAACAAAGGTAGGTTGCCATGCCCAATATGCATTGTATGTCCTGAACTCTGATTTGTAATAAACCTGTGAGAATATCACACAAAAATAACCAGGAAGTAAAAGATATTCAGATATTTTCTTTGCTAATCTATAACTTCTTGTAAAAGTCTGACCAATGAGGAGGCTTCTCCCTTGGGGTGGTGACAATGTCAATTTCTACAAGATAAAAATGTTTTCAAGACTGTATCTGTTACACAACACTGTATCTATAGGAGAAGACTGTATCTACAGAGCAAAACTGTATCTAATGGACAAGACTGTATGCATTAAACAAGACTGTATCTATTAGACACAACTGTCTCTATAGGACAAGATGGTATCCAAGTATCTATAGGACACAACTGTATCTAATGGACAAGACTGTATCTAATGGACAAGACTGTATCTATAGGACAAGACTGTATCTATAGGACAAGACTGTATGCATTAAACAAGACTGTATCTATTAGACACAACTGTCTCTATAGGACAAGATGGTATCCAAGTATCTATAGGACACAACTGTATCTAATAGACAAGAATGTATCTAATGGACAAGACTGTATCTATAGGACAAGACAAGAGTATCTATTAGACAACATTGTCTCTAAAGCTAGTCACACACGGTTCGATTTTGGTTCAATCGATGCTCGATTAGATGAATTT
>CM070036.1:132637695-132655384 GCA_036250615.1 Ptychadena robeensis | reverse complement strand
CAGAAACATCTACACCACTTGAGGGGTTCACATACTTTCAAGCAGCACTGTATGTTTAAAACAATCCTCAAAAAAGTAATAACAAACCTGTATTTACTGAAATACCTACAAGAATACACTGGACATACTTTGAGGCATAGGCTTAGGCTACACTATGCGTTAATAATGCCCTGCGTTAATGGATCCAATAAACGCAACCCATGTGTTAGGGACCCGTCTGAGATGCGTTAAGGAATGGGTTTGTGACATAACTGTTTTTTATGTGCTTGTGCTTTGCGGATTGATCAACGCATCGAACAACGCATACCATTGCGTTTCAACTGACTCAATTCATTTTCTATGGGTGCGTCAACACACCCATACTTGCGTTGGCTTATGTTGCGTTAATGTCAACGTGGTGCCCTGGGATGATTTATATGCAGCGCAAGCGGACAGATCACACCAACAGATGTGTAGACAAATCCACTGACTTTCAAGAATGAATTTGCATAATCATGAAGATATCTGTTAATGTAATTACAGCAAGAAACATAAAAGGTAATCACAGCAAAATGATAAAACACTGACAGTGTGATCTTAGGAGTGCTGTCATACCCAGTGGCGTTTGTTTTTCAATCCTGACAATAATATTACCGACACCCACCATCCTGTCTGATAAGCAATAATCAATATACTGACATGTCTCCTGGAACATCATCTGGTTTTTCACCAGCTACAAAGAAGTAGCTCTATCTATTTCCAAAATGCATGGAATCAAACCATCCTATAGCATACAGCAATATTCTCAATGTCTTTGAACATAAAACTTCTATCTGCAACAGTTTTAACAAATTTTGTACTAAAACACTTGTGAAAAGACAAACATAGAAAAAGGTAACTTATTCAATAGGTCTTTGCTCTTACTTGGTGATCCTATCAATATTGGCGATCTGCTTCTGGTTCCGGATCACTTCTATGGCCGTCCAGAGGTATTGAATAACTTTCGTATCTGCTACTCGTCTCTTTGTAAGACGCGCCATGGTCTTTTCAGGCTTCATTGGGCTGCAAAATAGTGAAGTCACAGAGTCACTAAGAAACGATTCTTGCTAACCATTTATTTTGTAAAGAATTGTACCTTTGTAATAATAAATGTACTTCTGCAGTTTTCTTTGTCTTAAGTGTTTATTTGCTTTGGACTTTCAGCATTCACAAGTTGCAGAACAGACAATGTTTTTTTCTAGGGATGAGCAGCATAGACAATATTCAAAACTATTCTCCAAATATTCTAAGTAAATTAGAAAATTCCAGATCTCCTGTTTACTTTTTGCAAATATCGGCACTTCATTCCCAATCATTCGCTTGTTTGCGGACCGAGCAGAAAATCTACTCAAAGACTAAGCACAATATTAGAGATCTTCGCGAATTTACAAAGTGCCTCGCGTTCAACACTCAGCATTTTTTTTTCTGTTTGGCAAATCAAAATACACCTCTTTTCCTGATGGCTCCATGTCAGCATATTGTGTATGCTATTGTGTATGCTGACATGGAGCACGTCAGGAAAGGGAAATTATGGTGAGTACCATAGGAATTTTCTGTTTTCCTGACAGCTCCATGTCAGCATACACAATATGTTGACATGGAGCCGTCAGGAAAGGAAAATTACAGTAAGTATCATAGGAGTTTTCTGTTATACTTCTTTTGAAGCGGCCAGGATCCCAGAGGTAAAGTTCAATGCAGGTATTATAGCGCAGTGGACACAAGGTCTAAGCCCGTGTTTACACTACATAAAGGGTGCAGGGCAGACGTGGGTCATCCAAAGCAATGGGCTATTACGTGGCTGTACATACAAGAGCGGCATAGCCTGCAACTTGCTGCCTCACACCAATGACAACACAGGCCACTAAAACGTGGGCAAGCCAAGGGCAATCCATGGGTTGGGCGTCATGGAGCAGAGGTAAAATCTATCTATGGGTTCTCTGCCTCCCCCTGCAGAATAGTCTAGGCTGCAGGTGGTAACACATTCACTTTAGAAGACATACATAATCCCCCCTTGAGTGGGGCGGGTGCATTTTATGGTGAGAAATACAGTAAATTACATCAGTTGAACTAAAAATTACTTGTTGATCATGGCTAGTTTCATTCTAAAGCTAGCCACACATGGTTCAATTGACTGTACAATCAATGTAATTCGATCAATTTTTTTAGTCGATTGATTGAAAATTGAAGCATGTCCACATGGTACGATTGTTGAAATTCGATTTTAATTGTCATTTTTCTCGATCAAAATTTGATCGGACCAGTTGGAAAATTTTGATTGATTGTCCCCACATTGTGTCTCATTTTTTGTACTGTTGTTTGACCTGTCCAATTAAGATTCGATTCAATCAATTAGCATACTGTAACTTGAGGGAGGAGGGAAATGCAATACAGTCATTTAAACCATGCAAGCATGCATTGTAATGGCGATTGTAATGGCGAAGCAATGGCGATGTAATGGCGATTGTAATGTAGTGGCTTATGTGTCTGTTCACTGACACACAAGCATGCAAATGGCGATCTCTGTGACTACATCTTCTAATGTAATGTGTCCCCCAGTGTCCTTATGCTACAATTATAATGTACTGGATTAAAATGCAAAGATATGACCTATGGGTTTTTGATCCCTCTGTGACCATCATTGGTCCCTTTTTGATCACTCTGTGACAATCGCTTTTTGAGCACTCTAAATTTAAAAACTATTAAATTCAATCGAAGTCGGGCTTTGATTGCATACTCAATGTGGTGTGTACTTCGATTCGACATACGACATACGATTAAGAAAACTTCGATCTAATTGATGATCGATTTGATGTCAATTGAACCATGTATGGCTAGCTTTAGGCGTAGGTAATAAACATCAACAGACAATCTTGATAGTAATAGTGCTTACAAGACAATTTTTATCTGCACAGCACTAAATATAGAAACACCATGTGATGGACAGATAAGATGAACCCATTCTTATACATATGTTCTTCATATATATTCTTACAATTCTTATATAAAGGAAAGCTGTTCTCTCAGACTGAGAGAATAGATACATGTTTGCTTATGCTGCCAGTTGAAAGCAATATCTTCTAGTAATATTTAGTCTTATTCAAATGTATTAGGTGTGCAGGAGACCCGTTTTGCCCACTGCAAGTGTGATAGATATATGGAGTATGGTCCTAAAACGTATTTAAATTAAAGAAGTGTGTATGAAACACAACTAATCGGGTCTATAGGACTAGGTCCAACTATGGCTAACTATATCATGACCGGGACCAAGGACAACCTTCACAGACACTGGAAAGGTAAATTATCCAGGCAGTACTTGTAGGAAAAGACACTGATAAAGGCAACTTATTACAGAATGATACCAATAGCTTTACTGCAGTGAATGAGGTATTTGATGCACAATATTTTGTGATTGATGTTGCTTTTTCTGCCATACAGAAGATCTAATGCAGTGGTTCTTAACCTATGGGTCGGGACCCCCTTGCGAGTTGAATGACCATTTCACAGGGGTCGCCGAGTTCATTGAAACCATCACAGCTGCTGCCCACAAAAGGGGTGGAAAGTTAGAAGAGAGAGTAATGCCCTATAACGCTTCTGATAATGCTGTGCTTCAGGAACAACAGACAGTTCTGTAAAGGTGACCATTCAATTGATTCCTGAGCAAATGATCATTGTTCAGGTTTGCGGTGATCGTTCATTCGGAAATCTATGCGCCACCCTTTAGGTGAACGTTTGAGCGCAGCGCGATGACATCAACATGCTGCACTCAGGCGTTTGTTGATCGGATGGAGAATCAATGCTCACCACTTTGTGCAAATGATCCGGTTCGATACTTTGGATGTACCTGTGCAACCGATTCCCAAAAAAACGGTCCCCACGTATGCGCACAGTGATCAATCTCAGGAATTAATTGAAAAATGGTTCTCAACCTATGGGTCGTAACCCCCTTGGGAGTTGAATGACCATTTCTCAAGAGTGGCCGAGCTCACTGAAAACATCAGCTGCTGCCCACAAGTGGGGTGGGAAGTTATAAGAGAGAGTAATCCCCCCCCCCCAATGCTGTGCAAATTTAAGGGAGGGGACATTACACTTACCAGATCCTGCGGAATGCGAAAGTGACACTCTATGCCTGCACTTCCATGTTCCCAAACAGGAAGTGATACTTTGCTACATCACTTCCGGCGCCGCCGATCTACAAAGGTTGAGAACCACTGATCTCATCTAATTAAGATGTAATATATCTCCGAACATCTAATTGGCAAGGCATCAGAACAGAATGGTAGATGTTGTAAATGTCATTGGTAGCCTGCCAGGCTGTTACTGGATCACACTTTGTCCATTGATTGGTCAGTTGAACAGAACAAAATTTGAACTGTAGGTAAAGACACGACCACCAACAAAAGAGGGCAAACAAATATTCAGCAATGTCCTCATGTAAAAAGAAAATCTGCAAGTTGCAGTTACGGTAACATTACCGGCAAAAGAAAAAAAAATCTTGTGCTGAGCCTCCCATACCAGTGTATAGAAGATGCTTGTGCTTCAGGATTGTGCAGCATTGCACGTTACTGGAAACGCGAGCACAGGGCTAGTGGTAAAGGTACACAGGTCGCCTATGGAAGCGTTACGGTAACGCTAGCCGCACTGTGCTACAGCACTACAGTATGACTAGCATGAAGGAGCTCGAAAGCATTAACAAGCAATGCTCCCTCATCTGGGGACTCAGGGGCACACAAGTCTTCAAGTGAGCAATTTAAATGAGGCCTTCAGGAACAATAGATTCTGTAAAGGTGACCATACACGGGTCGATTTTTCAATTGAATTCTGAGCAAACAATCATTGTGCATGCTTGATGCTCAAATTTCGACTTAAATGCTCAGGAATCGATTGAAAAATTGACCCGTGTATACCCAACTATTCTTCAAGTGGAATTGATTAAAAGCTCGGTCGAACAGGCAACCAACATGTTGGTAAATTCTGTTTGATTGCCATTGCAAGTACCTAATGGGATCGCTTAAAGGCCCCCATACACGGGTCGGATTCCGGCCGGATTCCGGCACGATCGATTCCGGGCGCGTGCACGCGAAACGATGCCGGAATCGTGTGCAGCCCACCTTGTCCGATCGATCATGTCCGATCGTTCGGGGGCCCAGAATCGGATCCGACAGAGAACCAACATGTTGGTCTTTTTGATCCGATTCTGCACATCAGGGGGAGTTGCCATTTGTGAGGTGGACAATCGGACACGGAATCGTCCCGGAATCCGTTGGACAAGGTGGTATGCAGCGATCAGATACTCTTAATTGGCCGATCGATCGGACCTGCGATTCCCGTCAGAATCGCCGGAATCGATCGGATAGGTGATCGAGCGGCCATGGAATCCGAACGTGTATGGCTAGCTTAAGAGTTCATTGATTGAACGAACACCGACCCATATATGGCCAGCTTAAGTAGTACACAGTTCAAAAGTGCAAAGTTGATTGAAATCAAAAAAATTTTTTTAAACATTCCCTGATGAGCACCCCTAACAGCTCCTTAAGATTTTGAGAATTCCACATTTCATGTATAAGGCTATGTCTCCACGGCACTATCAGGGTCCATCGGCACCCCCTGCAAAGAGCGCATTCCTTGGCGGGGATGCCAACGGACCCGATCCTCATTGAGAGGCTATTCCCACGGCGCTCTACCGATCCGCCAGCTGGAAGGTCAACGTAGTGCAGTACAATAACCTCCGGCCAGGGGATTGGCAGAACGCCGTGGGAACAGACGGTGCTGCAGGCAGGTAATTTGGATCGAGTCCATCCACGCCAAGGAATACTCTTAGCGTAGGGGTTGCCGACGGACCTGATTGCGCTGTGAAGACATAGCCTAAGGGGCTTTTCAACTGTTGGACCATAATAATTCTGCAACTACATGGAATATGGCCCACAAACAAGAAAAAAAACAACACAAGACTATTTTACATGAGTCTTACATGATGTTTAAACAATAAAGAGGATGATAATGGTAGTTACCTTTTTCTACTGATTCATGCAGACAGAGGAACCAACCGAAGGGAGAAAGCTGACCCTGTGGATGAATAGGGTGGGTGGTGTAAATGGAAATTTCATAATGGCAAACAGAAATTACAATCTTCAGCATTACAGATGTGAAAAACAACTGGGATCAAGTCCCCTGACAACTGCATGACATACGCAAAGAAGGTACGCATGGGATTTAATATGCATTGCAGACAATACACAAAAGTGACAAATGGTACACAAAAAAAAACAGGTGGCATAAAAGTACGATTGAGGGTTTTTTAGATTTGTTCCCAGAGTGTTTCTACAGTCGGCCATTACATTATCACCAACATACATAAACAGGTGGTTAAACTGTACGGCTGTTTTTCATCTTCTCAGCACAGCTTCATTGCTGAAACCACAATCACTGGCTATTTATATACAACTCTAGACCACCACACTGCACCATCTCTGCCATGTTAGGCGGGCATCGCCAGAGGGCACCACATGCACCAGGTAAGTCATCCCGAGTGTGGCTTGGGGATCCCAACTTTACTGGAAAATTAAGCTAGCCATACATGGTTCAATTTTAGCGTTCAATCGACGTTAGATTAGATTTTGTAAATCTAAAATCGATTTCAATTTAATCGATATACACCACATGGGGAGAACGATTATTGTTCAATTTCAACTGTAAAGTTCATCGAAGTAATCAAAAATTGTCGATTGAATTCCTCTTATGATTTAAGTTTCAATCGAAAGTTATGTGTTAAAGGGGAGTAGCCACACACATCCAGTATCATTGATGATTGTACAATCGACCAAAATTTTCCAACCTATCCGATCACTATTCAATCGACGATTTAACCAAAATCGATCAGTTGATTGTACTATGTGGGCAGAAAAACGATGTGTGTGGCTAGCTTAATTCTCATCGAACCATGTGTGGCTAGCTTAACTCCCAGCAACACTTAGGGCTTGTTTCCACTGATGAGATCCCACGCATCTGCAGCTGCGCGGTTGTAACCGCACGGCAACCGAGCGGCTGAACGCATGGCATAGTTGTCGTGCGTTTTTGCGACGCGATTTTTTTTTAATGCAGATTCGGATGCGGCTGGGACGCGGATGCGTTTCAAAACGCTGCAGCTAGCGTTCAGAAATGCGCCCCAAACCGCACCCGAACGCGCACAACCGCACCAGTGGAAACTATATTTAAATTCCCAATGGATGCGGTTGTTTGCGCTTGCGGTCGCGCGGCTACAAACGCGCGGGATCGCATCAATGGAAACAAGCCCTCAGGATTCCCTAGCGCTTTTGGGTGTCAACTAGCAGACTCATCCGGTTTGGCCTCTCCAGCGTTATCCGCGGGGGGGTCTGTTGCCATTGATCTATGTTAAGAAGACAATGTCGCTTTTCCTCCTTACATGTGAAGTAAGGGGAGGAAGGAGGGGGCAAAATGCCTTTTGATTGCCATTACCACAGAAAAAAAAGGGCTGACCACTCGGGAGGTTAATTAGTAATTTGGTTGATCCTATTTAAGACTATACAGAAAGAAGGAAAAAGATTCCCAGCTTTAGAGACCACTTGATCATCTGATCAAATTGATCATGTGCTTCTTCATGAGCCCTCTTGCAGAAGACGTGGCCATTCCTAATCTGTGATATGATAAATGATAAAGCAGAGCTCCTTCATGGATCAGACACGGCTTCACTCATAGACAGTCTGGGATTTCTGGTTCAAGAAAACTTACTTTTTCCTTAAATTATGTACAGTAGATATAAATATGAAAAAGATCAGCATAATGTAAACGATCTTATATTAAGGGGTGCACATAAGCAGAACGCTGGTACGCAAAATGGTCTTAAATCTAGCTCTGCGTACCTTTATCATCATTCCAAAGCGCATTTGCGTACTATAGACAGGGGAGAGATGCACGGAACTTGATCTCAATTGGCGATAGAAATCCACTGAAACATCAATTTCAGCCACAAAATGTCACTAGTGAACAGTTGCTATCAGTATACAGATGATGTCACTGGCTTCCTTCTCACACATCAGGGAAGGGGGGGGGGGGGGGGGGGGGGGGGCAAATGGGGAAGCTGCATGCATCTCTTTTCTCTACGGTTTCAGGATGTGCAATGTAACATTAATGTAAGTACTCCCTGTACTGCCCTGACTATGTGGTGTCTCTCCTGCCATGATGGGCACCATGCCCGCCTTTCAGTGGCAGGTGAGTGGCATCACATAGTCCCGGCCGGCCAATCAAGAGGCTGACTAAGATGCTGATTTACCTCCAGTTTTGGGGGGGGGGGGGGGGGGGGGGGGGGGGGGGGGGGGGGGGGGTGCATCTTATGGGCCAAAAATGTTGTAATTGGAGTTTCTTTTAAGTTACACATATTTTACAACCTGTTTTATTATGAAAAGATTAGGCAAGTGGTAATTTGGGAGGATTTTTTTCATAATTTCTCATGGAAAAAATGGTTTCTACTTACAACCAGCTCGACTTACAACCAACATTAAAAATAATATGGACATTAAGGCTGTTTCCATTACGTCGGGACCCCTTCGCTAAGCGTATATGCTTAGCGGGGGTCCCCAACGTAGCAGATAGACTTACCTGCTCGGCAGAGACTCGGTCTTCACAGCACCGAGCCGCTCCGCCGGTGTAAGGCTGAACGTAGTCGAGCATGTTCAGCCTTTACACCGGTGGATGTGTAAACAGAGGGTCCGCCGAGCGGGCAATGTGTGTGGGATACGTCGGGACCCTAGATAAGCGTATACACTTAGCGGAGGGGTCCCGACGTATAATGGAAACAAGCCCTATAAGTCAAGGGTCCACTGTAGCAGCAGCATGTAGAAGTAGCATAGTCTAATTTGGAATTGACATTTCCAGTTTAACCTCTCTACAACAAATGAGATCTGCTGTAATCCTGATAAGACAATTAAAAGATCAGTACAGGAACCTGTATAAAACAACAACATTCCATACATGGAAGCACTGCACCATACAGAGCCTTCACCAACATACCGTGTATACTCCAGAACCCAAAAGAAAAAAAAATTACACTAGGCTTATACTCAAGTCTAGAAATTAAAGTCACAAAACGTCCCTGCTGACATTGAAAATTAATTGCAAAGGCCCTGAACATGGAATCATCAACAACATTTAAGACGTTGGAGATGTAGGAAAGGATTGGGAAGTATTGCTCCAGCACTTGTAGTTTAAGTCAAAATTATTTAAGTTGAAAATTTCCACTTAACTTTTTTTTAACTGTTCAAAGCCCTCCTCTGCATTTGCAGTAATTTTGGTGATGATCCTGGTAATATATATATGCCGCTTTGAGCACTGACGTCATGCCATGCACACTAGTGACCATCAAACATGCGGCCACCCCTGTCTTCGAGCGGTAACAATCCATCCCGCTCATAAACAGGCCGGTCATACAGATAATGGACATGTCCGTAAATTACAATCAAATCTCATTCCTTTGGGTGGGGACTCTGGTCGCCATCCAAAGGATTGGACAGGATTAGAGCATCTAAAGTGGTGCGCCTCGATTCCCGTTCAATCGACGGGAGCTCAGATGGGTCATCGATTGTGTGTCCATGTATACGTGTTTGGGAACCTTTATACTTAAGTCATACAACTATTCTATGCTTCCTAAGTAAAATTAGTTCTACTCATTACTGGGGTGAGCTAGATCCTGCTCAAACTTAAAAAAAAAGTATACAGTACGGATCCAATTCCCCCTTTTTAATCATACGTCCCGATTTATGCAGGAAATTTACACTTTTTATTATAGAGCACAAGGGTAAGGACATACAACCGTCATGAAAAGAACGATTAAGACACAGGAACAATCATTTAAATCAGTGGTTCCCAAACTGGGGGGCACAAAGGTATTCCAGGGGGGGGGGGGGGCGCTGGCCCTCATTCTGAACCTGTGTTTGAATAGGGAGGGGGGGCTCCATAATGTTCCTAAATAGAAACTTTGGATGGGAACTCTGGACATGTGTGTAGATCGATTTACCAGACGACTTACAGTCAAATTTAGCTTGCAAGCATTAGATTTGCAACAGATCAACTGTCGTGAGCGCACACATTGGTTTGAATCGGCCACAAATCTACCACTGCTCTATCTGCATCGTATTGCCTTTTAGGATCCATTGTTTCCTCTCACTATGTCCCGGCAATCGCGGCATGGAGAGCGCAGGAGATCGCTATTAGAATCGCGGCACGGAAATCGCTAGCACCTGCAGGCAGGAAGTGGGGGGTGGGACAGAACATCTTGCCCCACCCTGCCCGATTGCGCCCATGAAGAATGAATGGGCACGGTTAAAACTCAAAACCCGTGGCCCGCGCTTCAAAACTCGGTGACCCGCGTTCTAGATTGCAGGCCACACTGTGTGGGACTGTGGGAATGAGCCCTATCAAATACATGGCCGCAATCTCCACAGCAATTTTAATCGCGGGAGAATGCTGGAGAACGCTTAAGTGGGGACAAGCCCTACCTGTAAAAGTGAGAACTTGGAAGAAAAGGTTCCCCCAACAAGACATGACACATCCTTACAAAAAAGGCAAGATATCACATGAACTTTATTGTGTGTTTTTATCCCCAAATGCACAAGATATAACATGTTGGATAGAAGGAAACCCCTATACATATTGTGGGATTCAGCTTTAAATAGTGACTCAGTGAAGTGACTCCACACAGGCCACCTTTTCTTTAGGGCTCCTGACGTATATATATTTGAGCAACAAAAGATTCCAATGAAAAGATACCCTAGCGGGGGTTGTCAGCAGCAACATAACCATCCACCAAAAAGAATCATGAGCCTCCAGGCTTTTTAAATATACAAAACCTGTACAGACACACATACAGCCCCTGGCACTCGGCACCAGGTGCTCTAATGGGATCCTGAGCCTCTAGAAACACTGGACCAGGAATTGGGAATGCGCTCACCCTGCTCTTGCAGATTCCCAGTAAAACCAGCCCCAGAACACCCCCAGAGGAACATGAGAGTTCCTTGCAAAAAAGACAGTGCTGGTTTCACCTCAGAAAGTGGTCCCACATATCTCCCCTTCAGCACTCTGCCCAGTAACACAGGTGATCTTGGGGGTCACTGTGTTACTATCCCTTCTCACCATAACCTTCACGGGTACCTCTCTTTGTTCGGCTTCCAAGCCCCACACCATAGAGCCATGGTTTCCATGCACTGCACTGATGATGGCCAAGGAGCCTGAAACAGCTGTATGCAGTTTGGAATAAATGGCTCTGTACCAAAAAGGCTATATTTGCACTGTACACCAGCGGTTTCTGGATGTGCATCTGGCTGATGGGGCGAAAAGGAATAATTTGCATGGCTCCGCCCACTGTTCCAAAACGAAGGCTTCCACCTAAAGTTTTGGGATTTGTGCTGGATTGGGCCGTGTAAATACCTTCTGTTTTAAGAAGGCTTGATTGTGCTATGCACTGCTCGAGTTGAGGGCTTTTTGATTCCTTTCATCCCTTCTCACCATAACCTTCACGGGTACCTCTCTATATATCTGTATATAAGTCTGGAGCAAAAATCTAATTTGCCCTTGTCAGCAAATCGTCACTTAAAAAACAAGACTAAGAATATGATTATATCTGTCAGACCGTTGCACTCATCGCTGAAATAACTGGAATCAATGTGTCAATATTCACGAAAGCAGGTAAATCTCCAAAGTTAAAAATTAACCTATTACGCACATTTGTTCTTGCTGTAAACGTAACTAGAATGCCAAAAAAAACTCACCTGTCATTAAAGTAAAACCTGAATGTTCCTTAGGCAACAGGAAATCTCTCATCCCTGAGAGCAGTGACAGCCAGGAAAAATACCTGATCACACTGTCCATGAAAACTACAGAGATGCATTTATGGTGCAGTCAGTAGCCTCATGATTTTACACTGAGGTCAAAGTCAAACCTAAATTTTATAAATAATTTCTTTTTATTTTGAATATACATCTGCATTAAATCTTATGTCTATCCAGAATATCTGCATTTGTTGTAGAATCCCCGTCAATGCATCACACTCAGTCCACACTACATCATGAATGAAAACAATGTATGCTTTATACAGAATTATAAATGAAATCCCTGCAGTACATGTATACATGGTTACACCACGTGGTTGGCTTCATACACGGGTGGGTACACACTGTACATTGTGTATGATGAGAGGTGTAACTACCGCAGGTTGTAGGGAAGTACTCCATTTTGTATATTTACCAAGAAGCGGGATTTGCCTTCACATGTGACATGATGACCGAACCCCAGATAACAAGGGACTTCTGTTGACAGTTGATGTAATGTGAGATGCAGGGAAGCCTTCCCGTGTGAGGAGACAAGCTAACAACTCACTGATTTATGTGAGGAGAGGAGCAGCAACACACACATACTACCAAATATTCCAACTACTAGGGGGGAGGGAGAACAGTTGCAGAAAATAACTACAAAAAGTACACAAAGTAAAAGTAAAGGCCCCCATACACGGGTCGGATTCCCACCGGATTCCGGCACGATCGATTCCGGGCACGCGCACGCCAAACGATCGTGCCGGAATCGCGTGCAGCCCACCTTGTCCGTCCGATCACGTCCGATCGTTCAGGGGCCCAGAATCGGATCGGACAGAGAACCAACATGTTGGTCTTTCTGATCCGATTCTGCACACATCAGGGGGAGTTGCCATTTGTGGAGTAAGCGATCGGACACGGAATCGTCCAGGAATCCGTGGGACAAGGTGGTATGTAGCGATCGGACGGATTTAATTGGCCGATCGATCGGACCTCCGATTCCCGCTGAGATCGCCGGAATCGATCGAATAGGTGATCGATCGGCCATGGAATCCGACTGTGTATGGCTAGCTTTACAAACTTGTGCTATGAAGTAGAAGCCAAACACTTCCCACTTAGGCGATTTTCAATCACCTGCGGAATTGTCTGCGGGCGATTTTCATTGGCGATTTATAATACAAAAAACGGCACCATTATAATAATAAAAAAAATCGCTTCCATAGAGAATGAATGGAAGCGATTTTTGATCGCCTCCACCCTACATTCATGTCTATGGGCGCGATCAGAGGAAAATAATCGCGGCTGCCGACCACCGCCGGTCAGAACGCGGGGAGCCACGATTTGATCGAGGCCCCAATCGCAATCGATCCTATCAATGGGGACAAGCCCACTGAAACTAGTGTAGGTGATTGGCGGGCAATTCCAAGCACAGTAGGAACAAAGCCTTATATACCGCATATCTTATCATCGCTGAACACATCTTCTGGAACGGACATCTCCTTTTACTAAAGCATCATAAATGAACTCATGGTAAAGATCCGCACCCCGAGGACACGTCCACACTGCTGTCCTCATCCTCCAATGTACCGCACATATACTGTACACACACAAGTATTAATGGACTGGAATATAAGCCGAGGTACCAAATCTACAAAAACTGGGAAAACTTGTTCGAGTATAAGCCTAGGGTGGGAAATGCAGCAGCTACTTGCAGAGTCAGATAGTGGAGTATTCAAAATGAAATTTTCAGTAAAAAATTAAAAAATGTTTACAAGATGTTTCACTGGGAACGTACAAGATGTCCAGCTCCGGAACGCCCAAGAAGAAAGATCAATCATATGACCACTAGAGATTATCACATTTTTTTCCCCAAAATAGACCATTTCGAGTTAATTGCAAAGCCCCTGAACATGGTATCATCACCAAACTTGCTGGAGATGTAGAGAAGGGTTGGGGTGTACTACAAAAAAAAGTATGTCTCTTACACAAATAGTTTTTCCACAAATTAAGTTCAAAGTAAAGTAAAAATTTCGAAAATCGATTTTAAACTTAATTTATGCAAAAACTACATTTGCTAGAGCAAAAAATTTTAATTTTTAAAATGTTCCCACAATACTTCTATACATCTTCAGTCAAAAATTTGAACATTTCTAATGACCACCCACAGAGGCTGCCAACGCATGCGGGAAGACCAGCGAACACCCGGACAGGTAAGTGGCACCCTGGGGGACATTTTCAGCACTTTTTTGGGAGGCTGAAAAACTCTGCTTATACTCGAGTATATACAGTAGGTTGCCTGGCTTTCTATTCTTTCAGTCACTAATGCAGAATAGACATGCATCTATTAGGCAAAGCTTCCACTGCATTATGGGCTGCGCTGATACCCCCTGCATTAATCCCATATCTTGATTGGGATGTCCACGCAGCCCATCCTTATACATGAAAGACCGATGGACCAGCTGAACACAAAACAAGATGTCTATGGCCAGTATTAGTGTCATGAAGGGCATCCCTGTAAAGCAGGGTACAGACAGCTCTAATCGAGCCGTCCGATGTACCCTGCAGCAGCGTGATGACATCATCAGCGGAGCTGGAGAGAGACAGCTCTGCTCTCCCCAGCTCAGCTGAAGCTTTGCCCGCGGTCTCTATGCAAAGCATCGGACATCGGCTGTCGGCTTTATTTACAGTCATGTCCGATATGGCTGTTTTCGAATGGGATTGCCTTTTCCCGCTCGAAAACAGCGACGGGAGCATATGATATGGGGCAGATAGATGGGTGTGAGTGTGCACGGCACTCGAAGCGGCCATCATTTTGGCCCATATCTTAGCGTCTGTACCCTGCTATAGGAACGCCATACTTAGGGCTCTTTCACACTATATTGCTATGCGTCACAGTAGATCTGTGCTACAATTCACACTTAGTGCACTGCATGAGACATTTTTGGTTTAGGCTTCGATGACCCTTTAAGCTTTCCCTGGAACCCTGTTGTATGGCAGTTGGGATACAATTTGAAATAAATGGCATCTAATGTAAACAGAGCATGAACAAAGCGTGCCGCATACATTACTGTAATGAGAAACATGAGAATTGGCAGGTACACCTTCCTTTTCTATAAGAGAACACGTTTGTGAACACATTGTTTGTTAAATGTTGTCAGTATTCATGGAGACCAAACTGATTGTCACAACGACTGTTAAGGCTCCCATACACGTGTCGGATTCGCACCGGATTCCGGCCCGATCGATTCCGGGCGCGTGCACGCGAAACGATCGGGCCGGAATCCCGTGCAGCCCACCTTGTCCGTTCGATCGGGTCCGACTGATCGGGGGCTCAGAATCGGATCCGCCAGAGAACCAACCTGTTGGTCTTTCGGGTCCGATTCTGCCCAGATCAGCGGGAGTTGCATTCCGGGAGGTGATCAATCGGACACGGATTCGGCAGGACAAGGTGGTATGCAGCGATCGGATTCCTTAATTGGCCAATCGATCACACCTGAGGATCCCGGCGGAATCGCCGGAATCGATCGGGTGAGTGATCGATTGGACATGGAATCCGACACGTGTATGGCTAGCTTTAGACTTTGGGTCGTTCACATTTAACAAGACAATCTGTTGCTGCAACTGCTCAACCAGCTCGGCCAGTACTATAGTCCATTCTGTCCAAGTCTTTAAGATCCACATGTATTTATCATTTATGGCGCATGGTGCGATTTACAAACAATCAGGAAATGTCCGTTCATAACAAAACCAACTGTACCCACTGCCAGCTCTGCTCTGGGGACTGACTTCACT
Organism: Ptychadena robeensis; assembly: GCA_036250615.1. NCBI lineage: Eukaryota > Metazoa > Chordata > Amphibia > Anura > Ptychadenidae > Ptychadena > Ptychadena robeensis. Next base: position 132,639,758 of record CM070036.1, on the reverse strand, counting down.
CAGCTGCCAGGAGGATGATCCCTATGATCATATAGCACAGCCTCTCCCAGAGTTATAGTGCAGATCTATACTCCCGATGTACCCCAGATTAATGATCCTGGATAATGGTGATTCCTGATCTGAACTGGAGTCTGGATGTGCAGCCTGACAGCGCAATCCACATTACAAGACTGACCAGTCAGAGTTTAAGACAATTTTAGAAGTTCAGCCTATTCTGAACCATAGCACATGTGCACCACTGTCCTTTGTATACGGTGCTGCTATAAGCTGCCCTTACAACATTGTTGTCTTTACACGTTTAGCATGTCCCATCTACAAGATCTCTGCCTTCTCTGCAGCCCCCCTACCAGCTACACCAGTGGTTCTCAACATGTGGGTCGGGACCCCTTGGGGTCACCGAGCTCACTGAAAACATCAGAGCTGCTCCTAACAAGTGGAAAGTTAGTAGTGATATGTGGGTAATGGCCCCTCCTAATGCTTGTGCAAATGATGTGCGGGGTGGGGAAATATAATAGAGGGGACATTACATTTACCTGATCATGCTGGAAGTAATGTTGTGGATTGTCACTTCCGGTATTTGGAATGCAGACACTCCACACCCGCACAGAAAGTGTCACTTCATGACGTCACTTTCAGGGTCGCGGATCTAAAAAGTTTGAGAACCACTGAGCTACATTCACTGCCCCTCCATCCTCCCACTCCAAGTAAAGAACCGAGTCCTGGCTGCTCAGCAGTGCGTTCCAGTGACGTCACAGTGATCACCTGCTGCCCGGAGTATTCTGGGATCCGTAGTCCTCTACTCCCAGGGTTTGAGGACTAAGGCATGGTGAGTGCAGCTGGGGCTGCAGGGAAGCAGAACTGGGGGGAGCGGTACTGGATTGGTCTGTGGAAAGGCAAAGTACATGAACTGTACACACAGAGATGGCGGCGTACATTAACGACACACACTGTATGCACCGTACAGTTTATTTGTAGTCCAGGTGTGCCCCCATCCCAGTGTATACAGTGTGTGTAATCCAGGGGAGTCAAACTCTGACCCATGGATCACAACTTGTCTACAGTGTAATTACATTTTGAAATAAATATCAAGGCTAGCCCATGATTTCCTCCAAGGTTTTACATTTGGCCCGCTGTACATTTGAGTTTCACACCCGTCATACATGGTTCAATGATTCCATTAGATTGACTAAAGCACACAGCTCGATATGGGAGCCGTTCAAGGTTCGATGGCGTCATCGCGCTGCTGCCCGATATTGGAGGAGCATTGGGCCCGCCGTCTCCACGCAAAGCAATGGACATCGACAGTGGTTTACGGTCATGTCCGATATCCCTGTTTTTGAGTGAAATTGATTGGTCCAGCTCGAAAACAGGGATGGCCACATATGATATGGCCAGATAGATGGCCGTGAGCGTGCACGTCTCTCAACGCGGCAATGGATCTGGCCCATATCTACATGTGCCTACCCAGCTTAAAAGTTTGATTAAGTTAATATAGTGTGGATAATATGGAGCATACACACAGAATCTATCCGTCTTGCATTGATTGCACTGTGTACTACTGATCAATATCACACAGACAATACTTCAGTACTTCTATCTAATCGAAGATTGATGGAGCAAAAGTTGATGTGTGTATGGCTGAGTGTAAGGAAGGCCATTCATGTGACTGGGCAGCCTAGCACACAGCGATACAGTACATTGTGGGTGCTGCATTGCACGCCCCCTGGAAGCTTGACCTGGGGTGGCATACAGGGCGTATGGTAGCCCACCAGTGCAGGTGCCATGCAGCACAGTGTGAATGGAGCCTTTATTCATACAGCACAACGCATCTGGCACAGGTGATGTATGATTATATGGATATTTGTGAGTAAAGGGAAAAGGTCACTGAAGAAATCCTCTCCCACTTTCATGTAACACTGCTACAAGCCAGAGTATGCGCCTAGGATTGCTCTGGCTGGAGTTACACTTTAAATATAGATCAATAATATTCATCCAGTATAAAGCCATACAATTTCCTTTAGATCTACCAACAACTATGCAGTGCCGGGTCCTCCCTGATAGAA
>CM070036.1:132600445-132630590 GCA_036250615.1 Ptychadena robeensis | reverse complement strand
TATACCTTCCAATCACTATGTATTCTATCAGGGAGGACCCGGCACTACATAGTTGTTCTAGATCTAATGGAAATTGTATGGAGTGATCTAAAGGTGTATGGGGGGCTTGATCCATATTTTATATGTAATAAATTTTTCTTATGTGCCACACGTACCAAACAGCATTTATAGGAGTCCTGCTTCAGACCAACTGAGCTCCAGATTTCTGTACCAAAAGCATTACAATAAATTTCATTTACAAAAAAACTGAATATGTCTGAACAAGAACAGACATCCTGAATATAATAAAGTTTGAAACAAATATGTCAAAACAAATTCCATTTAATATTAAATTTAAAAATCCTATGCTCGAGTATATACAGTACATGAAAAGTTGTAACAAATGTTTTTGTTTTTTCACATTTTGAATTTCCTGCCCACACATCATCACGCACACCGCGGATGATTAGACACCGGGGGACCTGCTGGGACAAACGGAAGCCTCCCACTTCCCTGACCAATCGACTGACTGCTAGTTACCCTAGCCCAGTGGTTCCCAAACTGGGGTGAGGGAACGAAGGTATTCCAGGGGGGTGCTAACCCTCATTCTTAACCTGTGTTTTAATAGGGAGGGGGCCTGCAAGGAAAGTTTGGGAACCACTGCCTTAGCCCGAGTTAACTTGGGGTAACCGCTTTCAGCAACTTTGCTTTACTCAGAGTTAACCCAGGCTAACCGCCTAAGAGGTAAGCAAGTCTAAAGCATCATCAGATGTGCTAGTTGGAAGATGTTCCAGTTGAGGACCCTGCGGACCCTTTGGGTGTTCATTGGCGGCCCCTCTCAGTCCTCTACCTGCGGCCCCCAAAACCTTACTGTTAATGTATAGGAACTTACCTGTCTGCCGATACCTCACTGACAGGTCCTTGTCTGGGATCTTCTAAGAGGAGGAGAGGCAATAAACTTATGTGATATGTAAAACCCAATCAGCGACCCAGATGGTGACTGAGCAAGTCCCTCGCCTCTCCTCCTCTTCTTTAGTGTTGGTGGGGGATCAGCAGATAGGTAAGTGCCTATGCTCCCACTATTCCACCAATGAACGGGGGGGATTTTATAGTATATATAACCTTTGACGATGTATATGACACAAAATGTGCATTACCACACTACAATATTCCCTAATGCTTGAAGTATCATTTAACACAAGCTTTGCTGTTTAAAACTTAAAAACAATTACTTCTAGGTATGTCTGCTGTCATTTTTTTGTCATTATAAAATGCTGATACAAGTCAGTATAGATTGAGAATGATATGTGCGGCCCTTTAGTGATGCAGAGGGCCGCACTTGTGGCCCTCCATATCAACTCAGTTGCCCACCATTGCCTTAGTATTACTGGTTATACCTTTAACTATCTTCATTACATGAAGGGATGTCATTATGTTAATTTCCATTAAGTAAGGAAATGTTGTTATGTTCATCTTCATTACATGGGGAAAGGACAACTTGAAATCACCTTGGAAGAAAAACAATATTTGCTATTTCAATTCCCAGCACACGGTATTTCTCACTTTGATATTTTCTGTACTTGGTGAAAATGTTTTAGCCAGAAAGTGAAAACCAATGCGGGAGCTGCATCTTATCAAGATGTCAACTTACAATTAATATATATTTTTTTAAATCTAAACAGTCGCTGAGCTCTGTTTTTTTCCCCCAACAATGTTATTTTTGCTTTGTATGACAAACTCTGGAGGGGTGACGTGTGTTAGAGGAAGAGGTGTGGAATCTGGCAGTCAGATGTCAAGCTCCATAGTAAAGCTGCTTTACTGGACATTCAATTCACATGTAAGAAACATGCTAATGGATCTCCCTTAAGATGAATTCCTGTAAGTTCTACAATCACCGTGCCTACCTACTACTAAAATGGTGTCAATGGATATGCACGGTGGAGTACTCCTGGTGATGGTCCATCTTTGCTAGAATTGTTCCATGTTTCCCCTATGATAAGCCATCCCCATCAAATAAGCCACCCCCCCATTTTTGCCCAAAACCTTAAAATAAGCCACCCCCCCCCCACAAATAAGACCACCGATACCTGCCCGAATCTCCTATTGCTGATCCCTGCCGTGACGAAATCTGTTACCCGGCCATATTTTGGGTAGAACCCAAAAAAAGTAAGTCGGGGAAGGGGACAATGATTGGCACAAAGTGATCAAAGGGGACAATGATTGGCACAGAGTGATCAGAAGGGGACAATGATTGGTACAGAGTGATCAAAAGGGGACAATTAAGGGAACAGAGTGATCAAAGGGGAATGAATGGTCAATGATCAGAGTAAGGCCCTGAAAATAAGACCTAGGGCATATTTTGGCGTTTCAAAAAAATATAAGACAGTGCCTTATCATCGGGGGAAACAGGGTAAGAAGGATATCCCCAATTCATCCTGAACTGTGGTGTATTTGTTCCTATGTACACGGTGAGGGCCGGGCAAACTTCGACAGCCATACACAGGCGATTTCACTAAATTTTTGACATTAAGTCATGTCTGGCACAGAAGAAGTACCTGCTGATCAGCTGAGGGGCCGGCTGCAGTGGGATGACGTCATCAGGCTGAAGACGATCCCTCATCTATCGAGGGAGAATCCCCTTGTCTATGGCTACCTTTAGTTAGACCTAAATGGGACAGATGGGTCTATGTGAAGGACTCAAAGCCATGTGTGAGGTTATCCTAGAAATTCATTTGCTTCATCTGTCATTATTCTGTTCATCTTCATGTTATACTGTTTCATTTTAACATCCTTTTATTGGCTTGTAAAAGTTATTGATATCTTGTACATTCAACCATAAACTCATAAACAGTGCCTATGCTTATACCATGTTTCTGTATTTGTCTCAATAAATTGGGTAGGACGTCCTTTATGACGGTTGGTAAACCTGTGCATTCTCCTTGGCAAAAAGCCTCCAGGCCCCCTTAAATTTTTACAGGTTAGGGTAGCCATAGACACTTCGATTTGTCATCAATCAATTCATTAACCGATGATTCCCGATCCATTGTGGAATCAGAGATTGATCATTTTGGAAACACCACTTTGGGAATATGATTTGTGGTAGATTTGGACATGAGAATTTGCCAGGGCCATGCTGAAAAGATTAAAGCCTACCATACACCTTTCAATCACCCTGTACAATTTCCATTAGATCTACCAACAATGATGTAGCATAGAGGCCTCCCTGATAGAATACATAGTGATTGGAAGGATTAGAAAGGTCCTCATATTACATGGTTTCGGTAGAACAAAAGTTGATTGTACAGAAATTGTATGGAAAGATTGTAAAGCTGGGCATACACACGGCAACCATCGCCGACATCTGCCGCCGATTTCTTCCGGGATTGTAAACGTGATGATGTCATGATGTTTACAATCCCATTGCATTCTGGGGCGCTTCAGTCGGTCTGGGCACCCTTTGTGTGCCGGCCATAAGCTACAATGAAGCGGCCGCTTCATTGTAGCTTATGGCATCGGCTCCCATCGGCTCGCGCCGGCCAGAGATTTTCCGACATGTCGGATCTCTGGCTGGCCGAGAAGTGGGGCGACAGGGATCTGTCGCCCCATGTGGGCACATGCCGATAAGCGGCCGATTTTTAACCTGACCGACAGCGTGAGCGCGCACGCCCGTCGCCCAGGTTAAAAATCGTCCGCTTATCGGCATGTGTATGGCCAGCTTTAGATGTATGGTGGTAGAGGCGGCTGTTGATGCTGAAAAACTTTTTATTTAACAATGAGGCCCTAACAGGATCTCCAAACACAGCCAAAACAGTGCTATGGTCCTCCACACCTGGTCAAACAATAAAGCAGCAACAAGCTGAAGGCCAGATTAACTGCGTACAGTAGTAGTCACTGGTAATGGAGGAGGAGGGCCACAGCTGATCAGCAGCTCCCCACTGCAGGTAGACACCAGATGGGTGGCGGAACAGCGGGAACACTCCACTGGCAGCAGGTAGGCCGCGGATAGGTAGGTGCAGCCCAACACGGTGCAAGGGGAAGCCACCCCACTCTGAACAGAGCCATCTCCAATGACAGCAGGAAAGGCAGCTGACAATGTAGATAGCTGCGTACTATTGCGCTCGACGGCCGGACACACGCCGGCAGGGTAGGCGGTACTAAAGTCCCGGCGGGGGAGAGGGGCCCAGGGTGAACCTGTCTTACATCATAGATCCCCAGACTGAGCACCTCCTCTTCCTGGAAGCCTCCTCTTAAGCCTTCGGCGGCCCTGCTGCATGCTCTTAAAGGGACTTTTTGCCCTCTGCACACCACGGCGCGCCGCTACAAAGATACATGGGAATTGATGGCTTCCAAACTGTATGGCATCCCAAAATGTTGAATCATAGTGGTGGCAGTGTCTTTTTGTGGGGTTCCATGGGTGCTGCTGGTGTCGGGGAGGTGCATTACAATGAATACACAGATTTACTGCTCTGTGTTCAAAGAGAAGATGCTACCATAACTCCATGCCGTTGGTTGTCAAGCTATTTTCAGCAACAGTCGTAGGGTATGTTTCCATGGTGTTATGGGCTCCCATCCGGTGTCTACCCGCAGTCATCTGGTGTGTACCCACAGTCAACAGAACCCATCCATATACATACCTACTGCACTGGCTGTCTCCACGGCGTTAAGCAGGTCTGCAGACCTGAGGTTGATATGCTGCACTACGTTAACCTTTAAACCGGTGGACCTGCTCACTGGATGTAGATGGAGCCCATCCATATACACCCCATAATGCCCTTAATGCTGTGGAAACATACCCATACTATTCAGCTTTTCTCATGACCCTACAATCCAGTCACCTGAGGATAGGCACCCAACTGTTACCTGATATACTGAAGAGATTTGTCTGCATTCATTCTTATATTGCATACACCTAGACTTCTAAACAATGGCAGCTGAGATAGTTCCACATTATTAGTCCCCCAGTTGGCACTGTATGCAGCATTCATGTTGTTGAATACTAACAACATAATAAATTTATTTTCACATTATTACAATAACAGGAGTAACAATAGAGCCAGGGTTTAACCTCCCTAGCGCACTGCTGAGGTCCAGATTTCTGTACCAAAAGTGCACCATAGACTCTAATGGTAAATTTTTCTATATGTTGTAGGCCTGTAACTTCCCAAAATATGTCTGTACAAGGGTCTAATATACATTCTGAATATAATATTGTTTGAAACAAACAATTATGTAAAATGAAAAAAAAATTTTTAACCGCCCTAGCAGTCAGGGCGGCAGCATCTCGTCCAGCGCTGCTAGTGCTACTATAGCACTGAAGGAGATGCTGCCGTCCAGTACACATCGGGGCTCCGGGACAGCATAGTTCTGCGCTGTCCCGGTGTCCCCGATGTGACATGCTGCCAGCATGCCTCCTTCTCTCCTCTCCCCCTCCGAGTGACGTGATGACGTCACATCGGGGAGGCGGCCGGAGATTTGAAAAGTACAGTGCATGAAATCAGTTTTCTATGTAGAAAACTGATCTCAAAGTGCTTCTATGTACTAAATATCGCCCAAATAAATAGTCTCTGGTGCCCCAGATGTGCCCATTTGCAGTAACCCTCTCTAACCTGGTGTGATTTTATCACATCCATCACACCAGGTTAGAGAGGGTTAACTGCAAATGGGCACATCTGGGGCACCAGAGACTTTATTTGGGCGAGATTTAGTACATAGCAGCAAAGCTTTGTGCCCTGATATTTGTGTTTTCTTATTAAATTTATTAAAAAAAATATATATTTTACATAATTGTGTGTTTCAAACATTATTCTAGTCAGGATGTTTATTAGACCCTTGTACGGACATATTTTGGGAAGTTACAGGCCTACAACATATAGAAACATTTACCAATGAAGTTTATGGTGCACTTTTGGTACAAAAATCTGGACCTCAGCAGTGCGCTAGGGAGGTTAATAAAATTTATGAGAAAACACAAAAATCAGGGCACAAAGTGTCACTTTCCGATATTTGGAATGGAAATCACATTGTGTCACTTTAGGTACATCAGGTAAGTGTCCCCTCACTTATATTTTCTTACCCCTCTTGTGCAGATGATGTATAGGGTGGGAAGTAAGAAGGGAGAGTTACCCTCCCCCTGACTTCCCACCCAGCTCATAGGCATCCCCACTGCTGCTTGTAAGGTGCTTTCAGTGGACCTGACGACCCCTGTGAAATGGTCATTCAATGCCCTAGGACCCAAGTTCCCTTTTGGCATTCTTTGGTGGCCCCCCTCTGTCCTCCACTTGCGGCACCTGAAACCTTACTGTTAATGCTATGACCTCATCTGTCCACCAATCCCCCACTGACAGGTCCTTGTCCGTGAGACATCTGTGGGAAGAGGCAATAAACTTACATGACTTACAAAGCCAATCAGCAATCCATATGGCGCCTGAGCAAGGCCTCTCCTTCTTTAGTGTTGGCGGGGGATCAGCAGACAGGCGAGTGCCTAGGCTCCCACTGTTCCACTATACCAGCTCTGCCTGCTGTATTATTTTCATTAAAAATGCATATACAAGTCAGTATAGATTGAAAATGTTATGTGCGGCCCTTTTACTGATGCCCAGAGCTGCACTTGTGGCCCTATATATCAACTTGGCCACCACTGCCCTAGGGGATCGTGACCCACCACTGCTGGGTTAGACTGGCCACTCTTAAGCTGGGAACACAGGGCTCGATATTGGAGCTGTTTGAGGTTCCCTGCAGCAGTGTGATGAGGTCATAGCTACCTGTGAGTGGTATCATCCTTGCTGGAGAACCCTCTGACCCTGTAACCATTCTTAGTACCTTTAGGTTTGGTAGGGTACTCTTCTTTGTAAGTTGATCATACAGTTGTATGAGTGTAGAGGTTCTAAGCATGCTGTCATGCCACTCCCCGCTGTACATGTTCAACTTCATTTTGATTTGTGTCTGTGATGTCATCTTCCAACCTGCTTGGGCTGCCAAAACCTCTTCTATTACACATTCCAGTGACTGTGGATTTCACTTTTCTTGATTTAATGATAAGGTTCCTGTTTCCTGCAAAGGAAACTTTATCTGCAGCTAAAGGTGGGTTTACAAGTCAAGATTTTTGTTTCGTTCAACTTCAGATTCGATTTTTTGTTAGATTTTTTTATCGGATTTCGTACGTCCATTTATCGAAGGTAATTAGATATTTTTTAGATTTTTGTACAACCGACGCAAATATCGAATAAAAAAAATCGGTGGAACCACGAATGAAAAATCTTTTAGATTTTTTTTTTAGGAAGATGTATTCTGTGGATGTATACTGTGGATGTTTACTGTGATGTATACTGCAGCATACTGTTCACACACACACCTGTATATTCACTGCAGCATACTGTACACACACACCTGTATATTCACTGCAGCATACTGTACACACACACACACCTGTATATTCACTGCAGCATACTGTACACACACACACACCTGTATATTCACTGCAGCATACTGTACACACACACCTGTATATTCACTGCAGCATACTGTACACACACACCTGTATATTCACTGCAGCATACTGTACACACACCTGTATATTCACTGCAGCATACTGTACACACACACACCTGTATATTCACTGTGTATTCAAACTCATACATATTGCTATCAACAATGAACATTTAATAGTGAAATATATATATTTGTGAAACACCTTATACCACAGCTATAGACAGCACGTTGTTATGTTCGTCCATAATGCAATTGTTTCGTTCGGAAAGTTCTACTTGGAAATAAAATATAAACAACATCATAGACGAATCAAAATCATACATTGTAAAAATCCCAACATTGCGCAGGAAATACATCATGCTACTGGTTAAATATCGAGTCAAAAAATAATTATATTATTATAATTATAATTAATAAGGAGCATTCGTTTTTTACACGAAAAATAAACGACAGATGAAAGTTTACCAACATGTTCGATAACCTTGTGGACGATTTTTGGTCAGATATCGAACCAAAAAAATCCATCTGAACAAATGGCCGTTCTAGATTTTTGTACAACGAACCAAAAAATCGTTCGTCGTGCATCTGTTGGACGAAAAAATCTTGACGTGTAAACCCACCTTAAGTGTTTGATTTTGTGTTTTGCTCCAGAATTAGGGATGGACAAGGTTAGAGGATGCTTCTCTCTTTTCAAATATTTTGCCCCTTTTACATGTTTTCCTGTTTTCCGGTACAATCTTTCTGTAGCACTTGTCATTCTTCAGAAACTGCAGTTGTGCTGATCCCTCCTCCCATTCTTTTGACCTTTCTGGGATGAGAGTTTCCTTCAGGTGAACTCTGTGAGTTAAGGTCCCCACATTGTTACAAGCCAGGACCGAAAGATGAGCTGTGGAGAGCAACGTGATGATGTCATTCCCCATTCAAACTAATGGCATCAGCCAGAGATTTACGGACATGTCCGTTCTCTGGCCGACTGAGCTTTGTGTGCATGCACGATTCGTGGCTTATTTTGCTGCTGACCGGCAAACTATGACTTTCTAAACCATCAAGTCTACCTGTGTTTAATCACAGAGGACTCTATACTACATAGTTGTTGGTTGATCTAAAGGATATCTGACAGAGAGATCTTAAGGTGTATGGCCAGCTTAATTCATTTATCTTATCTTCATTTATCAGTATTGTGATCTAAGTGGTCTTCACTGGATAGGTTTTGCAGCTATTCTGAAAGATTGCATTATTAAATCAAATCTGTCCAACAGCTTTGAGATTTCCTCATAAGAAGACCTATGGCTGCCAATAGGATATTTTTTTTAATCTTTAGGTCAGTGGTTTCCAAACTTTCCTTTCAGGGCCCCCCTTTTCTATTTAGGAACATTATCCAGCCCCCACTACCTATTCAAACACAGGTTTGGAACCACTGCTTTACGTAGACATAGGCGGGTCGATTATTTAGCGAATACCGCTTGTACCGCCACCATTACCGGTTCCTACCACAAGAGGGCGTCTGGAAACATAAAAATGACATGTACATTAGAACAATCAAATGAAAGTTACCAACATATACAATCACTGATTTATTTTATTCTAAATTTAGATCACTTTGATCGATCGAACAGGAATCGATTCCTGCCCACCTGGTTCGATCGACTTCAAAAGATCGTTTGTTTCGGTCAATCAAAGTAAGAAATTTTAGTCGGACTATTTTGGATCGACATTGGTTATGTCGATTGAAAAAAAATCGATCAAAAATCTAGTACTATATATGGCCCATGATACAATCGACATACAATTTTATACCGACTTAAAAATGTATCGTTTTAAGTCGATTGAGCTAAAATCGGACCTGTGTATGGCCTGCTTTACATTGAATTTTGTTCAACCTACCTCCAGGGAATGACATGATGTTGCTTGACTCTCTTCGGTTTCGTAGTATTATGTATTGGGAGGCTATCCTCATGATTTCTTGGTTTCATATCAGTTTTATGGGATCACAGGGGGCTGATTATTGATCAAGTCTCCCAGTGGCTGACCTCTCATACAATATTACTCCTTTGGCTCTTTTTTGTAGAGGTTGGTGGTTTTCAAAGTCTTGTGTTCTCCTCCTAAAACTTAAGCTGGCACCTTTAGAGCTCTCTGTCAGATATCCGTTAGATCTACCAACAACTATGTAGTGCCGGGTCCTCTGTGATTAAACACAGGTAGACTTGAGGAAATCTGACAGAGAAATCTAAAGGTGTATGGGGACCTTTATACTGTTTTCAGAGATCCAAGTAGATGAGGAAATCTGTGTACCTTAATGAATAAAAAATGATTCTGTCAGAACTAAATGTAAAATAATTTTCCTCTTGATTACAGTATATTGTGGGACACAATTTCCCTCTTTTTAAGATTTGCTCTTGGTACTGGTTGCTAGTTGAGACATTCTGGAAGTAGGAGAGGATATACCTGCTGGTGGCTTTCTTTTTTATTTTTTCATTGTCTATTTCCTCTTACAGGCTGACAGGCCAGTAGTAATGTATTAGGAACATTTTTCAAGCTCGCAAAATATATACTTTTTGTTCTTAAATTTTTTTTCTACAATTTACACACACACACACACACACACACACACACACACACACACACACACACACACACACACACACACACACACACACACACACACACACACACACACACACACACACACACACACACACACACACACACACACACACACACACACACACACACGGTATACTGTATATTCCTATCTATTTGCTGCCCTCTACTGGAACTAGAACTCTATTGATTTTATTTCATATTTTTTGCAGCACAATAGTATAGCGGTGTGGGAGATATCTTTTCACTTGATTAAAATCGTTTGGTACCTGAAAATATATATAAAAATCAACAGCAGAACTATTTTCTGGGTTCTAGCTCAGGGGTGGGCAAACTAAAGCCCTTTGTCACGTTGTTGAAAAGATGCTCCTCTCCGCTTGTTCTCTGCAACGAGTGCTCATAATGCCTAGACGTGTTCAAACATTGTCTTGGCATGATCATGACACTGTGGGCGCATCCTGGCGACAGCAGGCAGTCTTTAGGAATTTTATCTACTCGTAATACATTTTCTAGTTCAGGAAATGTAAAAAGAAGTCCCTGTCACACGTTGCCTATTAAACATCACTGCCATCATTAGTGATGCTGGAGATGCATGGAATTGGCACACTTATGGCGGGTTTGCCATTACAGGTGCTTGGTCTGGCCCCTTTATCAAATCTAAAGCTAGCCATACACGTTCCGATTCCATGTCCGATCGATCACCCATCCGATCGATTCCGGCGATCTCAGCGGAATCGTTCGTCCCGGAATCCGGTCGGAATCCGACACGTGTATGGGGGCCTTAAAAAGCCAATATGGCCCATATCTAATGCAGCCATCCCTGTTTTGGAGTGGGACAAATCAATCCCGCTTGAAAACAGGTATATTGGACATGACCGTAAACCAGTCGCTGTCCATTGCTTTGCATGGTGACCGCAGGGTCTCCAGTTCCTCGGATATTGGGGTGTTTAGTTGCTGAAACTTCAGATGCCGCTGTCTGAACTTCAGATGCCGTTGATGGGATCGCGCCGCCGGGTGCGCGATGACGTCATCGGGAGGGGCGGGAAGTTCAAAATTAAAAAAAAAATAAAATAAATTTCTGCTCCTTATGGTTTATCTTTCTTTCTGACATTGATTAGAGCGATTTGTTTGCCTCCAATTCAATTCAAAATGAAAAAAAAAACTAATAAAAAAATACATGTATTTGCTTATGATGAGTTTTCTTTCATGTTGGATTGGATTGATTTTTCTGTATGCAATCAAGTTCAAAATAAAGGGAAACGCATAAGAAGTAAATACTTTGTAAGGGCGTGCGTCCAGTGCGTCTTTTTCCCCGCGGTGGATGTAAGTCCGCAGCGGGGAAAAAGACGCAGAGAGGACACTTCCCATTCAAATGAATGGCACAGTGTCCACTCTGCGCTATTTGAGTGGTGCATCCGCGGTGATGATATGAAGCTGCGGGATGCCGCGTCTTCATTGCAGCACCGCACATTGCCATCAGAGACACCTCAATTTAACGGAGATCAATGGAGGTGTCCCAAGACGTGGAAAAACAGCGGCCATACTGCATGTATGAATGCAGTATGGTCGCAGTTTTTCTGCATTTTGGCTCAGCTAAATCAATAGGGAGCACTCTCCCCAATGTGGCAGGAGCGAGCCCTAAGCCACGGGCAAGCTGCAGGTAATCCACTGTCAAATGTGCCAGCGCGCGACATTGTTCCCTGCACGGTGTAGCAGACTGCATTGTCAGTATTGGTTGATTTAAAAAATGAATTCTAGTTTGAGCAGATTTTTGTGTTTTATATTTTATTTCATCATTGTGATTGTTTTAAAATATTTAAGCGTTTATATATTCAGGATGTCTACTAGACCCATGTTTTTGGTCAGTTACAGGCCTACAACATTTTTTTTTCAATGATAAACAGCGTAATGCTTTTGGTACAGAAATCGGGACCTCGGCGAAACGCTCAGGAGGTTAAGCAAATGTGCAAGTCAGTTGCTGCAACATTAGGTTTCCTTCTGATATTCTGCTGGTCTTTGCATTAATGTCATTCAAAACCCTTTACACCTTTAGAGTTCGGTTAAAGGGAGAATATTTAGTAAAAGGTTACATGTAGTAGTGGGTTGCTTTTTGGCCATTTTGTATTAACCTCCTGGGTGTTCCAAATGTTCCATCCATATTTTAAAAAGCGCTATGAAGAATCAAAGCAGATAACAATACAATCTGCTGTGATTCCCTGCCTTCCCTCCTTTAATTGATTGGATTGCAAAATTTCAGTCTGTATGCAAGGGCTCTGATCCCAAGCCTACTTGTACAAGTTACTTCCTGCACATAAAAAGGATAGTTACAGGTGTGTGTGTACACAGTCCCAGCTATGGTGATGGGGGCCCAGAAAAATTTCTGATGGCAGCCCTGGGTTGCTACCCGTCTCAAATATAGCATTAAGCCTACTTGCACAAATAGATAAACTTCCAATTGAAAGATAAGATAACAAGAACTACCGTATTTTCTGGCATATAAGACGACTATTGAACACAGGAAAATGTGTGCAAAAGTTGGGGGTCGTCTTATACTCCGGGTCCTGCCATTGGGGTGGTGGTCAGGGGGCACTCCAGTCCCTGGTTAACCATCTAGGGGAACCCGTAAGTCTGCGCTGGACATCAGCAGTCAGAGTGGTCTTCAGCATCCCCCTCGCCCCCTCCTTCTCCTTTCCGATATGTGTAAAAGTAGCTGGCTGCTATTAATATCTATACACTGACAAAAACTGCAGACTATCATACAGAACTGATTCATTCATTATAAATATTCCTACATGTTTATTATCCTATTTATGAATAATCAGTTTACATGTTGCATTGTAAAGACTTTGGTAATGTCATACATCTGATGCTACAATACATTTTTTTGGTTTAAATCCCTTGACTGTAACTTTTGCTGCAATGGCCATGTGTGGCGGTTATGATCACATTGCAACTCTATGGGCATTGAATGCCAACAAAAAGTGGAGATCAGTTATCACTTTGAATATAATTGAGTGTTTTGTAAATCTGATCATCCTTTTGTAAATCTAGAGATCTCTAATGAGAAAAAGACAAAAGTTGTAATGTGATTTCACGTCTTTTAATTTTACACATTACCATTTATGGACACTAGATGGCACCATCTACTAAAACTTACAGTATTGTTTGTCTGGGAGACTTCTTTTTTTGTTGTAATCATTCAATAAAACTTCACATTATTATCAGAATTTTACAAACTGGTTGTAAAACTTGTATTGTTCTAATGGTGCATTACCAAAACAGCCTTAATTCCTGTTACCGCAAAAAGACAAATAACCCTACAACAATGTTCAACGAGTTCCTTTAACCTCCCTAGCGCTCTTGTGAGGTCCAGATTTCTGTACCAAAACCGCACCATAGACTTAAATGGAATTATAATGTAGGCCTGTAATTTCCCAAAATATGTCTGTACAAGTGTCTAGTAGACATCCTGAATATAATAATGACTGAAACACACAATTGTAAAAATATTTTTTTTTTATAAAAGATATCATTTGAATGATAAAATCTCTAAAATACTTATTTGGTATGAAAGATTTCAAAACAGTATGTATTTATATTTTGTTTATAATAAAAATGTTATTCAATTGGAAATGTGTTTCGTGGTTTTTTTTTCTTGCTTTGTATTGTATTGTTATCACTGTATCCACTAAAACTCCCTTTGGCGCCCTCTCTCCCCTGGTGTGTTCATCACAGGGTTAACTGCAAAGGGGCACATCTGCGGAATCACACTGAAAACAGTCTCCATAGAAGAGTAGAAGCAGGGGTCTGCTTTCCTGCAGCAGCCTCCTCTTAGATCGGAGCCGCCATAGCATGGTAAGTCTATGCTACCGGGGCTCTGATCGCTACCGGACGGCTCCATCTCGTCCAGTGCAGTACTGACAGGACAGCGCTGGACAAGATGGTGCCGTCAGGAATGGCAGGGGGTTAACTAATTTCAAACAACTGGCGTGATGTGCGTATGCTGGATATAATATGTGCTGATTTAAATAAATAAATGTAATGTTACATAATTAAGATGTATTTACTAGAGAAAGGATTAGCAGACTAATATAGAAAAAGTAAAATTGGGGATGTTAGCCATAGAATATCAATCTGCTCCTTTTATTTTCATTTGATATAAAGGCCAGTCAGATTAGCAGTACAAGCTTGACAAAGTGCCAGGGACATAATTTAGAAAGTCTAGGTAATTGGTTAATTGTCTGTTCCTGAATTTAGCTTTGATTCTTCCTGGATAAGCGTTGGTTTTCTTGGTTAATTAAAGATTAATTTTGTATGAACTTGTTAGACATTTTGTTAACAGTACAAAAAAACTGATATCTAATTACAGGATTATTTATTGAAATGAAATCTATTTTAATCCTTTGTAACTATATAGGCCATTTTGTGAGTGCTAGGAGAACAGTAGACAACAGTAGGTCCCCTACCTTTGGTGGGTGTTATAATAAAAAAAGCTCCTTTTAGGCTATGTTTCCATTATATGTCGGGACCCCCTCAGCTAAGCACATTGCCGAGTCACTCTGCCAATGTAAGGCTTAAGTAGTCGAGTACGTTCAGCCTCTGCATCATGTGTAAACAGATCTGCGGATGTGTAAACAGAGAGTCCACCGGCAGGCAATGTCTTTGTGCTACGTTGGGACCTCCCGCCAAGCAATACGCTTAGCGGAGGGGTCCCGACGTAAATGGAAACAAGCCCTTAAGGTCAACTATCAATTGGAGCTCAGGATGTTTTGTTAAATGTAAAGGGAATTCTAATAGGGGCTACACAAAGACAATGAAAGCTATAGCCAGAATCAAAAATACCTTACTTGTATTGCTCACTGTGTCCCTAAAGTGTATGTTTGGTCATTATTTAAATTTCCCCCAGCATATTTTTTCATGTAGGACCCAACAGCTTGTATTACTCCTTATGATACCGGACTAAAGTTGTCAAAGAGCGGCTGCTGGGAGTTTATTTTATGTTCCTATATTTTCCTGCAAGCCATTGGAATTTAAGTCAGCATGTAGTAATTGATCCAAGAAGCTTAGCTTTATAGCTTAGGCACTGAAAGGGTCAATGTAATGTTTGCTATGTCTGGGCCTGACCCATTCTAGTATCATGGTGGTGTTGGTCTCAGAAGTCTATATAAATATTATATTAGGGGGAAAAAGGTCTTTGCGGTTAGCTGAGTCCTGAACTGACTGCAAGCAGGCCGTGTGAGACAGGCCTAGTCACAGGTAGTGATGGCAAAATATCAGCCAGGTCCTTTCGCGAACAGGTGGATCAGATTTTTAGAAAGGTCCGACGTCTACCTGTTTGCGGGGCAATTCAATTTCCCTGTCTGTTCGTGGGGAAATTCATTCACGGGGAATTTGAATTGGAAAAACTGGAAATCTGCCCTGATCCAACATTCCATGTTCGCGGCCAAACTGTCCGCCTTGCAGCCATTACTAGGCATAGGCCTCAGGAACTGCAAGGATCATCTGATTTGTGAGTGATTAAACCTTCACCACAGGCTCTGGGTAGAGTGTATGATGCTCCCTCTGATGGTTAGCCCTGGGGTCGAGACCTATTTGCCTCTGAGTAGCCAGCACCATCCCCACTGGGACTCCTCATTGTTTGCAACATCATCCAAACAACTGTACCCTGTCTCTGGGCTCAGGATTGTATATAACTGTTGGCAGTAGAGGATTCCCTTATTCATGCATACCAATGTGTGTGGACTGTATTTCTGCAACACAGAGGCCTGGGTATAGGCTTATCCTAAGCGCAAAGGATCCAGAGTTACAAGGGTACCGTTAACATCGAAACTGGAGGGGGTAAAATACTGTCAGAGTTCCTCCTGGTACTTGCAAAAGATCCCTGTCCAGCTTCTCCCATGTTTTGCACTGCGGCAACATACACAGTGTCGGTATACCCTTGCCATGCGGAGCTGTACAGAGACAAAGCCTGCAAAAACTGCAGGGTCTGATTCCCCCTTTCTAGGCTTTGACCTCCACCTCAGAAATAAGACCAGACACCTTCCTGTCCATCATAACCCAGGAGGTGCCTTGTCACTTTTCATTGTACACTCCTCTCTACCACCTACAACTTTACAGTATTTTTCACATTTGTAATGGTGTGTATACTATATGTGTTTAGTGGGAATAAGCCCTAAGGCTATGTCTCCACATCTGTCGGGACCCCCTACGTTAAGCGCAGTGCTTGGCGGGGGTTCCGACGGATCACATACACTTTACCTGCTCGGCGAATGCTGTGTTCTCACGGCGCTGAGCTGTTCTGCTGATGCAGGGGTTAACGTAGTGCAGTACATTAACTCCTGCATCTGCCGGGCAGCTTAAGTATATGTGATCCATCGGAACCCCCCACCAAGCACTGCGCTTAATGTAGGAGTCCCGACGGATCACAAAACGCTGTGGAGACCCCCCCTAACTGCGTCTAAACACGTCTACCATGCTGTATTCCGCACAATAAAGCAAATAGCACCTTCTCTATCAATCACTGATGAATAGATAGGGGAATATAAGTAGAAAACAAAGAATAAATCGCTTCCACCATTAGGAACGACAGAATGAGACTGGCCCTGATCTTGCCAGTTAGGCTGACCCTCATTTTGATGGATAACAATGACTAGAGGAAGTGGTTTGAGACTGGGAGCATATTGTTCAGCAAGATTGGATTTTTACTAAGAATAAACATTAGTCAGAGTTTCCAGTTAGACATTGACAAATATTTGGCTATTTTATCTAGTTGGACACCTGGATATTCTCAGAATATATAAACTATGATATATACCAAATGCACAGAGAAAGCCATGTGTGCACATACTCCTTATACTATACCGGGGTTGGTCAGTATAACAAGCCGGGCATACCATATGTAGTCCATCACGCCTCAGATGATGATCACAACTGTTTACACATAATAAACTTTGATCTGTACATACAGCTCTTCACACGTGCTCATGCTGGGCTCATCTAAACATTCTCAAAAGCAGACAGCTTGCCACTGTCCATAAACAAACCAAAGACATGAACGCAAATAAAAAATGCTTGCCGTTAGGAGTTTCTCAATTTGCGCTTTTCAAGAAGCTTGCTTTTTATGGGCAAATGAAGATGTAAGATATGAATCATAGTCCACTCGTTTTGTCAGCAAACTCTCATCTTAGAGTGTCAGACTGCAAACACAGCATTCCATGGTAAGAGCTGTATTGCTGTATTAGAGCTGAACTCCAAGCAGATGGTAAAGATGCACATGAATGTAGCTCTATAATCAGGGGTGCACAAAACTTTTTTAATGAGCTTCTCAAAGGAGTACCGGGAGATGTAGCATCCTCTGCGTCAGCCTCCTGCATGGTAGATTCTGCTGCAGATGGACCTCCCTGTTCTAGATTGATCCTCTGATTAGCTGTCTCCATCCACAGGTCACCAGCTGGCTTCAGGTCAAATGTAAAGGTCCCCATACACCTTATAATCTTACCATACAATTTCTGTAGTCAACTTTTGTGCTACCAGAACCATGTAATATGAGGACCTTTCTAAAATGTCCAATCAGTATGTCTTCTATCAGGGAGTCCACTATACTACATCATTGTAGGTAGATCTAATGTAAATTGTATGGAGTGATCTAAAGTGATCTGCATCATTGTATAATATATTTTTGTACTTTATACATCCAGTTTGATGTCAGGAGTTGACTCTTTTTCTTTCATATACTACATGTTACCAATCATTAGGTTTATTATTATTATCATTTATTTATATAGAGCCAACATATTACGCAGCGCTGTACAATACATTAGAGTGGAGATACAAACACAGAATAACACACAGGTACAGGTATGAAATAGGAGGAGTAGAGTACCCTGCCCGAACTGGCTTACAATCTAATAGGTTGGGGAACAAGGTATACAATAGGTGGGGGAGGGGGGGGACTTGCATGGTATTGATGTTAGGGGTGAGAAGATGGGTAGGCCAGACGGAAGAGGTGAGGTTTTAAGGGCTTTTTTAAAAGTGCCAAAAGTAGGAGCAAGTCTATAGGGGCCAAGGAGAGAGTTCCAGAGAGTAGGAGCCGCCCTAGAGAAGTCCTGAGGTTATTAGCGGGGATGTTATTAGTAGGTCACTGGAGGAGCAGAGAGGGCGGTTAGGGGTGTATTTGTGTGCCAGGTTGGAGATGTAAGGAGCACAGGAGGTGTGGAATGATTTGAAGGCATGGCACAGAACTTTGAATTTGATTCTCTGGACAATTGGAAGCCAGTGTAGAGCAGCAGATGAGCGGTTAGAGGAGTTGATGAGTCTAGCAGCACCATTCATGATGGACTGAAGAGGCGAAAGTCTAGTGAGAGGAAGACCAGAGAGGATGATGTTACAGTAGTCCAGACGAGAGATGTTGAGAGCGTGTACTAGGCGTTTGGTGGTCTCTGGGGAGAGGAAGGGGCGGATCTTGGAGATGTTTCGGAGATGGAAGTGGCAGGATCTGGCAATGTTTTGTATGTGGGAAGTAAAGGAGAGTGCAGAGTCGACGGTGACACCAAGGCAGTGTGCTTGTGGAATGGGGGAGATGGAAGGTGATAGGGGAAAGATAATGAGTTCTGTTTTACTCAAGTTGAGTTTAAGGAATCTGTCAGCCATCCATGAAGAGATGGCCAATAGGCACTGATAGATGTTGTCCAGGACAGAGGGAGTGAAGGCTGGGTGGATAGGTAGATTTGGGTGTCATCGGCATATAAATGGTATTTCAGGCCAAAGTATGAGATGAGTTTGCCAAGGTAGGAGGTTTAGAAGGAGAAAAGGACCGAGCCAAGGACTGAACCTTGTGGGACGCCAACAGGGAGGGGGGTGTGAGAAGAAGAGCAGCCATTGAAGGAGATTTGGAAAGAGCGGTCGGTCAGGTAGGAGTAGAACCAGGAAAGAGCAGAGTCACGAATACCAATAGAGCGCAAGGTCTGTAGAAGAAGAGGGTGGTCAACAGTGTCAAAGGCAGAGGAGAGATGTAATAGAAGAAGTAGGGAATAGTTGCCTTGTCAGTGAGCAAGTTGTTGGCAACTTTAGTGATGGCTGTCTCAGTGGAATGAGAAGGTCGGAAGTCAGATTGGAGGGGGTCAAAGAGGGAATTCGCAGGCAGATAGTTGGTGAGTCTTTTGTAAACAAGGCACTTGAGTAGTTTTGAAGCAAAAGGTTTAAACTTTGTGTATTTCTCAGAAACCAACCTTTAATTTGCTTGTTTTTTGGTCCATCTTATATCAATGTAAAATATTTTGTTATACGTTGATACCTTATGTGTTAAGAAAAGACATAGAATACAGATACCAATGTCCAACAGAAATATATTCATTTAAGTAGTGATATGTCTAGAGTTTGATGTATAGGATAATGCCTGTATTCTCTTTTAAGTGATTATATAAATGTTTTAGTAGCAGTGGACTTCAAAAAACGAACTAGAGGACTGTACACTAAGTCTGGACTTTAGCTTGTTGCTGCATTGTTGTCAGGCAAGTGTTTAGGGCTATCAAGCACCACTTTTGCCTGTTTTTGGAGATCCCATTAGGGTCTCACTGTTAACAGCCGCCTCTGTCTCTGTGTCATTACAGTATCAAAAGTGGACAGTGGA
This sequence comes from Ptychadena robeensis, assembly GCA_036250615.1. Classification (NCBI taxonomy): domain Eukaryota; kingdom Metazoa; phylum Chordata; class Amphibia; order Anura; family Ptychadenidae; genus Ptychadena; species Ptychadena robeensis. The sequence continues at coordinate 132,610,894 of CM070036.1, read as the reverse complement.
GGCCACCAGATTATGGTTTTCATTGGATAAACGTATCTTCGTAGTTTTGTATACAAAGCAAGATTACTTCTTTCCTGACCAGGTATCGGGATTTCTCTGGCCCCATGGTGGGATGTCATCATAGGGAAGACATGGGAAGGCACACTTGGGATTATATAATTATAGGTAAGGTTTTTTTTTTTACATTTTCTTTTTACAGAGAATTTCATAAGGGGTAATAAGGCTCTTGGACTGCATAATAGTTTTACTAAATAAGAAAAAAGATTGTCATCCCTGTATTTTCCCTGCCCACCACTATGCCCAGTGTCTTGTTTGACCCCAGTTTGGAACATGCATCCCAGAAATTTGGACTGCACTCTTTCCTACCTCTCTACTGTTGTTATAATATGAAATTTTTGTTTGCACGTATATTTGCATTTTCCAGTTCATGTAGTTAAAACTATCCAATAAAATGATTGAAACAGAAGAAACAAGATTGTACAGAGATGCTGCAAACATATTGGCCAACCTAAAGCCAATCATTACTATAAAAATGATATGCAGAAGTAATCAGATTTTTGCTGAACTTGGCTTTGCCATCTACAAGATGCCAATAAATGTTCAGGGCTGAGGTCTCATATTAACCCTTCCTCGCTGACAGCCCATAAACCATTCCTGCAGATGATTCAGATGATGTGCATTTAAAGAATTTTCCTCCCGCTGTAGAATTACAGGCGAGTTCCCCAAACTGGCAAGAGACAAGCTTTCTGAAGTGTCTGTGTAAATGGAAGAAAACTTTGTTTATACAAAAGCTAAAAATAAACCGGCTTCAAAGTGCGCTGTTGGTGTTACTCTTTAAATGTGACCTACTGCTATCTGGGCCCAAGATAAATTGTGCTGCCGAGACACTTATGTTGTTGCACAATTCTTGGAGACGGTTAGGTGTCTGGCAGTCAGGACAGCTATCTTGTGTCACAGCCCTATTTGTATTAAGGAAATAGAACTTTTTTCCTGTTTATTTGTTGCTAAGAGCAAGAATGTACTTGGATCTTTCCTAGGTTGGATCTAAAGGAAAGACGAGATTTGAAGAACTATTTGGGATGGGACTCTTGAGCTACTTTTTTTTATGATGAGATACAATATACACTCACCGGCCACTTTTTTAGGCACGCCCTGCTAGTACCGGGCTGGACCCCTTTTTGCTTTCAGAACTGCCTTCATCCTTCTTGACATAGATTCAACAAGATACTAGAAACATTCCTTAGAGACATTGCTCCATAGTGACATGACAGCATCACGCAGTTGCTGCAAATTTGTCGGCTGCACATCCATGATGCGAATCTCCCCTTACACCACATCCCAAAGGTGCTCTATTGGATGAGATCTGGTGACTGTGGATGCCATTTGAGTACAGTGCGATATCCTGCTGGAAATTGCCATCAGAAGATGGGTACACTGTGGTCATAAAGGGATGGACATGGTCAGCAACAATACTCAGGTTGGCTGTGTCGTTGCAACGATGATCAATGACTACTAAGGGACCCAAAGTGTGCAAAAAAAATGTCCCCCACACCATGATACCACCACCACCAGCCTGAACCATTGATACAAGGCAGGATGGATCCATGCTTTCATGTTGTTGACGCCAAATTCTGACCCTGCCATCCAATAGTCGCAGCAGAAATCGAGACTCATCAGACATTGTTCCAATCCTCTATTGTCCAATTTCAGTGAGCCTGTGCGAATTGTAGCCTTAGTTTCCTGTTCTTAGCTGACAGGAGTGGCACCAGGTGTTGTCTTCTGCTGCTCTAGCCCATCTGGCTCAAGTTTCTACCTGTTGTGCATTTAGAGATGCTCTTCTGCATGTCTTGGTTGTAAAGAGTTTTGAGTTTTGGTTGTAACTATTTGAGTTACTGTTGCCTTTCTATCAGCTGGAACCACTCTGGCCATTCCCCTCTGACCTCTGGCATCAACAAGGCATTTGCGCCCACACAACTGCCGCTCACTGGATGTTTTCCGTTTTTCAGACCATTCTCTGTAAACCCTAGAGATGGTTGTGTGCAACATTACCAGAAGATCAGCAGTTTCTAAAATACTCAGACCAGCCCGTCTGGCACCAACAACCATGCCACGTTCAAAGTCACTTCAATCACCTTTCTTCCCCATTCTGAAGCTTGGTTTAAACTGCAGCTGTTCGTCTTCACCATGTCCTAAATGCATTGAGTTGCCACCATGTGATTGGCTGATCAGTAATTTGTGTCAACGTGCAGTTGGACAGGTTTGCCTAATAAAGTGGCCGGTGAGTGTATACTGGAGTAAAATCCAACCTTAATATAAGGGATTTTTTTACAACAAACACCTGGAAAAACTGAATAGTGATAAGCAGCAGAGGCAATATTCATATTCGCACAATATTGCCTATTTTTCACCTAATATTCTCAATAAGTTCAAGAATTCATGATCTCCAGTCATTATTACCTTCAGTAGAAGAGGACAGCAGTAAGGTAAATGTTATTTGTCCTTTCTGAAGATAATTCCTGGAGGTCTCCTTTAAATTGAGCACCAACAGCAGAAGGCAATGCCACATGAAGTGTAAATGAATATCTGCATTCTAAATTGCAGTATGAGTAACGGAAATTGATGTGTATGTAAGCGGTTTGATGTTACTGAACAGCTTCGGGTTTATGTCTACTGCTCTTGTTCGTTTTTCACAGTCAGTTTCACTTTACTCATTACAGAACAATTTGCAATGTATACAAAGCAATTTACATGGCCTGTCAATGAATGCAGCGCTGTATAGCACTTACAGGTTTACAGAAAACATGCATACACTACTGAAAATGCAAATGTAGACAGAAAATAGAATGTATCAGCCAATGGGTCATTAGAATAAGCAATCCATAAAACATCTAGAACTGATCCATGCTAATGGAAGGGCGTCACTTTGACCCATAACGAATTCTTCAGGGAACCTCCAAATGAGCTAGAAATCGCAGCAGCATTTTATATGCTCCGCCACTATCTCCCATGGCATGCTTCTTGAAAAAGCGTGCTACATGCGCAACGTTTATGTTAATATCTCAACTAAAAGTATAACAAAAAGTAAAACAAAATATTTAAATAAATAAGGATACTGTAGTCCACACCAGAGACCCTCTCCAACTCACATATCTAAGTGGAACACAACCAGGCTCTCATCTTCACTTGGGAGATTTGCTGCTTAGAAAAGAAACATAGGCATATCCACATCTCACTTCCCTCTGACCTATTTCACCCACTCAATGGGCTCAATCTAGTTTCATGGATCCATCAGTTGTCTCAAAAAATTTCTTTGCATTTTTCTTCCATTTAGGGGACGTATTCATTCATTGATTTGTAGTTCAATACACAGTTCAATATTTTTGTTCAATAGGCTTAAAACAATAGATTTTTAAGTTGATCGAACGAAAATTGATTCCTGTCCACCTGGTAAAATTGTCCAAAAGTAATCCGAAATCGATTGTAAAATCGAATGAAAAATGATCGAACATGTTGGTAAATTTTAGTCAATCATACAAATATCTTTTCGATCAATTTGTTTACGATCGTGTTTAGAATTAGAATTAAAATCCTTTTTCGAATAGGAATTAAGCTAGGCATACACTGTTCGATTTTAGCACGATCAATCTTCTATTTGATTTTAGATCGTGATCTTTTCATCGAACATTGATCGCAATCGTATGCAAAGTAGTACCACATGAAAGGTCTGATCCTAATACGATCTTAATTTGACCAAAATTGACGATTTTACTTGCAATCAAAAAACCCAGGAAAGTGTCATACATACATGTGTTCATCAAATACAATCGACCCGACCAACAAACGCAATGCTACGATTTTAGTTTGATCATTCTACAATCGACTTAAATTTTCCAACATGTCTGATCACTTTTCGATCAATGTTTTGATCCTTATCAACAATTTTTGTCGATTGAACCATGTGTGCAGTATACGATTTAAGTTCAATCGATGTAAACTTGGATTGTTTTAGGTCGATCAAACACTTAAATCAAACTGTGTATGCCTAGCTCTAATATCGTATTTGGAATCGTAATTTTATTCGTATTTGAAATCGTAATTAGAATCCTATTTGGAATCCAAATTTCGACTTACAATTGTACTACACATGCGCTCCCTAGTACGTTCGTAAATTGATCCTTTTCAACTCGATCACACTGCTTGGTGGAGATGTTGGACAGGTTTACGGTCATAAAAAGCCACACAATACGATCGAATCTAAGATCAATTGTGCAAAAGTAGACACATGTTTGGCTAGCTTAAGACAAAAGGGCCGATCTACCAAAATGGATGAATATTCCTGCAAAAAATGTTTAAAGCAGTGGTTCTCAACCTTTCAACAATCCTGGAAGTGACATTGCAAAGTGTCACTACTTGTATTTGGAATGTGAAAGTACTGCTGAGGAGTGTCACTTCTGCGTTACAAATACCGGAAGTGACACTCGGGTACGTCACTTCCGGCAGGATCAGGTAAGTGTAATGTCCCCTTCCTTCTATTTCCGGATTGTGCAAATGATGTGCGGGGTGGGAAGTTAGGAGGGAGAGTAAAGCCCAATCACTCCTAAATTAAGAGAGAGGAGATGTTACTCTCCCCCTAACTTTCCACCCCATGAGAATAAAATAAAACAGGCTTATACCTAGAATTTTCTGTTAAATTTTAGCGGGTATAGTTTAAACCGCGGCAGCCCACACAGAACACACATATGTCATAAAATAAACATAACGCATTCATTGGTTTGCATTCTTCATTAATATTAAGAGAATGATTCCTTTATAAAATAACCCAAAAATCAAGCCACAAGCATGTGGCCTCAAATGTTGTTATCAGGGGGGGTTGATAGCAGTATCTGACCAGGGGGGCAGTGTCAGACGTGGAAGCTGGTGGTAGCGGTGGTGGTAGCGGTGTAGGACAGAGTGGTACCCCCTTTTTTCACAATGCCCATGATACCGCCCCCACCACCATATATTTATTACTGTATGTACAGCCTGACTTCATTACAGTAATCAATATGGAAGCATTAACTAGCCTTTAAGGAGCATTGTACGAGAACGTGGAACCATTTTCATCAGTCTTATTAAGGTTTCATTCCAAATCTCCTCTATATATAATACGTATCTCGCTGGTTACCATGGATCAGAGTTTACTTTTCTTATTACCCACTATTGTGTCATATCCTTATTTAGCAGAGTCACATAAGTCATCTTATAATGAAAGTTTCCTTTTGTACATGGCGAGGAGGACAGAAGTATTATTAAGGAATCAGTAGTCTACCATTTTAAATCGCTGACACTTAAGGGCCTGGCAGCCATATACTTGTGGTTTATTTTTGCACTAATGTCTTGTCATGGAAGTTATGAGGAAGAGAGCCATCCCCTCCATTCTAACCTATGGTGTTTCTCTCCCCTCCTATCTTTCCACCCTATATATCATTTGCACTAGATGGGTGGGAAAAGAAGAGGGAGGGGACATTCCACTTACCTGTTCATGCCGGAAGTGATATTGCAGTGACACTTCCAGTATTAAGAAAGCGAAAGTGACACTCCACACCGACACTTCCCGATTCGAAATACACGAAGTGGATCTAAAAAGGTTGACAGCCACTGTCTTCAGGTAGCCATACACGGCCCGTTTTGCACCCATTTTTTGGGCCAATCGACCACCGTACATGCTCCCGCCAATTGCCCAGCAGTCGATCTGCCGAAAATTGCGTGGGCCCACCTGGAGAGATCAAACAGGAATCTCCTGCATTTTGGATTGCACAGTGATGTCCCGGTAAATTCCCAGCCGATCCCATTACTTTGAATGGGGATGGAAGTCCACATTCGAAGTAATCGCCGGCACCCAAAGGGTGCCCGCTGATCAGCTAAGGGGGCCGCTGTGGTAGATCCCTCATCTATCAAGGGGGGATTGCTGCATGTAATGTATGCCTACCTTTAGGGACTTTGTAAGCTTTAAGTCCACAATTTTCTGCGTTATCACAATTGAAACTATGACTAGGCATTAATAAAAAAAAAACAATATGCTTGGTTCTGGTATAAGGAGTGAGATTAAAAAAATTAGCATATCTTCAGTTTTCTTACTGCCCATCGGTACCCAGGTAAACCTTTATGGCTCTAAATTTTAATGTTTTCAATGGTCATTGTATAGTTCTGCTCCTTTTTGGAGACAATATCTGTTGGTTAGACTTGTTCTTAGCTCACATAGCCACAGGAGGTCTCTGTGTAGAAATACATTACATGTAATACATTTATTTATTTCCTAAAGGGTCATTCAACCCCATATGTTGGTGGATTATTTTATATGCTGAATAGTTAAGTCACCTAAAGATTTGTATTTCCTTTCAGGGACAGAGTAGTTGAATTTCTCTAGAGGGAGAGCTCTCTCTGCTCTAAACCCGTCCTTGCATACATGTAGCAGTAATTAGGAGTGAGGCATTCTCTACTTGTTATATTTTTTATCTTTTTTATATAATGTACAGTGCAGTGGCAGTGGTAAGAAATCTAAAGATTGTGGGTGGCAAAATCTGAAACTTCAATCCTATACAGTTAAGTTAGGAGCCTCGGCATGGTAAATTTACTTATTAAACCCCCTAGAGCTCAGTCTGTACCGCATCGTTTTTTTAACTCTGCACTTAACTACACTGTACTCTGCTTGATTTTCCCTCCCTCCTCCCCTCTACATGTCGCTGGCGATGTGGGCATGGAGGTCTAGTGTTTGGAGTGTCTCAAACACTAGGGCAGTAATGGCGAACCTATGGTATGCGTGCCAGAGGTGGCACTCAGAGCCCTCTCTGTGGGCACCCGAGCTGTCAGCCAGCACAGAGGAAAGAACTGCAGCCTATTGGCTTTCAATGCTGTCAGTTCTCCTCCCCTCTCTTCTGATTGCACACAGCTCCCCATTATATACTACTTGAGTGTGTGAACACATGTTTCGTGTGTGTATATAATGAAATAACTGGGGTTTGGGTTTCAGTTTGGGCACTCTGTCTCTGAAAGTTTCGCCATCACTGCACTAAGTGGATTAAGTTTAAATGGGGTGAATTTTCTTTTTAAAAATGAAAAGCTGTTCCATGAACATGTATTTACAAGACCATGTTACAAGAACATGTATTTGCAAAAACCTAAAAAATATGTAGGTTTTAGGGCAATAGCCGAGTCATCGGTCACAAAAGTCGTGGCCAACACTACTTGTTGTGATAATGTCATCACTAGTGATGGCCGAACATCGGCCAGGACTGTCCGCAAACGGGCGGGTCGGACTTCTAAAGACGTCCACCTGTTCGCGGACAGATTCAAATTCCCCGCCAAATTCCCCGGATGTGACGTCCCTGGAACGCATACTGGAACGCATAGTTCCTGGTTCCGGGAGCCGGATCTGACGTCACTGATGTCACTTCCTGCTCCGACCCGGTTTTTTCAATAGGAGACCGGCTTTATGCCCGGTCTTCTAGTGAAAAGATTCTTCCTCCGGCAGGATCACACAGGTTGTGATCCTGCCGGAGGAAGAATAGAGATCATCTTCTCGCTGGCGAACGGAGCGGGTCGAACACCCGCACTGCTCGCCGGCGAGAAGATGGGCGAACATCCATGTTCGGCCATCACTAGTCATCACACAGTGGAGGAACACAAGTGTCGAATAGAGATGGTCGAATTTTTCGATTTGCAAATTTGTGAGCTGATTGCAAAGCCTCTGAACATAGTATCACCACCAAAATTGCTGGAGATGTAAAGAAGGGTTGTGGGAACATTGGAAAAAAATGAGCAGCATGAGCAGTTTTTGCATAAATTAAGTTCAAAATTAAAGTCGAAATTCCGATTTTTAAATGTTTACTTGACTTTGAACTTAATTTGTGTTAGAGACATACTTTTTTTGGAGTATACCCCTAACCCTTCTCTACATCTCCAGCAAGTTTGGCGATGATACCATGTTCAGGGGCTTTGCAATTAACTCTATACCGTTGAAATGGTTGCATTTTTAAAAAAAAATTCGACCATCTCTAGTGTCGAACAATAAACAAGTTTTATTAGCGTTCTATGTAATAATAAAAGTCATCATGAGAAAAAAAGAAAACACAGGCTTATACCTAGAATTTTCTGATAAATTTTAGTGGGTATAATTTAAACCGCGGCAGCTACTACACACATAATACACATATGTAGTGATAAGTGAGCATGCTCGGCCGAACATGTGTTCGGCTCAAGCATCTCTGTGTTTGGAGCATGGCGCTACTTGAACGAGCATCTCATGTGCTTATGTGCCATGCTCGAGTCTGCTAAATTTCTACATTTCTGAAAATTTTAAAAAGATTTTTAGATACATTGTGAAAAAAATCATGATGCTATCATATGTGGTTTTTGAATAAATAATTTTTAAAGTAAGGGCAGAAGTTTTCCTTATGTAAAAATCCAGACATTACTTGAATCATTCTTTATTCCAAAACTACACATGCTAAAGTCTCACTTTTTTGCAATGTGTCGAAATATTTTTTTCAAATATTCAGAAATTCTGGTAATGAAAGTTCAGGGTATTTGCAATTTAATAGAAAGCATGATCATTTAAGTAAATTTAATGTCAGCATTTTTTCTTAAGAAGAAATGATCATGCTTTCTCTTAAATTGACATTTAGACACATTGCAACAAAGTGAAACTTTAGCATGCATAGTTTTGGAATAAAGAAGGATTCAAATAATGTCTGGATTTTTACATAAGGAAAACTTCTGCCATTACTTTAAAAGTTATTTATTCAAAAACCACATATGCTAGGGTCATGATTTTTTTTACCAATTTAATGTTCAGATGTTCAGATACTATCTTTAAATTGAAATTTAATAGAAAGTGTGACAATTTTAATCACATCTAATCTCAATTTTCCTTATGGAAAAAATAACCCTTTCTATGAAATTGCAGTATATAATAGTATAATGGATTCCTAAATATGTTCTCCTGAGCACCTGAGTATAATGGAAGTCAATGGGAGACAACCAGGCACCCCCTGCTTGGAAGAGGGGAGGGTGCCTGGTTGTCTCCCATTGACTTCTATTATACTCTGTTGCTTGGTAGAACACACAAACATCGCCACGTGTTTGGACCGAACATCCGAGCACCCAAACACTTTGGTGCTCGCTCATCACTACACATATGTCATAAAATGAACATAACCCATTCATTGGTTTGCATCCTTCACAAAACTTAAGAGAATGATTCCTTAATAAAATAACCCCAAAATCAAGCCACAAGCATGTAGCCTCAAATGTTGTCATCGGGGTGGCAGTGTCAGACGTGGGGGCTGGTGGTAGCGGTGGTGGTAGCTGTGTAGGACACAGTGATACCCCCTTTTTTTTCACAAGGCCCATGATACCGCCCCCACCATATATATATATTACTGTACTGTATGTACATGCTGACTTCATTACAGTAATCAATATGGAAGCATTAACTAGCCTTTAAGGAGCATTATTCAAGAACGTGGAACCATTTTTATCAGTCTTATTAAGGTTTAATTCCAAATCGCCTCTATATATAATACGTATCTCGCTGGTTACCATGGACCAGAGTTTACTTTTCTTATTACCCACTATTGTGTCATATCCTTATTTAGCAGAGTCTGTCTAAACTATAACACATTAGTCATCTTATAATGAAAGTTTCCTTTTGTACATGGCGAGGAGGACAGAAGTAATATTTAGGAATCCGCAGTCAATTTAGGGTCTGGCAGTCATAAATTATACTTGTGGTTTATTTTTGCACTAATGTCTTGTCACAGACAAAACATTTTTGTAACGGGCAGCACATTCCAGGAAACTACACAATTTATTATTGAAGAACACAACTTGTGTCATTTGGAGAATCATTACATGCCAAGCTGAAATATATTGCTGCTTGTAGTTGGATGAACGAGAAAGATGTGAGCGGCCAGAAATGTTTGAGGAACTGGATCGTGGGTGGTTTTTCTAACAATTTATCTAATATGATTTACATAGGGAAATAATCTGGACAGCGCTTATATATACGGCAAACTTACTATTTTAGTGTTATTTTCTTTTTATGCACAGTTCAGAGATACTAATAGGAGTGTTTAGCCTTGCAGCTACAAATGCTATTAAAGGATGTCTGTTTTATATTCACTGACTGTGAGGAATGTCGGCAGCCATGTTGGTTGTGTGAGGAATATGACCGCCATCTTGTTCCTTTGTTCAATTCAAGTTCCCAGTTCACCTTTCATGTACAGTTCTGGAGCATATGGCTAGTTGTATATAGCAAAGGTGACAATATCCCCAGGTGGCCAAGCCTCAAAGGGCACTTTGTTTACACTGCTTCTAGTCAGCTTGTCCATCTTCCTGCCTCACAGCAGGGAGACATACAGTGCTGCTTGAAAGTATGTGAACCCTCCAGACATGGTCACTGTTTGTGCA
>CM070036.1:132581641-132600345 GCA_036250615.1 Ptychadena robeensis | reverse complement strand
GACGAGATATTGCTAACTCCCCCCAGCAACCACATAACAGTACCGCATTTGGACTTTACGAGTAGCCAGAACCTAGACGGTCGCCTTGGTCCTAGTACCCTCTCTCTGGGACATCTAGAACCAGAGGTGTGGACCACAATTGGGTTTAGAGTTTTGGCTGGCAGGATTAGGAAAGGGGCATAAGACAACACCTTCCAGGGGTGGAGAGGGGAGGGGCCGGTTGAAGTTAAGAAGCTGGCCCTGGCAAGCGCCCAGTGTCTTTCTTCCAAGGGGGTCACCTAGCGAGGTGTTGGACACTGACCTGAACCCAGCTGTTTTCACTACGCCCCATGTGTTTTCAGCACGGACTTCATCTTCCATTTGGACTTTCAACCATCATTGCAACTAATCCAACCAAAGCACTCTAAGCGGGTACTAACACTTGTTCTGCTATCTCTGTACCATATTTCTTGTCATTGTAACCTCAGACCACTATATACATCTGTGTATGTATTGTGTTTTGTCTAGTGTGCCCTTAAGGCGATTAAATATACAATTTAATCTTGTGTTTGATCTGGTGCCTTGATCACGAATCCCTACGTCCGTGTTGGGCCTAGAATAAGCTACCTTGGGTGAGCTTTCGCACCCTATATAACCCCTAGCGGACAGGGCTTGTATTAAACCCGAAGCTGGTGGCAGGTTTTTCCGGGGCTGAGCTTGCGCTGTTTACTGGGTCAGTGAAAGGCTCGCTCAGCCGGTGACCCTCTCTGTGCAGGCGTGACAGAGAGAGGCTGTGGAAAACGGTACTAAGCTGACCTTGTGTACTCCCTTCAGGAGGACGGAACGTCAGGAGCGGTAACCCAGTGACCTATACCTCGTCCCGCGGGCTCTATGTAACTTGCGTCAGGCCGGCCCAGGGCGGGGTATTCGTCACACTGATATATATTCTTTACAAAATTATATGTACCGTATTTTTTGGACTGTAAGACACACCGGACCATAAGACACATCCTGTTTTCAGAGCAGGGAAACCAGAAAAAAATTTGAAATTGAAATGTTCTCAGTTTGAAAAAAAATCCCCTGCAGTACCTATTTCAGCCACAAAAAGGGTGTCACTAGAGAGCACACTTCAGACAGAAGGGGAGGGGGAGCGGGGGATTCTGCACTGTTCTCTCCCTTCTTGCCAGGTGAGCTGCATGGTGATCGTAGCTAACAGGCAGAGGTATGTCTCTTTGCGGTACTTCAGCGCTCTGCTGGTAGAAACAGTACAGTACAGATGAGGGATCTGGCTGTGGCCGCATCTCTCATCTGACAGCTCAGAGCTGGAGGGTAGCCAAGGTGCTATTTGGGGGTGAAAAAGGGCCATTTCACACTATATGCGTTCAGTTTTAAAAACATGCATGTTTTTTTTTACTGCATGCGTTTTTACATAGACAAGCAATGTTACCATTCACACTGTATGCCTTTTTTCAAAAACTCACTGCTGTATGCATTTTTGATTCACTGTTCCTGCGTTTTTCATTCATTTGTTCAAAAACGCAAATGCAAACGCATATGTAAAAAACTCATGCGTTTTTGCATGCATGTGGAAACGCATGCCTATAAAAAATACATGCCTTTAAAAAATGCATATATATATTTTTTTACCGTACGTCCATCGATTGGTTGAAAAATCGGGTGAAAATCTAAACATGTATGGGGAGCTTAAGGCCCTTCTGGCCAGATTGCTCAGTTTAGATGGCCGGCCAGCTCTAGGAAGAGTTATGGTGCTTTTGAACTTCTTCAATGGATAATAGAGGCTATTGTGCTCATTAGGACCTTTAAAGCAGCAGGATATTTTTCTGTAACCTTTCCAGATTTGTGCCCTGAGAAAATCCTGTCTCAGAGGTCTACAGACAATTCCTTTGACTTCATGCTTGCTTTGACTATGCTCTAACATGAACTGTCAACTGTGGGACTTTATATAGACAGGTGTGTGCCTTTCCAAAACTGAATTTGCCACAGGTGAACTCCAACTAAGCTGCAGAAACCTCTCAAGGATATTTAGGGGAAACAGTGTGCACCTGAGCTAAATTTTGAGCTTTGTGGCAAAGGCTGTGAATACTTATGCACATGTGCTTTCTCGATTCTTTTAATTTTAATAAATTTTATCACGTTATCATTTTGGAGGGTTGTGTGTAGAATTCTGAACAAATGAATGTAATCCATTTTGGAATAAGGCTGTAACATATGTGGAAATAGTGATGTGATGTGAATACATTCCAGATGCACTGTATATACCCTGTTTCCCCGATGATAAGGCACCGTCTTATATTTTTTGAAATGCCACAATATGTCCTAGGTCTTTTTTTCAGGGGCATGTCTTAAGCTAGCCATACATGGGTAAATTCCAGTGCAATCGACCCCCAATCAATCACAGCGTGGTGAAGTCACCACGCTGTGATTGATCGGGGATCAATTGAACGTAAATCAATGTGCACCACATGAGCACATCGATTACCTATTGTTCAATGAAGACCTCCGGCTAGCAGAGTTCTCTCCGGCTTTCAGTGTGTGAGTCTGAACACGCTGGAAGCTGAACAGAAATCTATCCAGCCTCTCTCCCCGTACAGCAGCCAGATGAAGAATGCTGACTCCGCCCCCTTCACACAGCCCTCTTCAGCTGTCAGCTCTGTGTGAAGATGTAGAGTCGGCTTTTTCTATACTTTACATGAAGATTCTTCTTCATGTAAAGTATTGGAGATTGAACGGGGTTTTCTTTGAGGTTCGAAGTTCTTTGAGCGGGCTCTATCTAAACCCGCTCGAAGGACAGCACATACTGGTAGGATTGTAAGCAGATTAGAGTACAATCAATCACCCTGACCGTGCACGTTGATTGATTGTACTCAAATCTTTTTACAAATCTACCCCTAGCTTTGCCTAGCTTTATTCTGATCACTCTAGCCATTTATTGTCCCCTTTGATCACTTTGTGCCAATCATTGTCCCATTTGATCACTCTGTGCCAATTATTGTCCTCTTTGATCACTCTGTGCCATTCATTGTCCTCTTTGATCACTCTGTGCCAATTATTGTCCCCTTTAATCACTTTGTGCCAATCATTGTCCCCTTCTGATCACTCTTTGCCAATCATTGTCCCCTTCACTGACTCACTCTTTTGGGTTCTACCAGTTCGGCCGGGTAACAGACTCCGTTATGGCAGGGATCAGCAGCTTGCTTGTCCTTCCTGCACTGCAGCCAGCCCTGACGGAGTCACACAATTACCCATTGTACCACCGAATGGGAGATTCGGGCAGGGGCAGGTATCGGTGGGTGTCTTATTTGCGGGGGGTGGCTTATTTGATGGGGATGGCTTATCATCGGGGAAACAGGGTATATGTATATATCCTAATAAATATGTGCTTACAAAAACAATAAGTCCCGATTGGATACCATAGTAAACAGCTCCTCTTTTCTTTTGAATTTTACAATTGATTTCTGTTAATTAAGAAAGCAGAGTCCCCTTGCATCCTTTTCTGCATCAAGTCATTATATTTTCCTCCAGTTTTGCTGGCAGTGCATGGATGGCCGAGCAGCATATTTCTCTTCATTAAAAGTTCCATCTATTCTCATGTATTGTTGTTTCATTAGCACCTTTGTGAGCACTCAGACATGAACATTACTCTCTCCACTGACATAAATGACTGCAATCATTCTGTTTTATCAGCTGAAACTATTGACACCTCAAAAAGTTTAGCCTTGGGCTATGAAAACTCTTTGCATGTGCTGTCCGGTAAGATACTCCATAGGTGGCTTGTGGCCATACCGCCTAACAAACACATTACAGGAAATTATAGTCAACAGGCTTTTCTAAGCTGAGAATTACTTCCATTCAGTCCGGTCTTTTCACCAAAGCCTTTTTGAATGAATTGAGTCTGAAAGGTATTTCATTGACGCACTAAGCACGCATACTGGCTATTGGGCTCCAATCACGAATGGCCATCAGATTTGGAGAGCAGACGCTAAGCCCGTCTGTACAGAACGTCTTGCTGATATTTCAAAAGAGCAGGAAGCTTTTTGAACTAAATATGCATTGAAGGGTACTTGAAATTGGGATTATAATGACTGTTCTTCTAACATAACATATTTCACATAATATAAAATTCAGAGAAATATTCAACATAAAATCAGAGAACAGAATCTAGGCGGCCATCCTGCAGTATGAAGGGCATCCAACAGATAGCCGTCCCAGCTTGCTCATATTTTGGTTTTGTAATGCTAGCTGGCGCCCTTGTGCTTTGGAGAGTTTTTTTATTTTGCTGAATTAATAAAGAACTCGTTCTCTTGGTACTCTGGTACTCAAAAGGGGCCAAAAACTAGCTATGTGTACCTGCAATATTGAGACAAAGCTCATATGCGTACTAACAACTTGGAGGCGCTCCGTGTATGGGCGGCCGCAGCTATCAGGTGCACCCGAGGAGTCTGTCTGTCAGCTATAGAAGGGGAGACATTGTCAGCACAATCGGCATCCCTCCCACATTAAAAACCTGTACAAACTTCACTTTATCATGTATACACTACTGTAAAAGTTACACTTTTTAGATACTCAAAATTCAGTTTTTATTGATAAATGTATGCAATGTATGTCAGTTGAATGACCTCAGGGAAACATTTATAACTATGTACGGTTGCAGTTAGGAGTGTGGAATTAGGAATTTAAATTACTAAAAAAACAGCGGTCTTGTAAGGGTGGTGGAGATCTGGGGGATGAATGTCACAGTAGGTATATGTATGGGTAAAATCTGACAAGAGAAAAGCACTGTTGGAATGTTGACAGTTGGAGTATGAAAAGTTGACATATGGACTGCAAGTAGTCTCAGGGGTTAGTTACTAACCAGGAAAATCTTGGGGTTGCACTACTAAGGTATTAGATCTGGGGGTTCAAACATGTTGTACTGTGAGACTTACATTTGATCCAAAGCCAGCTGGTGACCTGTGGATGGAGACAGCTAATCGGAGGCTCAATCAAAAACAGGGACGTCCATCTGCAGCAGAATCTACCATGCAGGAGGCTGACACAGAGGTCAGTGACTACGACAGTGAGGTAGACCACCCTACATATCGGGTGAGTACCAGCCACCATCTCCTGGTACTCATCTGAGGAGCTTACTAAAAAAGTTATGTGCACCACTGTCATGTTCAAGAAACCAGTGTGAGATGATTCGAGCCGTGGTACATTATCCTGCTGGAAGTCTCCATCAGAAGATGGGTACACTGTGGTCATAAAGGGATGGACATGGTAAGCAATAATACTCAGGTAGGACCTGTTGAACTGTTGATATAAAGCAGGATGGATCCATGCTTTCATGTTGTTGACACCAAATTCTGACCCTACCATCCGATGTCGCAGCAAAAATCGAGACTCATCAGACCAGGCAACATTTTTCCAATACTCTATTGTCCAATTTCGGTCAGCCTGTGCAAATTGTAGCCTCAGTTTCCTGTTCCTGTTTCCTATTGCATACCTTGGTTGTAACAAGTGGTTATTTGAGTTACTGTTGCCTTTCTATCAGCTCGAACCATTCACCTCTGGCATCAACAAGGCATTTGCACCCACAAAACTGCCACTCACTGGATGTTTTCCCTTTTTCGGACCATTCTCTGTTAAACCTCCAATAATCTGTATAAATATCAGGAAGTATATTTGCTGTTTGTTGGGACATCCTTAGTGCTTAAACTACAGGGATACATTTTTCATTCAATTCGCGAATGAACAATCAATTGCTGTGCATATGCACAGCGATTGATCATTGCGAATTAAACGCTGCCCATGTCAGTCAATCAGGGATGCAACATGTTGGTCATTACTTTTAATGGGGACCCTCAATCCCCACTTTGTCTACCGCTTTGTCTACAATCGTTTGCCAATCACATGCGAATCAATGTGTGTATGACTACCTTAAGAAACTATTGTATTTGCGTTTTTTTAAATGCAACAGCAGGTCCTTGCATTGCAGGTCCTCAGGTACAGCTGACAATCCAGTATGGAGAACAGTAGAGATGGTCGACTTTTTCGACTTGCTAACTTTGTGAGCTAAATGAAAAGCCCCTGAACAAGGTATCATCTCCAAAATTTCTGGAGATGTAGAGAAGGGTTGTGGGAACATTTTGCTCTAGCACATGTAGTTTTTGCATAAATTAAGTAAAAAAATAAAGTCAAAATTCAGATTTTCAAAATTTTGACTTGACTTTGAACTTCATTTGTGCAAAAACTATTTGTGAAAGAGACATACTTTCTTGTAGTATACCCCCAGTCCTTTTCTACATCCAGCCAGTTTGGTGATGATACCATGTTCAGGGGCTTTGCAATTAACTTGAAATCGTCGAAATGGTAAAATTTTTGAAAAAAAATTCAACCATCTCTAGAAAACAGTGAGCAGCACACATACTACCTTATCTTACCATACACCTTATGAGACAAGCTGTAAGGGGCAGCGGTCCTTTAGATTTCACACTAAAGAAGTATGAGATCTAGGGTACAGAGGTTCCCGAAATCTTAGAGAGCACTGCTGAATTCTTCCTAAGGCTATGTTCCCACTTAGGCGATTAATCAACTGCGCTCGCATTTTTCAATCGCCTGCCAATCGACTAAAATACTTTAAATGCTCTTGTCCCCATTAATAGTGCGCGATTGGGCATGCGATCAAACCGCTGCTCCCCGCATTCTGACGGCCGTGATTATTTCCTGTAATCGCGCCCATAGACATGAATGGAAACGATTTGCGATCGCGCATGCAAGTGATCAGAAATCATGTCCATTCATTCTCTATGGAGGTGATTTTTTTCGTGATTTTTCGCCTGCTCAATTGATTAACTGCCAGCGTAGGCGATTAATCGCCAAAGTGGGAACATAGCCTAAATGTAAATGTAACATTTCTACAGGTTCCATATAAGCTGGAAAACCATCACACACCATCGCTCAGGTTCACTTTAAGCTTCAATGCATTTTGTTATTTTATTATCTGTATATATAAGTTGCAGAGAATGGCGCCCAGGTATAATTAAAATGCAGGAATATAATATGTTAGCACCAGGCACCCCAACTTTAGCGCTAGAAATGTAAACAAATGATCGTCATTTGGTGTCTGACAGGACTGTCACTGGGAAATGAATGCAACCACAGCTGGGATGTTCTCTGGCAAATGCTGGGGCGGCAGGTGCTGCAATACTCCAGATATGATTTCAGCATTATACTACGCTTATTACAAATCTGTACTTTGGTTCATAAAAACTGGACATGACGGTTTTCAGCAGTATTACAGGGGGGTTCTAGGAAACAATAAAAATGCTATTATTAGCTTTTGAGATATATAATGAAAGTATTGTTTTTTCGTGTATTATACATTCCTAAGGTTTTCTTCTCCCATGCTAGGCCTGTCCAAAGACAGGCCCAGGGGCCGAATGTGGTCTACGCTAAAGTTTCCACTGACCTTCTGCCTCCATCATAAAATTAATTATATACAGATGTGATGTGCACTGTGGTGACACAATTTCACTACTAGAGGAGGGGTGACACAAAACTTCTCAACAAGTGGGATTTTGTTTTGTAAACATAGAGTAAGGGCTTGTTTTAAGTACAGAAAAAGAACTCCCACCTCCCTTAAGAGCCACAGCTGCAATGTTTTAGCAAGGGCTTTGGCTTGAACCCTCCACCATGAATAATACAGTAAGGGTTTACACTGTGCCTCTCTATGGCCGCTTCATCATACACATTATCCCCATTATGAGGATGCAGCATTAAAATGAGCAGTGCTGGGAATATTCTCACTGATTCTTTATCTGCCATAGATAGGGAAGTGTGGCTGGACAACTGGGAGAACAGCAAGTCCCAGCATACCTAGGGGTAGTCTTTGTAAGTGTTATGGCAGTGAATGACTAATGTTTTACAACGATAAAAATTAAACTTGGACAACGTTGCGGGCTAACCCTTAGGGCTTGTTTCCACTAGCGCGGAACTGAGCGGTTAGGTGCGGTTCTAACCGCGCGGTTCGGTGTGGTTTCGTCCGCCCACAACCGCATACATTGGAAATGCATGTGCCAATTTCCATGTATGCGGTTGTGCGCGGATGTGCGCGGTTGCGATCGGGCGCGGACGCGGATGCGGTTTTAAACGCAGCATACGGCTTAGTTTCCACTTGAGCGGAAGCCCACGGTGCGGCTACATCCGTGCCCATTCATTTCAATGGCGCTGGTACCCTGTCCGCGGAATCGCGCGGACGGCCGCCTAAAAACTCGGTCGACCGAGTTTTTAGGCGGCCGTCCGCGCGATTCCGCGGCCGCCCAGCACTGACCGCGGCCATAGGGATGAATGGCCGCCGCTAAAAACCGCATGAGATGCGGTTCTTAGCGGCGGCGGTCCTTATCGGCGGCAGCCGCGCCGCGGGCTTCCGCTCAAGTGGAAACTAAGCCTGATATTTATTTTCAAATTGTCTTAAAATCAAGGTATTTTTTACTTCCCATCAGATGTAACGATGAATCTTCTCACCTGGAAACAAACATAAGTTTTACTTCAACAATGAATCTGGAACAAGTAAAGTGCTACACTACACGTGTGACATCAAATGACAAATAAAAGCCTCATCTATGCCATTCATTTGTTAAATAAAGTTGTTGTTTTTTTTTTATTGTTGGGCCCATGTATAATCACACTGAGGGCCAAAGTTTGACATCCCAGGTTTAGTGTTAACACTACAGTTGCACAATAACATATTTAAACCGCACCTAATCCCATCAGATGTACTTTTGCCCCTAGCTGGCCAACCCCCTATTATTGGGCTAATCTGTAAATAAAAGATAAAAAATGATTTCCTGTGAGGAGATATCTGTGCATTTCCACTGTCACTCCTCTCTCTGGCCCCCTCTGAACAACATAGCAGCAAAGTGTCAGATGGCATATTCTTAAACTGCAATTCTTCTGGATTGTTTACATTTTTTTTTGTGTCCATTGAAAGACATTGTATCTGGCTGCCCCTGGTGACTTACTGTGGCCTTTACCTGAAAGACTGGAAGCTGCACAGGTTTCTGTTTACGTTACTCTGGCCTTTACCTGAAAGACTGGAAGCTGCACAGGTTTCTGTTTACGTTACTCTGGCCTTTACCTGAAAGACTGGAAGCTGCACAGGCTTCTGTTTACGTTACTCTGGCCTTTACCTGAAAGATTGGAAGCTTCACAGGCTTCTGTTTACGTTACTCTGGCCTTTACCTGAAAGATTGGAAGCTTCACATGGCAACTTACACAGACGACAACAGAGTAGGTAAGTCATTTTCTTTAGGTTTTGGGGCAACTTTGAGCCAATTGGGACAGTTTAGAGGTACCGTATACTCGAGTATAAGCCAAGGTAGCTAATTCTATCTACAAAAATTTTAACAAAATGTATCGATTTGAGTATAAGCCAAGGTGGGAAATGCAAAGTCAGATAGTGGAGTTTTCTAAATGAGAAAAACATAGAGAAAGCACCATTGCCCCTAGGAATGAATCAAGCAGGATTCATCTTAGTGCCTCAACCTCAGTTAAGGTTTATTGTTATTACAGAATGGGGTTTTTCAGGCAATTCTTATGTTCAAACATGAAAATAAATTTCCATTTAAACAGTCTTTATTATTTTTGGGACCAATACATGGAATAGAAACATATTTTTAATTTTTTAATCATACATTGTGGAGTGTTTTATTAGAATTTAAATAGTAGAGAGTTGTACCGTGTTAGCCATCGATAAATACAGCAAGTTTGGAGTTCAAGTGATACCGTTTATTGGCTAACTGAAGTCATGAGAGAAGCAAGCTTTCGGGATATCGCAGATCCCTTCTTCAGGCTAATACAATTCTGGTCTTTGAAACTTACATTTATACACAAAATAACATGGTCATAAATATTTGAACAAAAGAAACAGTTTTGTCTTGACACACATTAGAATTTAAATGAAATTCCTTCTCCAGTAACAATGGGCCACCAGTAACAGTAACCGTCCACCAGATGGCAATGTGGAGCCGTTTGTTTACATTATATCAGCTGATGTTGGCACTATTGAGCTTCACAGAGGCTTCCAGGTGTCTGCAATTCAGCCAACATGAGTATATATGGTAAGTAAAAATGTAATAAATTTTTTTTAAAGAATATGTTTATTGGTATTTGTCAATTACAGAACAATGAATCATAACAACGGCCTGTACAGTAATAAACACTCAGTCCTAAATTATAAAAGTTGTCACCATTTTTGCATTTCTAAACTATTAATTGTTTATTTTAAAAGACCAAATTGAAGCACGTTAAATATTCTCAGTGTTTAAATACATTTTATGAACTAGACAAGCAAGGGCATTAAGCATTTTGCATTACCGAATCCATTTAAAAGAACAGGAAAGTTATTTTTAAAAATGCTCTTGAAATGTTTTGTACACTGAACTTTTATCTCAAATGATTTTCATCATCTTACTGCTTGATATTAAAAATGGCAGATTTGTCCATTTTCCCAAACAAAACACATTTCATTTGCATATGGGAAATTGGTCCCTTTGGAAATTGTGACAATAATTAAAAATGAGTAAGTCAGAAAGAACTGTCTTGCTTTAATGGGGGGTGACAGCATTTCATTTTGGACAAACATAACTTATGTCTCACGGTCAGACCCAATTAGTTTCAATAAACTTCCGTCTTGTATTAGTCACAGCAGTATACTTTAAATAGAATAAAACCAGCTTGAGCGCCTTGATTCACTACAATAAGCCCATGCTATATAAAAGATACTGGAACTCATTTTACAGATGATTTTGGTTGTTAAAGATAAAATGAATCATTTCTGTTAAATAGGAGCATTGCTAAACAGGAATTGCATAGTATTGCTTAAGCCCCCTTACGCGGTTTTAAACTGATTTTTCGGCCGATCAACCCCGCATTTCTTATGTTCAAACATGACAATACATTTCCATTTAAAAAGTCTTTATTATTATTGGGACCAATACATGGAATAGAAACTTATTTTGATTTTTGAATCATACATTGTGGTGTGTTCTATTTGAATTCCTATGAAATTCCTTCTCCAGTAACAATGGGCCACCAGTAACAGTAACCGGCCACCAGATGGCAGTGTGGAGCGGTTTGTTTACATTTCATCAGCTGATGTTGGAACCATGGTGCTCCACAGAGGCTTCCAGGTGCCTGCAATTCAGTCAACATGAGTATATATGGTAAGTAAAAATTTTATATCATTTTATTTGAAAGAATATATTTATTGGTATTTTTCAATTTCACAACAATGAACCATGACAACGGCCTGTACAGTAATAACATTTTTTTTTTAACAAGCACTCAGTCCTAAATTATAAAAGTAAACCACGGTTGGAGGTTGTCAGCATTTTTGCATTTCTAAACCATTAATTGTTTATTTTAAAAGACCAAATTGGAACACATAAGATATTCTCATTGTTTAAATACATTTTAAAACATATGAACTGGAAGTAAGGGCATTAAGCATTTTGCATTACTGAAATCATTTAAAAGAAGAGGAAAGTAATAAATATTTGGCCAGAGACAACTTTTCTTTCTTACCCTATATACTCGAGTATAAGCCGACTCGAGTATAAGCCGAGGTACCTTATTTTATCTACAAAAACTGGAAAAAACGTATTGACTTGAGTATAAGTTGAGGGTGGGAAATGCAGTCAGATAGTGGAGTTTTCTAAATGAGAAAATATAGAGAAAGCACCATTGCCCCTAGAAATTAATCAAACAGGATTAATCTTTGTGCCACATCATCAATGAATTTAAGAGAATACAGGATTATTATTATTACAGGATGGGTTTTGCAAGGCAATTCTTATTTTTTAGGCTATGGAGTGTTGTATCTGTACTAGTAACTGGCCACTAGGTGGCATGGCAGTGTCGAGTTTGTTGATCTCCATCAGCTGATTGTCGGGGAAGTCGGAGCTGACAGGAACTCAGAGAGATCACAGAAGATCTACAGAAGAGGGAAGCTGCCTATCTGAAGAATTCAGCATGGCAATTCAGGTGAGGTGAGTGGACCCCCCTCAGCTGACTCGAGTATAAGCCGAGTGGAGCACTTTCTGCCCATTTTTTGGGGCTGAAAAACTTGGCTTATACTTGAGTATATATGGTATTTTATTTCTGGATATTACCAAGGTGATCTTTTTAATGAAAAAAACTCAGATGCAGTTGAACTGCAGCTTTTTAGCTTTAATTCAGTGTGTTAAACAAAATGATTGCATAGAAATGTGAGGGACTAAAATCTTTTTCTCTCAAAATCACTTAATTTCAGAAGTAATTAGACAAATAAAACATTTAATTTACAATGTTAATTTCCAATACTTGGATGAAAACCCTTTGCTGGCAATGACAAAGGCATTTTAGCCCAGGGACCAAATTTGGTAGATTGGTTGCCAATCTCGGCAGCTCCCCCGAATTTACCGCCCCTCATCCTCCCTATTTGGGAGTAGAGAACTAGGCTGCTCAGCAGTGCAGTCCAGTGTCATCACAGTGAGCATCCGCTACTTGGAGTATTCTGGATCCATAGTTTTCTACTCCCAGAGTTGGTGGATGGAAAGGTACTGGTAGGGGGGGGGGGGTGCAGGGAAGGCAGAGCTGGGGAGAGGGGTACCAGGATTGGTCTGGGGAAAGGCAAAGTACACAAACTAAACCCAAAATCTCCTTAATAAGAAACAGCCAGTGAAAATTCCAAAAAGGGGTTTAAACTCTCATTTAGTCTATCAAGTATGAAACAAAATAGTTAAGACTTTAGACATGCTTTTAGATTTCAGAAAAAACCACAGAAGAATGTTTTCATGTGTAAACCTACGACAGAAACCTTGTCCTGTGATGAGCAATGTTATTTCAATGTGTTGCAGGAATGGGATGTAATAGTAAGCCCACTGCTAAAGGTCAGCTGTCTAGTCCTCAGAAACAATTTCCCTTGTTTAGCAGGGGCAGCGCAGTTCAGTATATGTAAATGTCATTGGTCTATAGCTAAAAAACCATCTGCTCGCTCTTTGTCTACGTACAGTCTTTCACATTTGCATTTGAATATGACATTCTGTTTTCTCTTCCTATGTCAGTGATTTCCAACCTATAGCTCATTTAGGTCCTTGGCCAGACTGAAAACACCAGGGGGGTAAAAACTGAAGATCAAAAATGTTAATTATTTGAATGGGCCTCTGCTCTCCGTGTCACACAACTGTAGTTGCAGTTGGAGTAACAGGATGATTCAGATGATTCATAAAACCTTTTCTCTGAAATCATTAAATGTAGTTAAAGGAGCATATTTATGTATTTAGTTTTTCCACTATAGAGGCTTATCGTTGGCATGCAATACTTAAAGCAGAACTCAGGGTAAAGTGATAAATGATAGAACATTTGAGCATCGGAAAGTTTCACAGCTCTGGGTTTTCTATTCTTAGTATAATTTATGAACATATCTCCATTCTCCGCCCTTGGTCTGGTCTCCTGCTGTAAGAATGCATCTGTTGCATAGGGTTGATCATAAAAAATCAGCACTTTGAGAATTCGGGAAGATCACAAATATATATCTCCATAATTCGATTTTTTACATCCTGTACCTGGAACTACCGTGCATTGCATTCGCAATATGCTCATATACAAGTGATGAGGGTAAGCTGTGGAAAGTATCATGTATTGCGTTGTCAATATGCGCATGTGCAAGTGCCGATGAAGGTAATGGACCTGACTGGAGATCACAAACCCTTGAATTTATTGTGAATATTAGGCGAAAAAATCACAATATTGTAGGAATACGAATATTGCCTATGCTGATCATCACTACTGTTGCATTGACCAGGGTCACTTTGGAATCACCAGACTTGTATGCTAGCAGGTGCACAGCTCACCCCCAAACTCCAATTTCAATAGCACCCACGAATCAGCCAGATTCTTTTAGGAAGGATATGCCACCGATAACACACTAAGGTATGGAAGGAATATCCCACATGCTGCATATTAAAAGAAATAACTTTACTAAACTTCAGAACTATTTACATGTTAACACTGCTGATGAGCCCATTGGCAGGGTACAGTTCTTAGGATAATAATAAAAATATATATAAGGTACCTGAGGCTCTAACCCAGAACATAGGTGCTGATGGCTTTGTAAAGAGAGTGGAGAAATTTCTTTTTTTCTAGGCTGTAAAGGAGAATTGTCTTTTGTTTCTAGGCTCAGTAAATGGGAGTCCTTCTTTCTCAACCCATAGCCCATCAAGGACACACACTCATATGGTACAGCTGGTTACTGTAGTTCCTCAGGCCTAGCTGGAAAGGTCCAATCCCACTAGGACTCCCTGGAGAGATACTTAGAGCCCTGGCATTCTTTGGCTGTATACAAAGAAAAGAGTCAACTGTATTAGAACAACATTTATTCCGGTACAATACATTTCTTGTTACAGTATATCTATATGCAGCACAGTATTGCAAGGGCCCCATACTAAGTAAATTTCTGATTTTTACACTTGCTATATAGTATAAAGTGCCATGAATATTTGGTAACTTAGGTAACTTTTTTCTTATTTATGTTCTATACCTTACCACAATGAATTTCAAATAAAACAACTCAGAAGCAGTTGATCTGCAGATTTTCAACTTGAATTTAGTTGGCTGAACATAAAGTTTGCATAGTAATGGAAATGCACTAAAGCTTCATCATATCATATTATGGGCTCCACAAAATTGGACAAATTAAAAAATCTAAAAACAAAATGTCAACTTTTCATAATTTGTTGAAAACCCTTTGCAATGACAGCATGTCTTGAAGCCATGGACATCATTGGATGCTCTGTCTGGTCTCTACTGCAGCAGCTTTCAATTGGTGTTTGTGGGTCATTCTGTCCGAAGTTGTCATGCTGTTGTCATGCTGTTCTTAAGCAAGTGAAATTCAGCTCAATTGGGGTCAGACTGACAGAGCAATATTCCACTTCTTTGATTTAATAAGCTACTGAGTTGTTTTGGCTGTATGTTTTGGGCCATTGTCCATCCATTGTCCATCTGTAACATAAAGAGCCTCCACCCCTCAGAATTGATTCTGCTGCTTCTGTCCTGCGTCACATCATCCATAAACACTTATGTCCCACTGCCGCTGGCAGCTGTGATCACCTTCATACTATGTACATCCTTCCAATGTAATTCCTGGAGAGCAATGAGTACCCAAATCTTTTGAGATGATACTTCAATTTCTTCTTGTTTTAATTTAGACAGTTGATGACCTAGTTTGTTTCCCAAAAACATCACAGCCTTCACAGACTCCTATCTCAGTATTATCAATATTCTCATTGATGTAAGAGGTGGTCTGGTTATTGGGAAAAGTCAGTATAGCTGGCACATTACATTCTATGAACACTGCCCTATTGGTCCTCTATTAATATTATTTACATGTATATTATACATGTATTATTTATTGTGCCAACGTATTAAGCAGCGCTTTACATTGCACAGATAGCACATAAACTGGCCATACACCTTTAGATCTCTCTGTCAGATATCCTTTAGATCTACTAACAACTATGTAGTGCCGGGTCCTCTGCGACTGAACACAGGTAGACTTGATTGTTTAGAAAGTCCTTCATATTACATGGTTTTGGTAAAACAAAAGGAGATCTAAAGGAAAGCTGACAGAGAAATCTAAAGGTGTATGGGGACCAATAATTATATCTTCTACCTCCATGATGCAGAAAGCTAAAATGAATGAATGAAAGGGAAGGCTAGTAAGACTGGAGAGGTATGGACTACATGGATTTCACTACTGGCCAAAAGTTTACACAAATGTGGAATGCTGAAATCAATGGTAAGGGTTGGCTTAGGCATTTTAATGGTCTTTGTCTATTTAGAAAGAATGTTAAAAAATCAGTCATAAGAGCCTACACTTTTCTGACTTGTCATGGCTTCCCTGATGGATTCTCCTTTGGTTCCCATCTAGATTAGGATACAGAAGCAGTATGTCCACCCGTATCTTTGTCCCAAAACTAATGTGAATGCCTGCACGTAGGAGATCATCATCTATTAACTTATCCTTTTAGAATGTTCCAGTTAAGTATTACATTTCTCTATTTCTGTTGTAAGCCATTTGTGGTGACACACACGCATTAAAAGCATCAAGACTTGAGCAATTCAAAAGCAAAAGGTCGTGTAATGTGTCTCTGGAAAGGGCAAGGATGATGTGCGGCTTGGCAAACAATTTCAAAGGCAAAAAAGTGGATAAACAAAGCCACATGCTTCATATTATTCTGCTATACAACTGTTTTCCAAAGTCAATGACAGAAGCAACAACAATGAGTAAAAATAAAAATGATCATAACATACATTCATTACAGTTTTGAGATCTTAACATGATCTCACTAACAATGTTACTTTATGTAAATATTGGCCAATGATGGTTTACTGTTGTGAAAGTGTCATGGAGAAGAGAGGAACTACTTCAGTTTGCTCTGTTGTTTTGAAATGTTAGATATGGATCCTGTTTCTTTCTGTAAGTTGATAAACAATAGTGGAAATATGCACATGGGTGCAGTAATTATCCAATTTTAGAAGAATAAGGCAAAAATGTAGAATGTGTCTGTGAACGCAAATTAAGTAGACCCAATGATTCAAAAACATCTAGAAGCACCATTAGGATCTTCTAGACATCCATACTTCTTAAAATATTGGTAGAGATCCTTTAAGGTTCTGACACAGCATTTTATTAAGGTTTAGGTGTGGGCATTGAGCCATTATAAATCCTTATGTCTGTGGAGTCTGATTATGTATCCTGTTGAATCCCTTGGACTGACATACCTTGTTACCCAGTTTTTTGTTGAACCCTGAACTCCTGGCTCCTCCCATGTAAATCCTATATAAGCCATGTCCTTGCTCTGCCTCATTGCCAGATTATTGTGCTCTTGTCACTATCTTGCTTTTGCTGCTTATCGCTTCTTTGCGTTTGTAATCATCACACATGTACCCAACCATAGCTGCTTACTATCTGACTACTCTAAATCTCGCTGCATTGCTACTTGACACCTTCTAAACCAGTTCTCATCTTGTTCTCTTGTTCTTGAGCTCCTGGACTCTGAGCCTGACAGACTTGGACAATAAATTGCACTTATTTTACCTCTAATTGTGTTTTTTTGTACCTGGGCTCATTCAGGGAATCACACACTTCTCCGCTAATGAAGAAATATTGTGGAAAATGCGGGTACCTGTTAACCTTCTGAGCATTTCGCCTGTGGCACATTTTTTTATAACCGTGCCATGGGCAATCGCAGCGGAGCACCATATGCTCCGCCGCGATTGCTTGCCCAGCTGAAGGTTGTAAACATAAGTCCGGCATCACTGGAGACGCCGAATTAATTCAGGCTAAACGCTCAGAAGGTTAAGCAGGTGATAAAGTGGCGCAGCAGACCACCACTGTCTGAAGAATATTGTCCCCTGAAGTCTTATGTTCTAACTCTGATAGAGATGACCTTTTTGAGATTTGAGATGTTCACACTTTGTTGATGATCACTGAACTAAATGTGTTTTATTAGCATGATCTTTTTGCGACTTACCTTTTCAATTTCCATAAAATGAAGTGGTACAGATGTACTCACACACTGCTTCTGCATTGGTCAATAAATAATGGTAAGGTTTAATCTCTTTAGGGTTAAGCCTGAGTGAAGCTCAATGTAGATTTGTTTACCAATAACAGTAACCCAGATCTACTGTGAGGGCCCCGGCTGTACCGGGTACCGCCTGCTGGTGGCACTGTGCTTGCCCTTCCCTGGGTTGTTTCCACACCAGCAGGTGGCTCCCTGCAAGCATGGGCTGGGTGAAGGTCACCTGCCTCGTTAGCTTGAAGGTTTACAGGTATGCCTCGCCCACCATGCTGACTGAGCATTTTAACACCACTCTGACTTTGAACCCTGGACATCTGAATCTGGATTCTTTTTGCACCTGTTTGGTTTGTTCCTGTTTTGTAAGTGCACAATAAACCCATTTTTGGTTACATATGCCTGTCTGGTTGTCAGTGTGTGCTGCATGTCTGGTCGCCCCTTTCTCTGGATCCTGACATGTCGTGCTCCAGCATTCCTGTGCGCTTATCACTGGAGCCACTTCCCTGTCGTCAGTGATAAATACAGACATAGGTGTCCTGAGTCCTGACATCCTCATGGAACAAAAATTCTCTACCATCCAGTAGTTTAATGTCCTGTGTTGTTGTTGATCTCATATTTTCTTAGATTTTCTAAGCACTGTCCTAAAAACATTAAAACTGTGTACTTTCTTTATCATAACCGTAGCAATGAGAACTAGTAAGAGCATTTTACCTGGGAAGAGCTGTAGAATTTACAATTCTAAAAAGTATTTACTATAGAACTATGAATTCTTGTTCATGGCATCTGTGAAATGAACACAATTATTCCATACAGTAACTCCCAAACAATGTTATCAAAGATTGTCCATGGTACTTTATATCTTTTATTGCAGAAAGCATGGCATTTATTCCTCCATCCGTATATACGTTGTGGTGCTTACTGTTTTTATTGAACGTGACAATCTTTCTTTAGAGCTACTTGAAAACTGAAAGTAAAAATGGGTGCAAAAGAGAGAGCGACAAACAGGTGCATCTCTATGAAAAAATACACCTGGTAATAAACACCTGGTCATGGATACAAACCTTTTATTTACAATGTTCCCGATCAGTTTACCTTAAAACACACTTA
>CM070036.1:132556695-132566918 GCA_036250615.1 Ptychadena robeensis | reverse complement strand
GGCAGCCTGATGCTGATAGTGCAAAGTGACCTACAACGTGGTAGGTCCGCTTTAAGCAAAGTTTCAACTTTGACAAAGACCGTTCCATGCTCGTGTTTATAATACTTTGTGTATTTGTTCAAATTTTTTGTGTATAGTTTGCTGTAATGCTTTATGAGAATCCTGTAAATAGGAATGATTTTATTTGTTTAACTTGTGCTGAAACTTATTTGACTTTCCGTCTTTTGCTTAAAGTAAACTCAATATTTATTTTTAGGGTCAAAAAATGTCCATCTGCCTGCCAGGAATATTTACCGTAATAATTTTAGAGAAACACGATCCGAGCTTGATACAAACCAGCGTACCTCTCTACCAACAAAATCTTTGGAATGTTCTAAACAGCATCTTATCTGTGTCTTGGATGGAATAGAAGTTATATAAGAAGACATTAATGTGAAGGTTTCTTACAGGTGCATTGCGTTCATGTCATGTCATGAACAATCTGCTACTACAGACCAATACTAAGTAATGGATTAAATGCTATGCAGCTGCCGAGATGAAGAAGTCCAGCAGACTTTGTTATTAAAAGTTCTCTGGCCAAATGCTAACAGTACTTTGGTGCTGCAATCAGAAAAGGGAAGTTTGAATATAAGCAATATCCCATACAAACAATATTGTATAAGTAGCTGCAGGTGGTACTCTGTTGAATCTCAACTGAGCATCAACGTATTATATAGCAATACTAAAAGAAAGCTATACTTAAGATCAGTCCAATATAGTACGGTAGAGATCGATAAGGCAGGAGACATGATCGGGGACAATCCAAAGTCAGGGCAGGCAGAGTTCAAGCGATAATATAACAGGCAATGGTGTGCACGACAGATCCTCATTAAATGGACAGATCATCTAATCATATGGTTCCTTGTGTGGGGTGGGAAGTTAGGAGGGAGAGAATACTTTCTGTATTTAGAATGCAGAAGTGACACTCCACACCAGCACTTCCTTGCTCCAAATACTAAAAGTGATACTCCATTATGTAACCTACTGTAAGTTTTACCCTATTAAGCTAGCCATACACGTTCGGATTCCATGGCCGCTCGATCACCTATCCGATCGATTCCGGCGGATTCTGCCGGGAATCGACAGGCAGGGTGTGATCGATCGGCCAATTAAGAGTATCCGGTCGCCTGAGCCGGTACCAACCTTGGTCCAACGGTTCCGGGACGATTTCCGTGTGTCCGATTCCATCTCCGATTCCACCTCACAAATGGCAACTCCCCTGATCTGTGCAGAAGTCGGCTCAAAAAGGACCAGCATGTTGGTTCCTCTGTCGGATCCGATTCGTGAGCCCCTGCTTCAATGACGGACGTGATCGAATTGCGGGACAAGGTGGGGGCCTGCCTTGCACACGATTCCGGGCACGATTCGTTGTCGGGGTGTGATGTACGCACGCCCGGAAAATCGATCGAGCCCGGAGATCCAGCCGGAATCCGACCCGTTGTATGGGACCTTTAGGATAGAGAAAACCTGGACAGGATGTTACGGGGGGGGGGGTGGAGTAGCAGATCCAGGAGGGGAAAAACTAATTCTAGATACACCCTGGTTTTTCTCTGCAGTGAGACAAGAGATAGGCATTGCTAAATAGGTTGAAGCTGTTCTTTGCACACTTTTATAAGATTCTAAAACTTTGCACACTGGGTGTGTTGGCCAGCTGTAGAGAGACCACTGCTACAACATAGAAACAGACAGAAAGATAATGTACTGTAAGATTTTCACAGTTTTAAATTTAGAAGGTTTTTGCTTATTTAATCCAAAAGTGGGGTGAACTGAGGATGCATCTTAGGGTCTAAAGGTGTAGTAAATAATATTTCTTTGGGGTCTTAATGGGTTTTCATTAGATTACGCATCTTCTGCGTCTTGCTGGCAGCCTAGGAGGGGGGAGATGAATGCAACTTTCCCCTCCGCCCCCCCCCCCTATTTCCTCAATGTGTGAGATGAAAGTCGGTGACCTCATCTGTATACTGACGGCAAGTGTTCACTAGAGACATCTTGTGGCTGAAATTGATTTTCATTGGGGATTTTTTCCCAAATTGAGATTAATGCTTGAGATTAATGCTTTCTTGTGTTCCTGCTCTAAAAATTGGGTGCGTCAGATTTGTCTTCTGGTGCACAAATGCCTAAACTGCTTAGAGGTGTACAGTCCTTTTAGTAGATTGAGAGGTGGTCCCCACCATTTTACTGGAAAGTGGGAACAAAAATGGCTACCAGAATATATTTTTCATATTAACTATAGTATAGGAATAATATTTCATATTTTTAGATGAATTATTATAGAAAAGGGTATATTTCAATTACCATTCTTAACATATTTTCCTGTAAAGGATGTCTAAATATTGTATTTATTGCAGCTTATTAGCTCATCCTTCAAGAATTCTTCTTCTGTTTCCTTTTGTCTTTTAGCACATTAAGTTGTATAAAGCCTTCTAGTTATTTCTTTTGGAACGCACTAGTAGTTTATTTTTTTCCCTCGCATTTTCCGAATCCAAATGCATTTCCAGTGCCAATATGTCAGCACAACAAAGACAAAATATTTAAGAATAAACACATTTTACAATGTAAGTAATCATGCGTGATCGCTGATTAATAGTGGGATAATCCCACTGAGGAGATTATCCTCTAAACAAATGTAAACTTGTGTTTAGTTTGGTTCTCCAAAATAGAACAACTGCATTGAAAGTGTTCTGTGGAACTTTAAGCGGTTCGGTAATGTTAACAAACAATAAAATCCTCAGTCTTTCAGAAATTGTTTGAAATTTTAACCTGCTAATATCTTTGAAAGACTTGTTATATATATAAAATATATACTGAAGGGTTTATTTTTTTTAACAAACAGGACAAAATGTCCCGAATGAACATGTATTCTGTAAAAGCAGAGTAAATTGTGTACTACAGGATGAGATATTCTAAACTAGAGAAACCACTGGGATGCAGCATGTTCAATTTATTGTCACTTTGTTAGAGAAATGATAGCTTTTCCATTCAGACTTCAATTTTTACGCTCATTGGGAAACACATATTAATGCATAAAAACATAATATATTCAATGGGTTCCTTTTTTCAGTTAGTGTGTTGTAGTGCGTTTAGAGACATTTTAGCATGTGTGACAGGGAGCGTGTTAAACCCTCTGGATGTATACATTATGTGTGTCCCAGATACCAGCAGTATGCAGAGGATTTTCCTATTTGACCAGCAGGGGGAGCTGGAATTGCTGGGCCTGGTTCAGGGTGATCACAGCTGTGGGCTGTGTGCTCATTAGAAGCTCTATATAACCTCCCCACCTGCTCAGTGAGATGCTCCACCCTGGAACCAGTACTGAGTGTGGCAGACTGGGGAGCAGCTTATACCTGTAAGGTAAATGAGGACTCTCTGTGTTAAGGTACATAGCCTCTGTTTTCAGGACCACTTCTTTCTTTGGATCTGTTTACTCGGCCTTACTTGCTGTTCATGCTGTTCATATTGTAAATAGACTTGGACAATAAAACGCATGTGTGCTTTTTACGTTCAACCCTAGTTTGCTGTGCCTCTTTAAGCTGTTGTGCACCCATTCAGGGGTTCCCGTACCTTGCCGCTCTACTGCTAATCCCTCCAGCATCGGGGCATCTCGCTGCTGCCGGGCTTACTTGATAATCGAGCTCGGCTTAAATATTTATCACAGAAGTTCGCAATGAAGTGGTGTTGTAGTTTACCATTAGTGCTGAGAGGAGAGCATGTCCCATCTCTGTGTCAGTTGGCTGCTCAATCCGATTCTGTAGACTTCAGAGCTTAAACCCTCCTCAAGTACAATGGAAAACAATAAAAACTCAGCACACTGAAGTCAGATCTGTTCATTTTCTTTTTTTTTAATATAATAAATGTGCTTTGTCATTGTAAACTTGTAAACCAGAAGCACTCTCTCTCCTGTCTCCTCTATAGTGTGATGCCATCAACAATCTACCCTAATTTATAGACCGGCTGGTCAAAAGAATTCTGAGTAACTAACATTTGGCATTCGCTGGCTGTAACTCTGTCTGCTAGAATAACCTCAAAAAAGCTTCAACTTGCAGATTAATTTTCATTTATATGACATGATTTCTAAAACATAAAGCTAAGTGCTTTGCAAAATGCAGAACTGATCCCAATAATAGGGGATATAAAATATATTACTGTAAGATTTGCATTGTGAAGAACACAGCTCCAGTGCTCTATTTTCATGCCTAGAAATAGATCTATAGCTCGATATTCCTGAAGTGATATGCTTACAGCAATCTTGAAGTCTAAATAACACAGGACAGAAAATAAGAGGGTTATTATCACCACATTTGTGCTGTGAGATGGGATAATGTTATTCTGCAAGTCTCTGAGATCTCACAGATGAATACCTTTATTCTGAAATAAGGTAAATAAATACCCTTTGTCTGGTATGGAGCATACAATTTTACACCGCAAGGGCAATTTTATCATCAGTTTTGCATGCAAGGCATTAACCTATGCATATGCTGTTTTGTTTTTACATAAACATATTTTTTGGCGAATAAGGAATTTGGAGAATAAGGAAAGCTTAGACCTGGTTCATGCCTAAGTACATACAGTTTTATTGCATCATGCAACTAGTGATGGCCAAACATTGGCCTGGACTATCCGCGAACGGGCGGGTCGGACTTTTAAAGAAGGACACATTCAAATTCCCCGCCTCTAGGCGGGGAATTTGAATCTGAAAAAAACAGTTCCTATAGTTCCTTGTTAAGGGAGCCGGATGTGACGTCACCGATGTCACTTCCTGCTCCAAACCGTTTTTTTTCACTAGAAGACCGGCTTCATGCCCGGTCTTCTAGTGAAAAGATTCTTCCTCCGGCACGATCTCGCAGGTTCTGATCCTGCCAGAGGAAGAATATAGATCTTCTTCTCGCCGGCGAACGGGGCGGGTCGAACACCCGTACTGCTCGCCGGCGAGAAGGAGGGCGAACATCCATGTTCGCCGCCGAACTGTCTGCCTTGCGGGCAGTTCGGCCATCACTGCATGCAACATTTCCAAAAAGTTTTCATTATATCCAATGGGCCTGTTAACATGAAACACATGATAACATATGTCCAGGCATGTGAAGCAGATAGGTGGGAACGAGTCTATAGAACAGTGGTGGGCAAACTAAGGCCCAGAGGCCATATTTGGCCCTTTAGCATTTTAATCTGGCCCTTTGTCACCTTGGTGTCAAGATTGGGATGGTAAGGACCAATCCCAAGGTGTTGGGATTGGTCCTTACAGGTTCATTGTCCAGCCCCTCTGTCAAATTTAAAAACCCATTGTGGCCCACGAGTCTAAAAGTTTGCCCACCCCGGCTATAGAACCTCTGTCAGGTTTCCACTGCACTCTGTATTCTCGCTGGCAACATGTGCCCATTATATTCACTAGAATAAGACTAAGGATAAGGGAAAAATCCAAAATGATGAGCTTTGACCAGAGAACCAACAGTGTAGGGAGGTTGAGTATTACAATAGAGTCATTTCTACAGGCCAGGAAATGGAAGAAAGTAACAAAACCCATTTCTACCCTACCCAAAATGAAAAAAAAAACAGATATACTTTATAATAAAATCACAAAATTGGCAGAACTTTTAAGGATTCACGTTTTGTACATTTTGCAATAGAGCTGTAGTAACCCGAGAAAGGGTCACCAAACTGTAATATATGCACTGTAATATTTGCCTGTATAGTGCTTATTAAGTTGGTGTCTGTCCCCTTAAGGGTTGCACCTGTCGTTTATGAGTTGCTGGAACCATGAGTCATGGGCAGGGTTAATGGGTGTTTACCCGCTCTCTACTTTCCCTCCAAAAAGTAGCTAATTGTTTTGCCCAGTAACTGTTTAAGGACCTTAATAGAAGTTCCTTAGAATATTCTTTTTTTTCTGCATTGGCTCCCAAGATGACTACAAGCCTCCTGTGCTTCATCTTGGAGAAAGTCCACAACACCCTGCCCACAGCTCAAGCGGCTCGGCAGCAACTATTGGAAATGTTTATTCCCAAGACTGAACCCCATCTTTGCCACCGGGTGATGGTGTAAGCTTGTACATATCCTCCAAATAAACTGTAAATAGCCCCCTACTGGCTGGCGTGGATCTTAGCTTTATTGGGCTGTAAGCTGAACACAACACAAACCACTGATCAGGAAGAGGAAGAAAGTAAACTCTACCCAAAATAAAAAAAGATATGCTTTGTATTAAATTTTTACAAAAGATTAGCAGAACATTTAAGAATTCTATTTTTTCAAGTCATTAGAAACTGTGAGTAGAATTGTTTTGGAACTGGTCTTGGTTATGTACCATGTACAACACCCAATCACTGGCAAAGCCCATTAGATGTCTTTCTGCTCAGTGGAGCAGAGAAAGCTCCTTGATTGGAGGGAAGACAGTCATGTGAGTTTGATAGTAAGTACACCACTGATCATATTTTGGAACCAAGTTCAGTTTTTCTTTGACCAGATCACAGTCCTTGTTTTCGAAATCAGATCATATGCAAAATTTCCTGGCCATGACATTCAGACCATATTTGTCCAAGAAATGTTGCACAGTCAAACTTTGTATTATTATTAAAATGTTGGCATGCCAAATCCTCACAGATTTTGAAACTGGATCACTCTGTTTTCATGCTCCTAGTTTGCTTAATTTGCTTCTTTCTGCTCTAGTACCAATGAGGTTCAGATTTCCATTCCTGATATATTGCTTCTACTGTTTAAAGTTGTTGCCAGTGAGGCTCTCCCTCTGCTCTCTAGTAAAAATAAAAACCTGTAGAGTAAAATTACCCAAATGTTAACCTAAAGCCCCCCATAGACGGGCTGATTCCCGGCCATAGTTGTAGCAGACCTCGCTCCCGCCGAGCACATAAAGGTTGGTCTTCCGCAACTATGAGGGAGCCCACCTTGAGTTTCGTTGAAAAAAGCCGACAGGTCGGATCGCACACGGATCCGTCCTGCTGGTTTTTTTTCTGCCCGACTGTGCTGCAGGCTGTTAACTCGGAGGGGAAGTCTCCTCCCCCTCCGAGTTAATTGGCTACAGTCTGACAGGAATCCTGTGTGTTAGTGGAACACACAGGATTCCTGTCCTCGCTGTAGCAGACTGCTCACAGCGTGGTGACGTCACCATGCTGTGAAGAGTCTGCTAAATGTCGGCCATAGATCGGGACGTCTATGGCCGGCTTAAACATAGAAATTCTGTACTACAGAGTAGTAGGACCCTTATGACTGCCAATGGTTTCAGTCTTGGTGATGTCAGTAGATGTTGTCAGTAGATGGTGATGTTGGATGGTTATGGCAATAGATGGTGATGATGGTTGGTTATGGCAATAGATGGTGATGATGTTGGTTATGGCAATAGATGGTGATGTTGTTGGCAGTTAATGGTAATACTGTTAGTAATGTCAGTAGATGGTGATGTTGTTGGTGATGGCAGTAGGTTTTGATGTTGTTGGTTATGGCAGTTGATTGTGGTGTTGTTGGTGATTGCAGGAGATGGTTCTATTGTTGGTGATTGCAGGAGATGGTGATGTTGTTGATGATGGTAGATGGTGATAAAAACCTGGAAAACAAAATGGCCCAAATGTTTATCTAGAAATGCATGGTTTCTGTACTGCAGAGTAATAGGACCCTTGTGAATATACATGGTGTCAGTGTTGGTGATGTCAGTAGATGGTGGTGATGTTGTTGGTGATGGCAGTAGATGGTAATATTGTTAATTATGGCAGAACATGGTGATGTTCTTGGGAATGGCAGTAGATGGTGATAGCAGTAGATGGTGAGCACATAAAGGTTGGTCTGCCGCAACTATGAGGGAGCCCACCTTGAGTTTTGTAGAAAAAAAGCCATCAGGTCGGATCGCACACGGATCCGTCCCGCTGTTTTTTTTCCTGCCCGACTGTGCTGCAGGCTGTTAACTCGGAGGGGAAGTCTCCTCC
Organism: Ptychadena robeensis; assembly: GCA_036250615.1. NCBI lineage: Eukaryota > Metazoa > Chordata > Amphibia > Anura > Ptychadenidae > Ptychadena > Ptychadena robeensis. The sequence continues at coordinate 132,558,960 of CM070036.1, read as the reverse complement.
CCCTCCGAGTTAATTGGCTACAGTCTGACAGGAGTCCCGTGTGTTAGTGAAACACACAGGATTCCTGTCCATTTTGTAGCAGACTGCTCACAGCGTGGTGACGTAAATGGCTTTAGAGAGATCTGCCTGGGGGCGGATCATTCCACTGGCTCTCTGCTGTTTGTGAGCTGGGCTGCTTAAGCCCCAAGTAACAAACAGTGCATATCCAGATGAGAGAGACACGCACAAGTGTCTCTTCCATCTGTACTGTGTGTGAGTTGGGCACAAACTGCCCACTTCATATACAGGACTTCTGGTCAGGACTAGAGGCTAGGAAGTTGTCAGAGAAAGCTTCTCCACCTCTAAAACTCCTGGAGCACAGGGCTCTGTCCAGCAGAGTAGGACAAAGCCAAAACATTTTACGGGTCTTCCGATGCTCCGAAGTATAGGGTGTGTCGTATACATTAGAGCATCTTATGAGCCGAAAAATACGGTAATAGATATAGGAAGTAAGAGTTTGTGGTACAATGTTAGGAGGCAAAGCGTAGAGTTAAAATAATATATAGTGGTTTAATACATATTTTTAAATTGCAATATGAAGAACCATGTATTATTGTGTTACGAAGCTCTTACATTGAGGCAAAGATGTGTAACCCACTCAAGGAACATACTAATCAGGTATATCATAATAAAGGAAGAATAATGCCTGGGATCAAAGTAAACTGCTATATAAAATATGACTTTTAATAGACCCCTGAAAATCTTAGCATGTCATCTAAAATAGTTATAAAGAGCACATATCATATGAATCACAAAGGAAAATTGCAAATGCAATCAAACAATCCCCAAAACTGCCCCTGTCATTTTACTTCATTATGGAAAATAAGGATATTAGTAATATTCTGTAGCGACATCCATCCTCATCAGTTCTGGCTTGAGTAAAACACTGCCAAGCGTTTCATCCTTCAAATGGTGCTTTGTACCACTGCTCTTTGCACATCAGTAAGGCTTTACATCTGATGTTTGGCAACTCGGCTGATAGCCCCCTCTACAGAATTACCTAACAGTACATGGGCCCATATATGTAGAGAAGGTGTTCTGTCCCCTTAGCAGAAAAACACCCCTTAAGCAAAATGTTTCAACATCCAAGTTTGACTGTGGGGATAGTGTTCTTCAGGTCTTGAGCAGGGAACACGAGCATAGATATGGGCTAGATTGATGGCTGCTTCGAGTGCCATGTGCGCACACGGCCATCTACTTGGCCCATTGCTAATATGACGATCCCTGTTTTTGAGCGGGATCAATCCCTCTATAACAGGGATATCGGACATGACCGTAAATCATGATCCATGTCCATTGCAATGCCACGGGTCCCCATGCAAAGCATCATCAGAGCTGGATGATACAGCAGTGCTGTGCTTCCAGCTCCTTCCATGTCAGGCAGCAGCGCTGTGTGTTCCCGGCTTTAGGCACCATTCCTCATCCTTTAAACTAGGCGAGTTGGTTTTATGGTATAGAGCGCGATTTAGATCTCATCTGACCCTAACTTTTTCACCAAGTACTCCTCTGGGTCATTCAGATGTTCATTGGCGCACTGCAGATGGGCCTGTACATGTGCTGTCTTGAGCAGGGGAGACCTATAGGGTGCTACAAGCTTTCTCCTTCACAGCGTAATGTGTTACCAATTGTTTTCCTGGTGACTATGGTGCCTGATTCCCTAAGGTCATCGCATGTAATTCTGCGCATCCTCAGTACCAGTATCCACCACTCCAGATCAGCTTCCAACTCTACAGGTACTGGCCTCTCAGACACTGAGTAGTTCAAAACGGCAACTAGATAAAAAGCCATACATACCGATCCAGCCTTCAACGAGTTTGACCCAACAGGTCTTCTATGATTAAGCCCTGTGGGGGAAATACATCTACATTTACTATTGGTACTACAATCTGTTTTGCCTATGTATTTAGCATGAATCAAATAAAAAAAATTTAGGGTTTACTAAGAGATGTGTAATTTATTATTATTATTATTATAGGGGTTTAGAAATTAATAAATGAATTGTTTTAAGGCTGCTGCTCTGCAGTTTTTATTAAAGCTGGAACAGTTATGGATTAATGTTTCTACAGCAAAATAACTGACAATTGCCTAATATTCCGTATTGGAATGATGTGCCGAGGGCACTTTTGGGGATTGTTAGATCCCAATTTTCCTTTGTGATAATATAATTAGTGATGGCCGAAAAGTTCGCCTGGCGGACAGTTTGCAGCGAACATAGCATGTTCGCAG
>CM070036.1:132535337-132556595 GCA_036250615.1 Ptychadena robeensis | reverse complement strand
TCTCTGGGGGTGGGGTATGCTGTATTATGCATTGCAGAGAGATCTGACTAAATGTGGTGCACTGCAGAAAGTGCTGTCCGGTAACTTTTGGCAAAATCTGTAATCTGGATGTGATTTCCGGCCATTAGACCTGAAAAAACAGCATTTTAAAAAATCCATATTTTGGGAGAGAAGTTTAGCCATTGATCCCCCTCTGGCATGACACTGTCCAGGTGGTCGCACCCTTTTGACTTTTTTATTGGTATTTTGGCTACAAATATGACCTATAGGGTTGAAAATTTCGCCCTCCATTAAAGTCAATGGAGATTCGCCGTTCGCATGTTCGCAGCGGGTATTTGCAGAAGTTCGATTCGCCTGTTCGCGAACAACCCCAGCTGATGTTCGGCCATCACTAAATATAATATATGAATTTACTGGGACCCCACGTTATGCCAATATTATAATTTTGTTTTCTTGTCAGAATTTTTAGAGGTCTATTAAAAGTATTTTTTTTATATTGCCATTTTCTGTGTTACTTGTTCTAGCAACCTAGATACTTAATTAGTACATCATGTAAGTTTTATTTTGACCTTGTAAATTTTTATATTGTTAAAAAATGTTTCTCTTAGTTTGGTTTTGTAAATATGAGATATTGTGATGTTGTATAGTATTCCACATTGTTTTACTGCATGGTGAAAAAAAAGTTTGTGTTACATTTATATTTCAAAGTATTACTATGTGGGGATATTGCTCATGAGCGTTTTTGTTGAGGTGCTACCTGCTTTTGGATAGGTATGCACAGACATTTCTCTTGAGCTGCGTTTAATTCTGCCTGGGTACCCCTGCTTTTGGCTGGCATTTTCTTCAGCATTTTTTTACTGTGTTCTTCCCATGGTTGCTCAAAAAGTTCACTTTTAATGTACAGCTCCTTTGCATATGCATATGAAGTTGCATGTGTAAAGGGGAATGTATTTGAACCACGAGTGTATTGTAAAAACAAAGATAATGATGTGTAGTCCCCCAAAGGGTCTGAATAGACAGTAAAGGAGGGCGAATGAATGAACGTGCCCCCCCCCCCCCCCCCCCCCCCCTCCAGGCAGTACCAGACTTTGCGGAAGACCTGGCATACCGCCCCCAAGCCAAACCAAGCTCAATGTCATTGCTCAACCAGGATGATTCCCCTTATTTAAGGAAAGGGCCTCATCCCTACAACCTGGCCAGTGTTGTGGGATGGGGGGTTCATGGAAGATCCGGGAAACCTCTGTAACAAGGAGACCCCCAGGTCCCCATCCCCCACCATATCGAATAAGTACAGAGATCCATGGGACTCCTTACCCATTACTAATAAGAGATTAATAAATTTCATAGACAAAACAAACAATTTTAAATAATTTTTTGGATTTTTTTTATATACTGTATTACCTTTCCACATACTCCCACAATTGTGTTATGTATCATGCTATTATCCTCCTCAGGTTCCCTCCAACGCTGCGATGGCCTGTAAAAGTCAGTTTATGGTCTCTTGCTACCATGGTTCTCATGCTACCAGACCAAAATGTAAGGTCACTTCACGTAAATTATGTATATGAGAACCTCGAACATATTGACATGGGTGGTAAGCGTGGGAACCATCATGATAAACTGACTTTTGTCAGTTGTCAGAGGGACCTTAATGTAGGAAGATCAGTGTAGGAAGATCAGGCAAGGATAAAATGAAAGATACATTTTCAGTTTTAACCAATATTTCATAAAATACCCAGTGATTCTGCCTCTAGGCCTCACTTTCTCCGCTCCCTTTCATGTGCCAATCCATCACAAACATATGGGCTACTTTTAGTTTTAGGACATTATTTAAGATACACTACCATAGTCCTCAAAAATTTTAATCTCTTGATTGATATCTGTCAGCAGAAGAATTCCTGTGTACCACTTGCACGCAAATCCCCATCATACTGCCCCTACATCACTGCTGTAGCCTGTAGATTTTACCCAACAGTATAATCTCGATTCCCACGTCACAATCCTTTGTGCATGTAGTGTGACACCTTGTCTACCAGACCTCGTCTAAGTAAAAAACCTGAGAGGTTAGTCATTTAGAATCAATCCAAATACAGCGATTTTTATAGCTAAGAATAGCAACTTGTGACTATGAGACAGTGGAAAATAGACAACTTTTATCAGTGCTGAATGATGTGTGAATCACCAATTCTTTGACATTCCCAGTGGACTTTGGATGCCCTTGGTTAAATTCATCTGTTACAATGAAAGCTAACAAATGTGCAGTACACTGAATTACAAAACCTGCTGCCTTAACTGTTCACTAAGATGCAAAGTGGTCATATATGGACGAAATACTGCAGTAGATACAGTCAATCCAAAACCTTGTTATTACCTTTTGGGTTTTCACACAAGACTTTTCCTGTGATGCACCTCACCTCTGAAATTCACATATTCAGATGCCCAGTAATACCCTTCATCTACTCTAATCTAAAAAGTATGTTACATTTTACTTAAGACGACCATAGCAGTTTCAATCCGCAGACAAATTTCACCCGTTCGATCGGCTTGAACGCACATGGCAGTCAAACATTCAATAATCGGCCACGGATTGATTTCGAAAAAAGGTGACCAAAGCATTCAAGACCTCCCCCTGTTAAGGTTAGGGGTGGGGGCTCAAGAGGAATGGGCTTTTCCTCTTTGACAAAGGGATGCCAGATCCCTGCCACCCACCATGTGAAATGAGTATAGTGGTCTCCTGGCCCATTTACCAACTATCATAGAGTGTCTATAGTAAATGAAGGAAGAAAACAAAGACATAGCGAGAGAACATTTTATTAAAAGTTCTGCACTTCCACATACTCCCTGCACAGTTGTAAAATCCACCAATGTATTTCATTATCTTCCCATGCTGGGTCTTCTTGTCCTACAATATGTTGCCTGCTGAAATAAAGAATATTTAGCAGAGCTTCAACTATATATGTTTGGACTCAGGTACTAATTCTAGTTATCATGTGAAGACAACACCAGACAACACCAGTATGAAGAGATAGCACTGACAAAGTAGTGGACATGCATGGACCCTTCAATGATAGGGGAGGGTTAACTTAAGGTGGCCATCAAAAGATATCAGACAGACAGATATCAATCAAGAGCTTTAAATTTTTGATGACTATGGTAGTGTATCTTAAATAATGTCCTAAAACTAAAAGTAGCCCATATGTTTGTGATGGATTGGCACATGAAAGGGAGCGGAGAAAGTGAGGCCTAGAGGCAGAATCACTGGGCATTTTAGATACTTGTAAGATCTACTAAAATGTACTAACATGTCCGATCGCTGCTTGATCGATTTTATGTTCGATTTCTATCACTTTTGGTCTATCATACCAGGTGGGCAAGAATCGATTTCTGTTCAATCGACTTTTTTTGGGCCATTCGAATAACAATATTGAACCATGTATGGCTACTTAAAGCAGTAAGTCATCCATAATGCAAACAAATCACACACCTGAAATAAAGACCTTGTATGCATCTTTAATCTTTTTATTATGTCACTAAAGTCACTTCCGGTATCTTTTCATTTACCGTAGTTAGATTCTACCTTAAGCCCCCCATACACGTTCCGATTTTTCGTACGAATTTTGCCCGACCGACCGATCGGGTCGGGAGATTAATCGATCGGGAGATTATTCGGATTCGGAATTATGTACCTGACCGATCCCGATTTCTCAAAATCGTCCGAAAAATCGGTCGGGACCACTTCGGACCTGTCCGTAAATTTTTGGTCGATCTGCTGTTAATAAATAGGGTCGGGCTGATGGATCAGTGATAATTCGAATTCTGATTTTTCGTGGCAGCCGACCGACCGACCATAACATTTTAGGTGAAAATCGGGTGACAGGATCGGACGAAAAATCGGTCGGGAGAATAATCGGAACGTGTATGGGGGGCTTTACTTTTTGTATTGTACTTAAAACTTTAACAACTAAAATGAGAAACCCGTGAGGCCGTCTGAGTCGTGTTACACATACACAGAGCTAAGAGATGGGAGCCTGGATGTCTGCTCTATTATTTATTAGCTGTAAAGTCAACACATTTATTTCATACAAATACAAATATTTCAAAACAGTCCCAGATTTGCAAGCAAGGCATTGGAAAAAAAGACATATGATTAACACTGCGGAGAGAAGAACCCATAGTTTGGATCATCTCATGGTTTTAACAAAAGAACATAATGTACCTTGGCAGGAAATGGCGCTACAATCTATCAAGAGTAATTTCATAACTAATGTGTGCGATTTTAAATGAATTAAAATCTAACACGTATATTAGTTATAGAATGGTGCTCAATTTTCTGAACAGTGTTGTTAATGCGATAATAATTTAATCTTATGATAAATGCTCTTCTAAACTTGTGTTTTTAAATTTCAAGTTAGTTTGTCTAATGAAAGTGTAAAGCAGGGAACACACACATAGATATGGGCCAGATCGATGGCCGCTTTGAGCGCCGTGCACGCTCACGCCCATCTATCTGGCCCTTATCTTATGCAGCAATCCCTATATTTCAACCAATCAATTCCTCTCGAAAACAGGGATATCGGACATGACCATAAATCACGGTCGATGCCCATTGCTACCGCAGGTTCTCCATGTAAAGCATCTTCGGAGCTGGAAACACAGCACTGCTGCGCCTTCAGCTCTTCTATATCGGGCAGCAGTGTGATGACATCATTGCAGGAACCTCGAACGGCTCGTAAATCATATATCGAACCGCGAGTTTCCGGGTTAAGATCTTCCATCAAGAGTTAACATATACAGATAAAATTTGAAGGGATAATCCTTCTATGAACAAACCTGAACTACCAATTTACCATATGGCTCCAAACAAAGGTTTTTATCCAGTTTATAGGGCTTTGTAAATGGAGAAGGAAGATATATTTTTAGAGGAAAAAGACATTAGGTTAGGTTGGAGCTCCATCATTTTTTGTTCTACCTCCACCCTTTCCCTAGCAAGACCATCAATAACCTCCCAACAGCAATAAGATCTATTCAATTGTATCGAACAAACCCATCAACAGAAACAAAGACATTTCTATTGAGGGTACTACATTTCCTGTATCATTGCGCCCTTTACTACTTCCCTCCAAACGCTCATCAACACCCTAAAAACTTCCTTGGGTGTTAACCACCTAACACACCCTACCATCCATACTTCTTTAATCAATGCTACCGATTGCACATCCTAAGAAGAAGATCTATATACCAGTGGTTAAAAGGCATAATATTTCAAATAAGCTGTTTCCCTGCACTGGATGAAAGTAGACACACGGCTGCGGTTTTCACACCACTTGCAAGCAGTGTGCCACTGGCTTAGGGCGCTCTTCCTCCAACCATTTAGCCAACCAAAGATGCAAAAAACAGCACCCGAACAGCATCAGGTGCTGCTTTTCTACGTCTTGGAGACACTTCCATTGACACTCTCCCATTCATTAGAATAGGAAGCATCCTATCTATGTCTTGGCAGTGGATACAAGCCCAAAGGGTAAAATTTGACAAGAGAAAAGCAACATTTTAGGGTTGTGCTACTGAGGTATGAGATCTGAAGTTTCAAATGTTTTGTACTGTGTGAGTTACATTTGACCCAAAGCCAGCTGTTGATCTGTGGATGGAGACAGCTAATCGGAGGCTCAATCAGGAACAGGGAGGTCCATCTGCAGCAGAACCTACCATGCAGGAGGCTGACGCAGAGGACAGTGAGGGATACGGCACTTAAAACCATGCTATATATGAGGTGAGTACCAAACACCATCTCCGGTACTCATCTGAGTAGCTCACTCAAAATGTATATAACATATATAAAACACTCATGGCATTGTTTGCCCCCAAAAATTCCGAAGGCAGCATTGCAGTAGTAAAATTTTACTTTGTGTTCATTGAATATATTCTATACATACAAATAGTATAGTATTTTCAGCATTAAATAAACTTGCTGATAATATTGTTCATGTAATGTGAATAAACTAACTCACACATAGCCATGTTCTGACAAAATCACACATCAAGCTGCTCAAATATAAATAACATAATGAGTTCCATTACAGTTAAAACTCTAGTGAAGTAGTTCTCCCAATTATGTGATTTACTTTATGACTACAATCCACTGCCTAAACCCTAGGTGCCCAACCTGTGGCCCGGGGGCCGCATGTGGCCCTTTGGGCGTTGTTCGCGGCCCCCTTTGGACCTCCACATGTGGCCCCCAAAACTTAACTTAATGCACAATGCATAGCAACTCACCTGTGTGGTCGTCATACTCTGACCCAGCTTTCCTTATCAACTTTGGTGTTCCTACAACAGCAAAGTTGTCAATGTTGATCGGGGAAACCAGGTCACATATGACTGCCGCACCCAGGGGCAGGAGGGCGGGGTGGGTGCATTAGAGTTTTGACTGCCTGTCAGGATCTGGTCCACTGCCTGCTAAGATATGTCGACGGGAGGAAGGTCTGGATCGGTCATGTGTGGCCCTCTATTGATTGTGAGGGCCGCACTTGTGGCCCTCCATATCAACTCAGTTGCCCACCACTGGCCTAAACTATCATAATGAGCTGTATCCTTCTCCAGGTAAAACGTTACGGCTCTATATGTAAACATTTATCGAGAAACGAAAGATCTCTGAAATCGGATACCAGGCTCATTTTATGAACAGCGTTATTATTACCTGTCCGTGGGAGGTTACATACGCAATGCAAATTGAAAATCTTGTGTGGGTAGATATCTTCAGCTTGTTTTGAGAATTACTGCCAATGACACATTCTATTAGGTAAACTAGGATAATCAGATAAAAAGGCCTAATTTACTGATGTATATAAGTACACACCAAAATGCTCTTCATTGTTCTGCAGAAAAGGCATGTTATATTTAGTGTAGAGTTGAAGTGTTTGGACAAGATAATAGTCAGTATATTGGAACAGTGCGAAACTATATTTCTGCAAGGATTTTTAAACGCTGAGTTCAGGAAATGATGCTACATCTATCCTTTTATACTCTTAAGCAGGGTACAGACCTGCAGATATGGGCCAGATTGATGACCGCTTCGAGCGCTGTGCGCGCTCACACCCATCTATCTGGCCCATATAATATGTTGCCATCTCTGTTTTCGAGCAGGACCAATCAATCCTGCTAGAAAACAGCCATATTGGACATGACCGTTAAATATGGCCAATCTCCGTTGCTTTGCATAGAGACCGCAGGTCTCCAGGCAAAGCATCGGCTGAGCTGGGGAGAGAGCAGAGCTCTACCCAGCTCCACCGATATCTGACAGCAGCATGATGTCATCATGCTGCTGCAGGAAACATCGGACAGCTCAGATATCAAGCCGTCTGTACCCTGCTTTAGGCTGCATCTACACTGCGGATTTCTGCACGGTTTTCCCTTGCATTGAGCACAGGGAAAACCGCGCAGTGCAGCCTCCCCCCTGTAAACCCCTATAGGAAATGAAGTGCCAGTCTATACTGGTGCGTCATGTCCACGTTTGAGGGTGGTGCGGCAGCAGGCGTGGATTCAGGACACCCAGCCGGGCGTTCTGGATCGGGGGGCGTCCCATGGCACACAGAAAACACGTACCGCGCCCATTGGTAAATGTGTTTGTGACGCACGCAAACCGCGCCTAAAAATTTATCTGCTAGTAAATATGTGTATTGCCGAAATATCCCCCGAAAGAAATGCAGACCCCAACATGTCCATAACTCCCCGCACGGTTTAAGGGCTGCATAGTGTAGACCTAGCCTAATACATATTTTTTAGGATCCTAAGAATGGGTCCTGGATGACTTGTATATCTTCCCATGTTATGGGCTATGGCCCCTAGTGTATTCCGCTCCTACTCTCTGGAACTCTCTTTCTCGTCCCATTATAATTGCTCCTAATTTTGCCACTTTCCAAAAAGCCCTGAAAACCCACCTTTTCAATCTGGCATACCCATCTTCATCACAACCCTAGAGCAACAATTCTTGTTTTTTTTTTTTTTATCCTCAAAAGGTCTTTGCCATGAGGTGCCATGCTGATCAATTTAAGAGAGTGTGACAGCGATAACACAAAACTCACACAGCACTAAGGATTCACATAATGGCTATTTGGGCACAATTTTCCCTTGGGGTGTACTCACTTTTGTTGCCAGATACTGTGTATTATGTTATTTTGAGGGAACAGCAAATGTACACTGTGTCATATTTTGAGCGTTGTCTACACATTATATATTATTTTCCACAAAGTGAGGGGTTAAACTTTACTTGAGATAATTTTATTCTATTTGGTTAATTTTTCATCCATTTTTTTTAATATTTCGTGCATTCTGAGAAATTGTATACCGTATTTTTCGGACTATAAGACACACTTTTAAAGTGCCTGCTTCTTGTGGTCTGAATGCGGGATCCGAATGCACCTTGGCTTCCCAACAGCTCTCCCGGCAAGGATGTCTGGCTCTCCCATCTGAACTGTGTAATTGCTTATGCCAACAGAGCCCAGAGCCCTGCTGACATAAGCAATGAAGAGAGAGATAGATGAACTGGCATCTTTCCTCTCTCCGTGTCCGAGGAAACTGCAATCACTCTGCAGCTCCCACAGACACAGGAACAGCCAGTCGGAGAGGAGAACAGAGACTGAGAGGATGGTTGGCCCCCCTCCTTCCAGTCAGTGAGGCAGATGACATTGTGCTGAGAGTGTACTGCTACTAGAGACATCTACTGGCTGAATTTAATATTGCATTCATTTAATCCATTGCATTACCCAATTGATGTGAAAACGTATTAAACATCTTTTTTCTAATTATCTGCTCTAAAAACTGCGTCTTATGGTCCGAACAATACGGTATATGCCCAAAACCTATGTTTCAGCTGTCAGTTGCATCAAGATTCAATTTAAAATTTACTTATTTTTTGTTATGTTTTTTAACTGGAGACCTTGTCAATCAGAGCATCTTGCTGCAAGCTGACAACGCCTAGTTATTTCTCAATTAGCATGAGCATTTCCATTTCCTGCCATATGTAGAGGATTTGATTGTCCATGTAATGTTTTAAGAAAGTTTAATGAAATTTTAAAGGTAGTGCAGTGCTTTCTTTTTCGACAGATGCAACAAATACATGCATGTTTCGTCCATAATTCTGTTGAAATATGTAATGAGGTATTATACCAGTTTAGGTAGGAGGTCACTGTAACTCAGTGGTTCCCAGAGGCTTGATCAAACCTGAAGGCATTATAGCCACTTTATTGCATCATCCATCCAGAGGTCCTATATGATTATTATTACACTGTTCAGGGAGAAAAATGTTGTATGCCAAGAGTTTATACAACCCTTATTTTTGGATAACTTGGAGGTTTGTTCCTGAGTGTCACGAAACAGCGGGTGTGGACCCACTGTGCCACAAGTCCTACCACCGCTAAAGGTGTTGTCTAAGTGAATCCAATTGCTCTTTACAATACCCCTGAAGGTGGGCATAAACTTTCCCGAGGGGAAACACCAGGTTGTTACCTCTTGAGGGAGGGTAAACAGATGAGGCAGCTGGTCCAGAGAACACCAGGGAAATGTGCCAAAGACACAGGAGTCCTCAAAAGGCCGGGTCATAAACAGGAGCAACCACCCTGGTCCAAGGGATGAGGCAATGGCATCGCCAGGCAGGCAAATGGATCAGGACAGGTGGCACTGGTACAGGTCAGACAGTCCGGGTTGGCAACAGGAAAGTCAAGGCATGCAGACAAGGGTTAAATAGGTAGCAGAGTCTCAGAACACAGGCATGAATCAGCAACACAGGACAGGAACACAGATAGCAATCACAAGCCTTAGCAGGACACAAAGACCTTGACATGGAGGCATAGTAGGAAGTGCTGAATCTTGGGGTCTTTCACTGGGTGTCTGCCATTGAGGTCTATAACATGGCGTCTTCCACTAGGGATCTCCTATTTAGTGTTTGTTGATGACCAGTTACTGGGTTTTGTCAATTGAGGTTTTACAGAGGGATATTTTACTGTGGGTCTCTCACTCATGATCTTTGTCAGTAAATGGGTAAATGTCCATGTGGTTATTTTAGAGTTTTCATATTTAATCTTTCATTACTGTAAATATGCATTTTATGTATGTTTTTTTTTTCATGTATCCACAGTGTAGACCAGAACAAATGGTTTTTGGCTCTAACCTTTGCTAGGCAGATTGTTGGCCCATATGTGTAGTTTGCTATGGACACCAAGTGTTGAGGAGCCACAAGTTTAAATCCATGTTTATGAATAAGGCCCTACAACATGTATATGTAAGAAAATCGAGCACCCAATCTTATTTACATTTTGGATTTAAGGAAAATGGAAAGTACATTTCTATGTCATTATTCTGACATAGCAATAGGTGAACAGCTTGTTCTCCTGCAAGCTTTTAGTGACCTAATATTTATGTGATGGATTTCAATGGAAACAAACTAAGCAATGTACAAAACTGAATACACTGACGTGGGTCCACTAACGTTACATAACCCAGAACATTGTAAATGACTAAATAAGCTGCAACACAAAGTATTCATTTTCTAAGATAAATGTATATATTCTGTCTTGGGCAGGAATATTTATATCTAATATTCCTTTCTTTGTTTCATAATGTTCAACGTGTATTTGTTTGAAACTGCCTATTGCCTCAGCACATAGGAAATGGAGTGAGAAGGCTGAATAAAGCCATTAAAACATTTTACACTTCAAGTGTTGGAAACTGGATTCCCTCCAAGCTGAACTCTAGACAAAGTTTTACGTCACAGAGTCACGACTGAGCAACAACTGGCACTTCTGGCTTGATTTATAATATGGCTGTTTGGTGGTAACAAAGCAAGAGCAGCTGAATTTCTGGAAGAGAGTGGATAAATAACTGCTGGTTATCATGAGGTCAAACAGTAGCAATGAAATGACTACCTTCTGCGTCTTCAGTACAATTTTCTGAATTGAACATTATGTTCCATGTACAAAAGTAACTTCTTGATGACTTTCTATTCAGTTTGGAGATAAGGGATTATGGAAGATGTCTTGGCACCGCATTACAGTAATTAAAACTAAAGCAAAGTTGAAACACAATTGGGTTGTATGGAAAAAGTAATGTGAGACCTATAGATTTGAGCGTTTGCATTTGAAATTTACACTCAGTTGTCATCTTATACTCTGCTCTAACACTTGGAATGAAAATATATAAAATACAATTATAGTCTGGTCCTGGTGATGTATTTCAATGCCATGGCTGTAGGGTGGTCAAAAAGCTGCACATAGAGTACTTAGTGACCAATATATACCGTATTTTGAGCACTTTTCCCCATTAAAATCTATTGGAAATGTCTGTGTGCGTGTGCAGCAGGGCGAATTGAGGCTATTTAGATAGCATGAGTTATTATCATAATTTAATTACGGTACCTTTTAGTTATATAGAGCCAACATATTACACCGTGTTGTACATTAAATTAGGGTTAAGACACAACACAAGATAAACCACAGGTACAGGTTATGACAAAGATAGAGTTGAGGACCCTGCCCGATTGGGTTTACAATCTAATAGGTTGGGGAACAGATTATACAATAGGTGGGGAGGAAAGGACTGGCATGGTAGTGGTGTTAGGAGTGAGAAGATGGGAGACCGGACTGAAGGGGTTTTCAGGGATTTTTTGAAAGTGTTAAAAGTAAGAGCTATGTAATAGGAATAGTCTAATAGGATGAGGGAGAGAGTTCCAGAGAGTAGGAATGGTCCTGTAAAAGTTTTGAAGCTGTGCATGTGATTATTAGTGCTAAACTTGAATATTCAAATGGCTAATATATTTAGCGAATATCGGCAATATTGAGAATTTAGGATTTCAAATATTAAACTTAAAAAAAATTATTATAATCTCTTATTATAATTAATTTCTTATTTACAAATATCAAATCAAATTAGATAGTGAGTAGTGTTGAGCAGCATGTGCAAAATTTGAGTTCACGTAATCTCGCAAATGTTTGCACAGATATTCAAAATCATTTGATTTGTTGACATTATACAGCCTTACATTGTGCGGATGTATGCGTGAAGATTCGGCAACACGTCTGAGCAGTGCTAGCACATGGACAGATATGTGCAATGTATGTTGGTAACCAATCACAGTGATATTATGATGAATATTCGACATTCATCGAATATATTTGAATTGCGAATATTTACGCTCAACACTATGTCAGGCTTGCGGGACACCGGCGCCAGCATTTGCAGGCATGCACTCATACACTCCTGTCTCTCCCTCCGTCCCCGCCGTGTAGTCTGCCGGGCAAGGCAGACTGCATCAACATAATTTGTGTTGTTACCTCTTGCAGCTTAAGTTGCATTATCCATGCGAGGTTTGTATGTCCACCTTCTGCAGGTATGGGGAGAGCTAGAGTGCATACACAGGTGGCACTGCTCCTGTTAATAGGCCTCTGGCATCTCCTCCCCTATATAAACCTGGATGGTGCATGGCTGCCCTGCCCGTGATAGCGTCAGTTCCCTGAACTACTGGGTTCCTCGTGCCAATCTGTTTGTGAGCTCAAGAATTAATTGTGTATGACCCCTGCTTGCCTTTCTTCAGACTACTCTTTGGATTAACCCTTGGATACTGTGTTTGGTGTGACTGATCTGTGTGTGACCCCCCCCCCCCCTTCCCTTCCTTCCCTTCCCTTGTATTAATGTTTAATTTTTAGCAATGCAAAGGTGGGAACTTTGCGTTAGCTTTTAATTCATTGAAGAACACTCCAGCTTTGCTACAGACTTCCTGCAGTACCTCAAGGTTTGTTTTGTATTGACCCATAAAAGTTGGACCGTCCTTTGTATTTTGTTACGCTAATCAAAAACTACTAAAAATGTATTAAAAAAAACCTTGGTTGGTATTGGATTTTTAATTGACAGAAAGATAAAGATCAAACGTTCATCTTAAAAAAACATAATCTATTTCTTATTTTGCATTGATATTGGGGGTTCTTATGTGAAGAGACATAAGGATGTGAGGAAGCCGACATCCACAGATCTGAGCTTAGTTCTCCAAAATATGTGGAACAACCTAAGGCTATGTTCCCACTTAGGGGATTTACCAGGCGATTGACCAGGTGATTTTCACCGTCAGTATTTAAAAAAACGCCATGATTTTAAAAAAACGCCTCCATAGAGAATGAATGGACGTGATTTTTGATCGCCTTCATGCATGATCGCAAATTGCCTCCATTCATGTCTATGGGTGAGATCGGAGCATAATAATAATCACGGCCGCCGACCATCAGGGGAAGGGAGCAGCGATTTGACCGCGGCCCCAATCGTAACCTGCGCGATCAATGGGGACAAGCCTACTGAAACTAGTGTAGGCGATTGGCGGGCGGGAACATAGCCTAATAGCCGAGTTCCTTCATAAACTGTGTGCAAGTATACCTGGGATAGCGTCAATAAGGTGTATTTATTGTATCCAATCAGAGGTAAGGGGAGTTTTTTTCTTCCTGAGGGAACATGCAAGGAAACCCCAGCTTAAAAGCAGATAGGGCTTGCTGAAAAGGAAACAAAAGAGCAGACAGTAGCCCCAGAGCATTCAGCAAGGACTACTTGTGGGCCCTATAGTAGAGCAACCCCGGCTTACTATACAAATAGTATACAAAGTGAAACTACAGTAAACATTTCTCATTTCTAGGACAAAATTCATATCTCCAGTTTTATATAGTAAGTTTAATAATTTCGTTCAGCAGCCAGGATTGATGCTCTCCTAAAAATAAATTGTAAGCTAAAGTCCGAGGTCACTGAGATTGAACACTAATTTATCAAGGAACAAACAGTGCCCACATCACTTGCATCATATTTGCCGTATTAAACTGACATGTAATACTCACCCATTGCCATTCATTCTGTGCGCTGCCAGTGTTGATCTGATATCTATGTTTTACATGTGAAGATAATTTGCTGGCTGCAGCTGAGCCTGCACATAGATTTCTGTCATTATTTAGGTGAGAATGTCTTATTTGAGCACATGTGGCAGATTAGTACCGCAGCATATTCTTTCAAATGTTTGTTCATTTCACAAACATTTGCTAGGATTTGTTATGTGTGTTATGGTTGATAGGAAGTATAGGGAGGAAACTAAATACACAGTTTAAATACATATTTAGGAACGTCTTTCTTGTTCTGTTAGTTACACAGGCACAAACCAGGACGTAGGCGCGATATAACATCTGGTTGTCTTTTTGTTTATCAGTGTGTGAGTCTCCCTAAAGCTAGTAGCATATCACATTGCCCCCAGAATCCATTGTCCTTCAAAGATATCTTACTAAACATATGCATATACAAGTCGATTTTTTGTTAGATTCCTGAACAATCGTTCGCTGTTCGTGATCGCTTGATAACCGAACGTGAAAACCCTGGTTCGATCGATGCTGCTCAATCAAGGGTAGTTTGTGTAAAAATCTAACCGTGTATGGGGGGCTTAAGTATGGAGATCAGACATCCCACTTTATTAAGAATTGTTTAATGAGGGTTATTCTCCTCTTTAGCTAGCCATACACGTGTCGATTCCCGAGCGATCGATCAACCACTGATTGATTCCGGTGAAGCCACAGGCATTGATCGATCGACCATACAAGTCTGTGCCTACCACCGATTCCTGGACGATTCTGCTACCAGTCGATCGATTCACAAATGTCAACGCCCCTTGATGTGTGCCCAATCGATTAGAAAACACTAACAGGTTGGTTCTCTGGCCGATCCGATTTGGGGGCCATGTCGATCAGGCGGGGTCGATCGGTCAAGGTGGGCTGCACTCGATTCCTCACCGATCGATCGGTGTGCACGCGTCTGGTGATCGATCGGCCAGGAATCGTGTGGGAAATCGACCTGTGTATGGCCACCTTTTGACATACCCACCAACAGATACACATTCATAACTGTTTACTTAGATGAGGTATCTGCTCACTGTGATTCGGACGCCATTTATGATGCCATATCGAGTGCATTTTGTAGAAAATATTTAAAGCCTAGACTCTTGGTCCTCTTCTGAATCCCATTATTGGAAATTCCATAGCCCTGCATTTGCGTTTATGGTAATGCACAGCACAATCATATAGCTTTAAGAATGTATCTACTTTTGTACAGCAGCTGCCAGGGGATGAGGTCATGGCTCTTTTCCCTCTCTTTTGGTTTAGTTATCTGCCCAGTAACTGTAAATCCCCTCCCTTTAGGCAGAGGCTATATATTTATTAAGTCAGCTGTTTTCCCGGGTCTTTTCTGGGTTTCCCAGCACAGCTTACCATGGAGCAAGGTGCTTCTGTCTCTTTGAGTCCCCCGTCACTGTGCACTCTGCTAGTGCTGCTGGCTGACTCACCACCTGTGACTAATGACAGGGGCATTCTTTGGACCAGGGTAGACTCTCAGGGACTCAGGGTAGACCTTATCTATTCCGAGTGGGTGCAGGCCACATAGTGCCTCAGGAACATGTATATCGAATCTGAAGTGGTGTTAAATAACACAATGGCTCTACAGTTCAATGATAGATAGTTGTGTTAATAATTTTAATTATTTATTTGATTAAACT
Organism: Ptychadena robeensis; assembly: GCA_036250615.1. Classification (NCBI taxonomy): domain Eukaryota; kingdom Metazoa; phylum Chordata; class Amphibia; order Anura; family Ptychadenidae; genus Ptychadena; species Ptychadena robeensis. The sequence goes on along the minus strand of CM070036.1, from coordinate 132,541,045 downwards.
TTACATTGAAGCGATAAGGGTTTTTTTAGTCTGAAAGTGGAGTTTAAAATCTATGATTTAAGTCACTGTTATTACAAAAACACATGTTATACTATACAAATTAAACACACGTTAGGTTAAATATGCTAATAAGAAGGCCCAGCACTTACTGCTCACCTACTGACTGCTTCTGTCGTAATGAAAATCCACATGGCGCTGAATAAACTAGAAAAGGGAATGAGTATTGCCTCATTTTACTGTATTTAATGATGCATGAGAATATACCATATGGTTTGTCGGTTATCTAGTAAATACAAGCCTGCAATTTACTTTGCAATTCAGATTATATACCAGGAAGAACATGTATGTAAACTGTCAAGTAGGTCCCTCTTTTTAGAAATAGTAAAGCATTGTACAGTTTTAGGCATTGATTAACCTCCCTGGCATTACAGGGAGGTGACTTGTACCAAAAGTGGTACATAGGATCTGTCTTTGTTAATTTTCTTGCCCCTCCTCTTTGATGGGTGCATGCCGATCTAACCCCCCTCAGTGGCCAGAAGAAGCCAGAGGTAGGTGGCGGCCACAGGAAAATGGTGAGTAATTCACTGTTTTCTTTGTGGCTCAGGTCCAGCCCAGGTTCACCGCTTCTGGCAAGCTTTTTTAGCCTGAGAAGGACGGCCCAGGTGGTTAATAGAGAAAGCTTGGAGTTTTATTGGTACCATTTATTGACTAACCAATGTCATTAAAAATAAAGCTTTGGGGATGTCTCAGATATATTCTTATTGTCAGATTTAATATGATATGAAGCATAAAGGTTTTAAGACATCTCGAAAGCTTTTAATAATATTATTACTTTTATTACGCAGAGCTGTACATTAAATTAAAGTTGAGATGCAACACAAGATAACACACAAGTTATGACACAGGAGGAGTTGCAGATATTGCCCGATTGGGCTTACAATCTAATAGGTTGGGGAACAGAGTATACAATAGGTAGGGGGGATAGGACTGGTATGGTGGTGATGTTAGGAATAAGAAGATGGGAGACCAGACTGAAGAGGTGGGTTTTCAGGGCTATTTTTAAGGTGTTAAAAGTAGGAGCAAGTCTGATGAGACGATGGAGAAAGTTCCAGATGATGTTATGAGTAGGGATGTCATTAGTAGGTCCCTGGAGGAGCAGAGGGGGCATTTTTGGGTATATTTATAAACAAGGTTGGAAATTTAAGTGCAACAGGTGTGATGTGATTTAAAACCAAGTCACAGAACGTGTTTTTTTTTTGATTCTCTGGACAATTAGAAGCCAGTGTAGAGATTTCTAGAGAGCAGCAGAGATGAGAAGCGGTTAGAGGAGTAAACGAGTCTTGTAGCATCATTCATGATGTAGTAAAGAGGTGACAGCCTAGATAGAGGAAGACCAGATGATGATATTGATGTTGTGGAGGCGAGAAATAATGAGAGCGTGTACCAGCGGTCTCTGGGGATAGGAAGGGGCATAACTTGGAGATGATGTGCAGATGAAGTGGCAGGATCTAGCAATATTCTGTATGAGTAAAGGAGAGTGCAGAGTTGAAGGTGACACCAAGGCAGCATGCTTGTAGAATAGAGGAGATGATATCTAAAGCTTGCATTAAGCCAAAAAAGGGTATCACTTTACAACTTTTTACCTCTCCTTACTAATTCTCCTCCATATCTTCTGATCTCACAGACCTGCATCAATCTCCTTACAAAAAAAATATATACCTTGCATATTTCTCTGATGACAGAACCAATATATAATGTCCAAATTGCCATGTTAGGCAGCACGATAGAGGAAAGCCTTGGGTAAAAGTTATTTCCATAAATAAACTGTAGTTAGTTATCCGTTGAGCCATTGTCACATAGGCAGCCACAATACAGAGTGAAAACATTTTTGAAATAAGCTCCTTCTTTGCTAAGTGTTCAGTGAACGATAGGTCTGATAATATGTAAACGGATAATCTAATGCTCTTCCAACTGCATTTGAACTGCGGTAAAAATAGCCCTGATTTACTTTTCCTTTGCTGTTCTCTTTTCATTATATTGTCAGTCATTGCACAAAGTTGTACTTACGTCTTACAAGTTCACATTTTAAGCTGCTTTTGATTTAGAATTCCAAATGTATGTCTTGTGTTAAGGGAGGGTCACTCTGACATGAGAGTACAAACTATTATTGCACTTACATTACTTCTAGTTTTGGAAGAGTGGAGAAGTATTAGAATTACTGGTGGGTATTTATTTCTTTCTAAACTACTCTACAAAGTGCTAGCAAATATAAATACTGCACAACAATTTTTTTACAGGATGATGGAAGAAAGGCCACAACCACTTTATGTGATTACAGACAAACGATAAAATGAAGTGCAATAAGAGAAATGTAATTGCTAGCTGCATTTTTTTTCAGACCTTAAACAATTGCTAGCTTTTGACCACCAATAATTATGAGGCTCTTCAAGATATCTAGGTTGAGAATAGCTGTTTGGAAGGTTATTAAGATTGAACAACCTGTTCTGATTGCTGACTCCTCAACAATATCAGTTGCTCAAATAATATTGCTCAGATTGTCCAACATGACTACCCCTTCCTAATAGCCCCCCCCCCCCTATTTTAAAACAGACCTCCTTTGGGCACAGAACCTGGCAAAGCCTTGTGGGTCGGTTAGCAAACAAGTGTTTCCAGATCCAGAAGAAGCAGATTGATTGTTAAAGTAGGGGACCTCATTCGTGATGAGCGGGCATGCTCAGCCAATTTCCGTGCTCGACGCTACTCGGACGAGCACCTCGCCATGCTCGTGTCTATGCTAAGGTCTGCACCCTGCACATTTCAAAGGTTGTAGACTGGCAATCAAGGGTCAGATAAGTATAGGTGCTGACATTACAGTGATTGTTTGCCCAGAACAGGTCATCATGTGCTATATAGCACCCCTTCGGCTCAGACAGAGTCAGGGAGAGGCAAGAACATATTGTTTTTGCAATGTAATTATTCCAAAAGAATTGGGAAATCACCCTTGGTGACATCACGTGGTCATTTTGTTCATGGGCTGAGTGTAGGACAAATTTTCCCAATACCTACTGTGCAAGACCAAAAATCAAGCCTCTTTGCCCCCCACCCTATGGAGTACAAGGTTCCCAGGTCAGATAAAAGTTCCCTATAAAAAAACCACAATCAATTAAAAAAAAAATATAAATTCATAGTATTTGGGCAATGGAGTGGTTTTACCAACATCCCACATATATACAAATAAGAAAAGAAAGGTTGGTAGACCACACCAACAAGATGAGGTGGCTAGCCTTTTTGGGACTTTAACTGCAAATAACTGATAAATTAAACGTTAGGGTCCATATAATCAAACAGGAAATGGTTTATTCATTCTAAATACAACAGATACATATTCAGTCAGTATCCTGAACCAAGGTTTAAAATATGATAAATCCAACACATTTATGCAGACACGAGCAGCCACATCAGGTGGTATGCATATCTGGCCTGTAGGTAGGTCAATGGTCCAAAATCGTCTCTCGACGCGTTTCGCCCCGAGGGGCTTCCTCAGGAGATTATAGTCCAAGTCAAGGTTTGTGCAATTTAAAAAAATATTTTACTAAGGTTCTTTCCTGCCACATACTCCCTGTACACTTGTCATGTCCTGCACCGTAATCCTCTCCTGATATCGTCGATGTGCCCATGCCAAGTGTCTGATACACTCAGGACTGAACAAGTAAGTTTATTGGTGCCAGTTCTCAAGCTCACTGCACATGTCAGTATAAACAATGGAATCAGATATAAGGTCACTTCGAGTTAAAATATGCATATGGACACACCGAGCTTACTGACACAGTGAGTATGGTTAGCAGTGCATTAAAAATAAAACAAAACAACAAGAAAAATGTATATATTATACTTCCTTTTACACATAAAACTTCTTCTAAATGTGCAAATAGAATCTACATTGAGGGGGAAGATATTTTTCAAGCTTCTATTTATGTGATGTATATTTAATTTCAAGGTAGCTGAAGTGCCTCATTTAACTTCACACAATGGTTACACATGTAACAATTTTATCATTTTAAGAATTTAAGGGTGACGTATGGATGTGATAATGATTAAAAATTGTCATAAAACTTTTGTCATAAATAAAGATGTTAGTGGTATAATATGATAGATTAGTTGTTACAAGATATAATGTCCAATGCATAAACTTTCCTTCTATCTGGGTCACAGAGAAACCTGTTTAATCTACACAGAATTATGGAAGAAAATACTAGCAAGAGTCATAAAACCAAATATGTGTTGGTGTCAGTATGACAGCCGATAAGACCACAATAATATTTATATAACCCTGAAATGAAGCCAGGCCTTTTTTGGGTTTGAATGTATTTTTCAAGCTCTAATAAAAGCTCTCCAGTTTTGATATTGCCTCCTGTTCAGACTTTGGATCATTTTGACCATAAATCATTTTGTCAACACAACATTTTACAGCTCCAGAAAACTGAAAACATTCATTGCAGTTCTGTTATCATCATTAAAAAGCCTTTCCTGAAGGAAAGTTATTGAGAAACAGCTCTATGAAAGCAGAATAATAACTGCATATCACTACCTATCACACACCGAGATAGATTTAACAGTTCAATATTTACTTGAAACTTCAGTTTAGTAAACAGGTAACAAGATAACTTTTGCAAGAGGCCGTAGCAAGTCCTTAGTAGGAATGTCCCAATTTAGCGTCTCCTGTAGCACTCGGCTTCCACTCAGTTGAAGAGGCCTTCCTCTTTTTCCAGGGTTGCACAGGCAATCGCCGAGAACTGGGCGTCCACTCTGGTCCACTCTGCTATATCAACCAGCAGCTGCAATCCAGTAGTCATGTTGGATCTCACCCAGAGAAAGGGCTAACCAACTCTTGGCAGGTTGTTTCGCATAGCCACCTGCATGCTGCACACACCTTCCTCAAAAGGTCGGGGTCCAACTCTCCCCTCCACGGGTCTCCTGCTGCTGCATCACTAGCCAAAAGCCTCAAACTTCAGAGTCCCTGCCCTTTATGTCCTTGGTTCTAGAGCTCCCCCTAGTGGGCCTTTTGCTTATAGTCCAGTCTCTAACTATCTGCCCCACCCCCTTACAGTTCTATTGTTTAAGATTCTAAAAGGGAACTTGATAGATGGATACTGCCAATTCTAACTTGGTTTTTATAAAAATACCAGCTATATTTATACAAAAAAGAGTAATTATCTCCCCTATAGCATGATCACTTGGCCAACATCCCTAATTATACATCCAACCACAAAAAGAAATCCTCCTTTAAAATGTTCTTCCCCTTTTAAAATGGGGAACAAGTTGACTTCTAAGGCCAAGATATCTGAGATCAAGTGTTAATGAATCAAGCTATAACTAGGCCATATAGGCCAACATAGACATGTTCTTGTACAATATGATGACATAATGCATGTGATGTGCATGGTTGTGCATTGGGTGCCACTGATATGCACCAATGCGATAAATCGGCCTTGTGGCCATGTGAACAAAATATATATCGGAAGCCAATAAAAAACAAAACAGGGAAATTTTATGGTATTTTCAAGGATGGTAAGGGCACTAACCACCCTAGTGGTCAGGATGGCACCATCTCGTCCAGCGCTGCTACTGCTACTATAGCACTGGATGAAATATAGTGATGGACCGAACTGTTCGCCGGCGAACTATTCGCGGCGAACATCGCATGTTCG
>CM070036.1:132523653-132535237 GCA_036250615.1 Ptychadena robeensis | reverse complement strand
GTCATTGTCCAGGTGTTTGACCCCTTGAAACAACTTTCCCAACACTATTGTGACCAGAAATGGGTCCCTTTGTTTTTTAAAATTCGATTCCCATTGAAGTCAATGGCGGGTTCGCGTGTTCGCCGTGTTCACGAACTTTTACGGAAGTTTGCGTTCGCCGTTCGCGAACATCAAATTCCGGGTTCGAGCCATCACTAATGAAATAGTGCCGTCCAGTGAACATCGGGGCACCGGCAGCGTATACTTACAGTTTTGTGCTGTCCTGGTGTCCCCGATGTGACATGCTGCCAGCCAGCTCCGTCTCTTCTTCCCCCCCTACCATCCGAATGATGAGATGACATCACATCGGGGAGGCGGCGGGAAATTTGAAAGTAAATTCCATTAAATCAGTTTTCTTTGTAGAAAACTGATTTCAATGTGCTTCTATGTACTAAATCTCGCCAGAATAAAAAGTCTCTGGTGCCCCAGATGTGCCCATTTGCAGTAACCCTCTCTAGCCTGGTGTTATTTTACCACATCCATCACACCAGGTTAGAGAGGGTAAACTGCAAATGGGCACATCTGGGGCACCAGAGACTTTATTTGGGCGATGTTTAGTACATAGCAGCATAGCTTTGTGCCCTGATTTTTGTGTGTTTCTCATTAATTTTATTAACAATTTTTTTTTATTTTACATAATTGTTTGTTTCAAGCATTATTATATTCAGGATGTCTATTAGACCCTTGTACGGACATATTTTGGGAAGTTACAGGCCTACAACATAAAGAAACATTTACCATTGAAGTCTATGGTGCACTTTTGGTACAGAAACCTGGCGTGCTTCACTGTTTCAGAGGTTTGGGGAAAAAACATTGGTAAGTTAACTTACTTACTCAACTCTAAATTCAAAAGGACTGGGCTATATAATATTTGAAATAGTGATGAGCAGCAAAGGAAATATTCAAATTTGCGACATTTCACAAATTGTACTTTTAAGATCACCTATCACTATTATGTAATGTGAATATCTGCACTTTTACATGTGAATATTAGGAGCGCACTGTGTTGTCACAGTGACATCTAGTGGCAGAATGTGAAATAGCAGTGTCATAGACGTAATTCATGACAAAATTGGCACTTGTACATGTACATGCAAAAACAGAATGCATGGTACTTTCCCCAGAATCTTTTATATTTGAGATTACGAAGATAAAGCACTTTACTGTAGATCTTCACGCATTCTCGAAGTGCCAATAAAAATGAGCAAATTTGAATATTCACGCTCATTACTAATTCGTTATATTTGGCACATAATAAGTCTTTTTGGATTTTTTTTGCAAATAGACACCTACCACCAAAGGACAATAGAAAATTATATTTTCATATTTTTTATGTTTCTGTAGCATGTTAGATGATGGGTGAGATCGGAGTATTTCAAATAGCAAAGTTTTATGGATTGTAAAGCTCCTCCATAGTGTTCATGGCTATAACAGACATATTTGCTTATCATGTATGATAATAATATTGTTTTTACTGGGGGCAGTAGCATCTGTTATAATAAATATTGCTCTAAATTTAATGCTGTTTAGATGATTGTACTACATCCTCTTCATATTCTGCAGGCATTTCACGAGCAGATGGAGAAGGTCAAATATTTTCAGCTGAAAAACTGATTTATAAATAACCGCAACAAGTTTTCATTTTAGTTTACACCATCCTGCATTAAGAAAAAAGATCATAATTTTGTGTAAACATTGAAATTCTGAACAACAAAGTTGATATATGAAAAGATGTCTGGAATATATTTTATATGGAAGTGCAATGGGTCAGAAATTGGTCAACGCAATGCTATTATTCTAGCCAAAGTCAGGGCTAGGTTGAATGCAGCCCTTGGCGGTGATACCTGCACCCTGACTTAAGCTAGGTACACACAGGTAGATTTGTAAAAAGATTCAAGTACAATCAATCAACGTGCACACTCATGGTACTTGATTGTACTCTAATCTGCTTACAAACCTACCCATGTGTGGGTGATCCCGCTTGAAGAAACTCGATTGAACTGGGTTCCAACATGTTGGAAAACCCTGTTTAATCTCCATTACTTTGCATGGAGACGTGAATCTTCATGCAAAGTATTGGATGTGCTGCCTCCTTCCTCCACAGCCGTCCACTGTCAGTGTGAAGGGGGCGGAGCCAGCACTCCTCACTCGGAAGCTGTGTGAGTGAGAGGCAGGCTGAATTTCTCTTTCTGGCACCAGCATCACAACTGTGTATTAGTGAGTCAGAGTTTAGTGATTGTTTATATGTTTTCCTTTAAAAAAAACAATCAAAATACCTAGAAAAACCACTGGATATTTGTACGAACCTGTCCGATCACTTTTAGATCGCTTTTTGTTTCATTTTAATCACTTTAAGTTCCAGTTATGCGGGAATCTTTTTTTGTACAATTGACTTAAAAATCGATCATTTTAAGTTGATCAAACCGATATATTGACCCATATATGGCCAGCTTAAGAGATCTCTAAATACTGATCCTGATAGTTGTACACATGCTATACCTTTGCCTGAGACAATCACAATAGATAGTCTTGGGCAACAGTTTTCTAGAATGCGCATGCTAGTTGACTCTAGATGCATACAATACTCAAATCTGGATGGATACAAATAGTGTTGAGCAGCATATGGTGTATTCGAATTCGCGTAATTTCATAAATGTACAAAGAAACATTACAAATTCATAAAATTCAAATAGACTGTATTCTATTGCCTTCTATCGCGCACGCCCGTTCGCTATTTTTCTCAAAGATTCGCGATGCAGCTTAGCCAGTACGAGCACTGTGGGTATTGAGCGTGTCGTCACAATGCGCACCAATATGTGCGATGTATGCTGGTTAACTATGTTGAAGCATGTATAAGCATAATATCCGCCACTGCGAATTTCCGAGCACACAATATTGCGAATTCTCAAATGATGGATATTCGTTGAATATATTAGAATTTCAAATATTCTCGCTCAACACTTGATACAAATGCTAATCCTTGTATGGAAGACATTTTTCCTGTAAACTGTCCAATTAGTTCTTGATTGAAGTTCAGCTTTATCCTGCACACAAGACAGAATAGAATACTAGGAAAACTCCATCATTCCAAATATTATAGAGACCTTGTGCTAAAGCTCCATATAGTACAGATGCCTAATAAGATTGCAGTTTATTTTAAGATTTAAAGCGGTTTTACACTCAAAATAAAAAACAGACATACATTAAACAGACACAATACTCACCTGTCAGCAGTTCAGATGCTAGGAAACTGCTACACAAAAAACCCCACACTATACTGACTTCACTTGCTTGCAGATGTCATGCTAGCATCTTGGCTCCTGGCATCTCCTGCACACTTCTGCCCACACTGAACCCCCTCTCCTCCCCTCTCCACTCCACCTCCTCTTCCTGTCTTTCTCTGTCGGAGCTACAGAGACTCGTAGGGGGGGGGGGGGGTTGTGGAGAGGGGGAATCGTCTGCTGACGATTTCCTGCCTGAGAGAGATATCCCACACACCACTTCGGCTTCCTAGGTGAGACGTAATGCAGGGAGACGTAATGAGGGAGAGGAGCACTCGTAACCAGCTCCCCTCCAGCTGTTAGAAGAAGATTCGTTTTCTGCAATCAAGGATCTCAGCGATATCGGCTTAGCTGCAGCTTATAATGCTGAGTGACCTACCAAGTGGTAGGTCCGCTTTAACTCCCAGTTCTCACAAAGTAAACTTTGAAGATACATCTAACTGCTGGTCTTCCTAAACATAGGAACATTACCAAAAGACTTAAACGTCCATCTCTCTCTTAATATAAATTGGATGATCGATAAAAAATAAGAAGTAAAGAACTTTGAGGTTTGAAGAAAATGGGACCAAAACAAAGCTACATTGAAAGGCAGTAATTTGCCACTTTGTAATTACAGTGTTCAAGTAGAAAAGCTTAGTTCAACGTAAGAGTAGTTGTAGACTGCCCTCTTGGTTGATGGATGAAGACTAAGCCCCTTTCAGAGCTGCCAAATGAACTTACATATAATATGCTACAGTACATAACCGCCTTTAAATATACGTTGCTTAATGTTTTCTGTTAAGAATGGATGACGAAATTGCCCATTATATGATAATTTTTTCCTTTCTTTGGTTTTATTATTTCTTTTTTCTTTTTTTGTGCTTTTAGGCGATTATGCTGAAAACCATTTAATTCTAATTCTAATTATTATGATTAATTTTTTCCCATCTTAAGTTCAAAGAGCACCTTTATCTTTGATAAATAAGGTGAAGTTGTGTTTTGAATGACGGTAGTAATGAGGCAAAAAATTTGCCGATGGTTCATTTGATTAGGAAACTCCTATTCTATTGACATGGTGTTTGGTAGGCAGTTATTATGCAATTAGTGAGTAGTCATTGCTAGTCCGGGATTGCAAATTCTGGTAAAACATAAAAAAATACTTAAAACAGGAAACAGAAGGTAGATATTAAACAGTTGTAGCATATCCCACATATGCTTCTGGTTCCATGCTGTGGGTTCCTGGTATTCAGTAGAGAAATGTCAATGCATATACAAAGCAATCCACACACAGGAATACAATCCCAAAACCAAACATCAAAACAGCTTGAAATACCCACTCCCTTGGGATCCTCTTTCCTCTTACATGTTTCACCCCCTTAGAAACTTAGTCATAGAGCTCATAGAGAAAATGTCCCTAGGACTGTATGCTGTTCCAATGTTTTATTGCTGGCCTTAAAATGGAAAGAGGGTTAGGGTGGAAGGATACCCCAGTAAAGCAACAGCAAGGGCTTATTCTTTCTCCATGAATCCTCTTAATTATTACAACAACCCAACCTATTCCCATTTGCCTCTCTCTTTCTGGCTATTAGGGCCCCTACAGACATTTTTAGGACGGTGTTTTTGTTCCTCCTATCTTTTGTATACAAAATCTTGCAACATGTAAAATATAGGAGGGCTGTAGGAACATGATTTACAGAAGTCTCATTGCCTGTGGCTATCTCCTGAACAATGCCCATAGTCCTTGATCTCCTTTTTGACAGCTTCCACAAGTATTAAGTCTTTATATAACACATGTTCCTTAAGAAGTGAAATATCCCTAGATTTTGGAAACTTCCAACCAAGGCAAACAATCCATAGGCCTAGGTTAGGAAATTAAAATGATGATAAATCTAAAGAGATGTCAAGGTTGATGACAGCCTAGCATACTAAGCACTTACTTTTCTGGGGCCACACTGATATATAGCTGGGCATAGATGTTCCAATTCCTGCACGATGCCGTGCGCGCTCCCACATCCCTCAGGGATCGGGTCGTGCAGGAATTGGATGCAGCAACTAACGAGGATTGGGCTAAAATCAGACGTCCTGTCGAATCGCACAGTTCTCCGACAGGATGGTAAATTTTAGCCCGATCCCATTAGTTCAGCTGGGGACGGCTGCCCCCAGCTGAAGTAATGAGCTGCACATAATGTCATCACGCCTGCTCCTAGTGCAGAGAATCGGATAAGGAATAGATGGTAAATTCCCAGCTTAAGGCTTATATGTATATTGTAGTATGTCCATTGCAAACATCTACTGCAGTTAAATTCCAGACCGCTAAACATACCCTACTTATATTTAAACTGCCAACATCCCAAATACCATATATATATACAAAAACCAGTGGCTAGACTATATCCATCCAAGAACCCTCCCTAAAGGAGCCTGGCTCCTAGGATATATATATATATGTATATATTTAGCTATTTTATTTTAATGACTGAAGCTGCTGATTACATTATAAAATTGTAGCTTAAAGATTATAATAAAGTGTAGTAAAACAAAAATAATATTATAATTAATCTTTGCTCTTTTCGCTAATCAACACACATTCCCGCTTGGTAAACAGCCAGTCTTTGATTGTGGCGCTGTATTGCTTTGAGCAATCACTGAGTTTGGATTGCACTCTCTTAATTAAGCAGTGTTCCATTAGAGTACTGAAAATAGTGCACCAAATGTAACTCCTTTAATCCTATTTTGGTTATGAAATGGAGATTTGTTTTGTAGAACGCTGATTAATTCATTTACTGATGATTATTACTGTTAGGTCCGTAATCTGAAGTTATATAGCCGCAATGTATTCTGGTTCGGCTGGGAGTAAAAACAAACGTCTGCAATGTCTAAAATTTCTTAATTCACATCCTGTAACCATATTTTGTATCAAGTGTTGTTTTTACTCCCAATAATCTGTAGTGTTCATTTGTCAGTTTTACAACATAGTTGAAGCAAAAATGATCTTGTGATCATGGAGTATAAATATAAGTTTCTGTGGTAGCCATTTTACATCCAAATAAGTTTTAATTTTTCAGACTTAGTTGTTTCTGGGGGTTTTTTGACACTAGAAGTTATGAGCAGTTCAATATGGCAGATTGGAGCGTTCCAAGAATTCATCTTCCCTCTTCCAAATTTCATCTGAAAAGCTTTCTTTTTTGTTCCTTCTGTTTTCAAGAAGATTCCTTTCTATGAGCAGACATCTTTAGAGGTTGGCCATTAGAGCAGCTTAGTGTATACAAGCAGAGTGTCGTTTTCTAACATAGCCTGACAAAGCCCAGACACTGGATCCATTCATCAAACCCAATAAAACTAGCTGAGTATCTGACATTTTATTTAAACACACAGTCCTCATGGATTTTTATTTTTTGTATTTTAAATATATCTACAAATCAAGAACATTTTGGGATAAACTTTAAGAAAGTCAAAGGGGATTAAAGCAGTTGGTGTTTCCAGGGTGTAGATAACTTTTTTTTTTTTTTTTTTCTGGAAGTAAAGGTAGGAATACACGAGTCGATTTTCCCTGATTTCTGCACAGCTGAGCATCGTGCACATTCACGGCCCTGAGCTGTGCAGAAATCTGGGAAAAAATCTGCCAGTTTATGCCGTATTTTGAGCAACATCAATAGATCTCGCTCGACCGAACAGGTTACCAAAATGTTGGTAAACCTTGTTCGATATCCTATACTTTAAATAGGGACCGGCGGTTCCCCATTCATAGTATAGACCGGCTGACAGCTGGCTCCCGATATCGGGGAAGCCGGGCAGTAGCGTGATGATCATCACACTACTGCCGAGATCTCTCTATCGGCTGAAATTTCGAGCCGTGTATTCCAGCCATTAGTTGTGTAATTCCATTCTTTTGAGTAAAGGAGCACAAATACAGTATTGTCATTAATCAACCTCTGTTTCAAACATTTTTATTTGCCATTTTTCAAAAAACTAACAATAAAAATACAAGATGGTGAAACATATATTGAGGTGTACAATTTTATTGAAAAGTTTCAAAACAAACCATAAAAACCCCAGAAAGTCGAGGCAATACAATGACAACAAACACAGGAAAGAAGGGCAAAAGAGGAAGGGTGAGGTAGAAGTCTTGAGTCCATTCTCTAATAAAAATATGGGGGGGAGGTTGGACAAGTCAAAGTATTATGGCTAGGAACATGATTGGACTGGATTCAGGTTAATGAGGTTTGGGACCTAAAAGAATATGAGCAAACCAAAGTTTTCTTCTTTTTAACAGTGATGAGACAGTTATATAATGAAGAGCATGGGACTGGGTACAAGTGTCCCCCATTCTTCAGTTCTCTGCCACATGTCCATAAATGCAGGCATCTCATATAAAAACCACACACATCTGATTCTGGGGGGGGGGGGTGTATAAAATATTGTAAATTGTAATTACATCTGGATTGTCATTTGAAATATCATATGGTCTCTGAACTTTAATCCCATGGTAATTGTATGTTGTATTATTGTTGTATGATTGCTGTTTACTTTGATAAATAGATGCACAATGGAAACCCCTGATGAAGTGGGAAACTATGAAACATGTCAGGATTTTAGCAAACTAAGCAGTGGGTCGCTACACCCTTGAGGAATGGCAAATTGACAGGTGCTGCCGCCACTGAAAGCAGCAGGGCTGAGGCCTACAACTGGGGTGGGAAGTTAGGACGGAGAGTAATGCCCCATCCCTCTTAACTTAGGAAGGTGGGAGGCGTTAATCTCCCTCCTAAATTCCCTCCCACACATCACCTGAGGTGATGTGGGAAAATTGGAGGAAGGGGACATAACACTTAGTCGATCATGCCAGAAGTGCGTTTGCAGAGTTACATTCCAAGGCGGCACCTCTCATCCTCTCACCAATCTACAAAAGTCTGAAAGACCAGATTCATGATGTTCTTATGGAAGGAAACTCTCCTTTCAAACAATAACCACCTTCCATCTAATCCTCTCTTCCTGACAGCCAAAGATCGAAACTTGAGTGTTGATTTCAATTTTTGTTTCTGCTAAGCTGGGCTCTTTTTTAACATTTGGATGAGAACAGTGTTAAAATGATTGGTGTTTATGAAAAATTACACATATTATACAACACATTTGATTATGAAAGGTAAGTAAGGGGTGCTTTGAGAGGTTCAGAACACATTTTGGGTAGTTTCATTATTTCTTATGGAAAAAAAGCCTTGACTTACAACCACTATGACTTACAACCAATTTTTGGGAACCAATTAAGTTTGTATGTCATGGGGCCACTGTATTGAATATTTAAATACTGTAATTCAACTAAGACTAGTGGAATGAAATGCATATATATATATATATATATATATGAAAATTACATTATTAAAACATGTTGTTTAAAAAATGAAAAAATAAATCAATTAATAATCTATGCCATTAAAGTCCTTTCTTGCTCTTTGGAAAATATGCAAGAGGTTATAGCTATATGTAATTGCAATGTTGGCATATTAGAAGTTATCCCAGACAGTATGCAGTGCAATGAGATTTATTGTGAAGGTACAGGTTACAAAGTTCAGGTTCAGGTTGATGACCTCCAGCACAATGTTAAGGTATGTGTGAGGGAGATGTGCCGTGACACCTTGTGGATGAAATTTGGTACTGCAGGGGATTTTCCCCAATTGATTTCAACACTTCAAATATTTTTCTCTGGTTTTTCTGCTCTAAAAACTGGGTGCATCTTATGGTCAGGTGCGTCTTATAGTCCAAAAACACAGACCTCACTTGCAGAAAGCCACCTGCTAATGCCTAGTGAAAATACCCAGAGAAGCACAGTCCCTCATACTTTTACTGTACTGTTCATTAAGTAACCTTCTTCCCAACCTCCAGCCAATGTCTTTGTCTAGACATGAATTAATGTTTTCAATAAAATTATGTTAAGGTGGATGATATATTAATTATGTATAATTGATCTCAGAACATTGATTAGCATGTTGATCTATACATCTGAAAATCACATAATGTATGCATAAGATAACAAGAACTTGTCTGTGATCATAGAAGATCCAAGTGGTGCAGCCCATGAGGAGCAGTATATCGAAATCATATAACTAGTATGTTCTTTTTCTTCATAGCAGTTCCCAAATTGTGCAGTGGCCAATGGACGACAATATGTAGATCTCATATGAGTATAAAAAGAAGTATACATGGTTTTTCATGTGTACTGGGGGAAGGGGTGTACTAACCAAAAAAAGCACACTCTGAAGTAAATTATAACTGAGAGAAAGATAACCAACCCTATCTCATTTGTCCTGATTAAATAGGGCACGTGAGAATTGTAATCCTAGAGGAGGAAATACTTATCACCAGGTCAAATAAAAGAAAGCAAAGCTGAAAAAAGAAAACTGATGAAGTTATCATATGTAAGGACAGGTTGAACATATCTTGATGTGTAATTTAGTTATCCATTTGGGTAACTAGATTGTGTAGTGGCAGAGTGTTGTGTTGCAGTACCGTGCGCTATTTTGGTGTGAGATTACCAAAAAATGTCTTTATGCCAAGCCAAGTCCAAGCTTATACTCATGGAATATGACCTGAAGTCCTGTACTCTATATCTTCTGTGCCAGTAAATCATGTTTCAAAGTTATAGTTATTTCTGGAATAGGAAACACCTAAAGAGGTCAAATCTAATCTATGAGATACTCCAACGTGATGGGGCTGCAAAGCCAAAGACTCTGGTAAAGTGAAACCATTAAGCTCATTAATACTAAAACTTATATGTGAACCTGTTCAAAGTGTATTCTCATGCCCTAAAAATCTATATCAATTAAATTGGTATTTGTTTGTTTTACTTCTGTACTATGTGATATTCGTGCTTTAAACTTTTCATTTGTTTCCTCCACATTTTTTTAGTTACTGCCATTTACCATACAATTTGCTTAAGCAGTAAATGGACACCAGTAAATCCTGCTTAGATAGATCATGTAACATAGTAGCGCTCCTAGAATGATTTATATATGCAGCAATTTTAGACTTTAATCCCTATGGAGAGAAATCTACATTTTATTGATTCTCAAAGCTTAAGTGCAGAATCAAAGCATGTCCTAGTTATTCCGGTCCTTCCTTTCTCCAGGCTGAAAAATTAATCAAGTAGATTGGGTGATTAGCTAACGCGGTATACTTGGGGCAGAGCACCAGGAGAGAAACGTCTATGAGGCCCAATTCCATTCGCATCTAAGGTCTAGTGTACACAGAAACTTCTGATCAAGTTATGTTAATAGATTCCTCTGGAATTAACCAGTAGATTACTGTAATATGTTTGACCACGTTTGTAGGACATGTTGGTAAATATTGAATTGCATTAAGAGAAAATCTGAATGGGAATACTCCTAAAATATGATCAAAGGGATTGAAAAATTGATAGAATATTGAACATGTGTGTATTCTTGTGTTTTGAGGCTGAAGATCAATAGAGCACCAGGAGAAACGTCTATGAGGCCCAATTCCATCCACTTCTAAGGTCTAGTGTACTCAGAAACTTTTGATCAAGTTATATAAATAGATTCCTCTGGAATTAACCAGTAGATTACTGTAATATTTTGGACCACGTTCATAGGACATGTTGGTAAATATTTAATTTCCGTTAAGAAAAAATCTGAATGGGAATACTCCTAAAATATGATCAAAGGGATTGAAAGATTGATAGAATATTGAACATGCGTGTGTTCTTGTGTTTTGAGGCTGAAGATCAATAGTTTACCTATCGGAAAACTGAAACACATGTGGCAGATCTGCTTTAATGTAAAGTTCTAATTCCCTGAGAGACTGGCTAACTTGGGATCTAATTAGCTGCTAATGGCATGAAGATTTTGCCAGCAGAGATATATACACCCCTGAAGGAATCCCAAAGTTTCATATTCCATATTTTATTTAATTGTATATAAAATTTTTCCCTTTTTTATAATTTGCTGCAATCAGTGAAACTCTCTGTAACATGCTGACTTCCCAGTCTGTACACTCTTTCTATATTTAAAGTTTTTAATTTCCCAGTTGTTTTTAATTTACAGTCTGTTTTGTTCTTCATGAATTGTGGAGGGAAACTATCTCAGATGTGTCCATTCAACAAAACAGATGAGATTTATGAAAATTTCTATTATCCCAGAAGGGAAGTATCTAAGTTATCAAACAACTCATAGCCTTGGGTTAAACTCCTGAATCCATGTGACCCCCATATCCCTATATAATATATATATACAGTGGAGGAAATAATTATTTGACCCCTCACTGATTTTGTAAGT
>CM070036.1:132507897-132523553 GCA_036250615.1 Ptychadena robeensis | reverse complement strand
ATGTTTTGGGTCATTGTCGTGCTGGAACACCCATCCACGACCCATTTTCAGTTTCCTGGATAATATTACAGTTTCCTGGATAATATTACTGGTTTCAGTAGATGGTTGGAAACATATTTATTTTTTTAGGGGGTTGTGTGCCTCCTGCCTTGGTCATAACTATTGTAGCTTTAGTACAACAGTGTGCCATTTTGTCTGGTACATGACACCGCTGAATGGATGAGGAAGTGAGGCTTGGGTTGCTTAAATCAAAATGTTTGTGAAAACTAGCAATGAACTTCTCATATTTGATCCCTTTTGCTCTGTTAAGCCCGCCATAGACATCTCGATCCATGGCCAGCTTGTAGCAGACTTCTCATAGTGCGGTGAAGTCACCACGCTGTGAGGAGTCGGCTACAGAACTGACAAGAATCCTGTGTGCTCCACTAACACAGGCGATTCCTGTCAGATTGTAGCCAATCAACTTGGAGGAGGAGGAGACTGCCCATCCACAGTAGTGCCTACAACAGAATCGGTTACAAAAAAAACAAAAAACAGCAGGATGGATTACATTGTAGGCCTGTAATTTTCCAAAGTATGTTCATACAGGAGTCTGGTAGACATCCTGAATATAATAACATGTTCAGATGCTTTGTGAATAACTCACAATATCAGATAATGAAGATTTCAATAATTCACTGTAACAACTAGATTTCGCTGCAGATGTGCCAGGTTACATAGGAGAGCATGGTGGGGGGGGGGGGGGGGGGGGGGGGGGGGGGGGGGGGGGGGGGGGGGGGTGACCTGTTCTCCTGCAGCTGCCTCATTAGATTGGAGACACACTGAGCAGTAAGTTTGCACTCCTGTGGCTCCGATCTCTGCCTGAGGAACCCAGCTCGTCCACTGAGCTAGACGAGCTGGGACCGCCAGGAACGGCAGGGGGGTTAAACAAAAAATAACATGTTATATTGTTTTTTATACAATAGATTGTATAAAGGTGGTTTAGCTTTGTATGTTTATTATATAATGTTTAATATGTTGCAATGAATATAATTTATACATTTACTTCTAATGGTTCTATGTGGATGTGCCCCAATAGTCTGCTGACTCCTATGTCTATAGATAATGGAGATGAAGAGCTGATGGAGATGGTCTATCCTCAAAGATGACACAGTTGTTAGGATGATGGCACACACTGCTGTAGATTGAAAACAGCTATATAAGAGAGTAATGCCCCATTCCTTTCTATGTTAGGCAGGAGGGGGCTTACCTTTCTAACTTTCCACCCAATTTGTAGGCATCAGCGCTGTTGCTGATGGTTTCTGTGAACTCAGCGACCCCTGTGAAATGGTCGTTCCACCCCCAAGGGGGTCCTGACCCACAGGTTGAGAACCCCTGTTCTATATGGTCAAAAAGCAGTTAAGTTGTTGCTGCTTAAGGTTACAAAGACCCTGGGCATATATCTAGCCCCATTAAGACATGGTTTGACCTGTCTATTGTGTGACCCTGAAATCAAACCCATATAAGGGCTCATTTACACGGTAAATGCCCACAAAAGATAAAACAACCACACTCACCACTCTTGTAGGATTCCACAGGCTCAAGGTTAAGCCCCTGGTACTGGGAAACTTTACAGTCCGTCCTAGACTTTATCCATGACATCCATCCAAAAAACACGAATCCCACACTCCAAGCAGTAAAAGATTATCATTTTATATTGATCATATATAAGACAACCTTAGTCTCCTGAGACTCCTTACCTCTATCTGACACCCAACTAAAAGGAATTAATCGCAGCTCTCCATGACAGGAGTGCCCAGTTGGCTGCAGCCCAGAAAGAGCTCCTGTAAATGAAGGAAGGAAGGGTTGTGAGTTTTAAAAAGTATTGCACATGTAAAGGGCGGTCAGTCGGCAGAAAAATCGGGTGCCGATCTTAAGCTTAAATCGGCAGCCAAATCGAAGCCATTATGGACATGTGCATAATTCTTGGATCGGTCTAATACTTTAGACGGGGACACAGTGTCCCCATCTAAAGTATGGGTATTATATCTCCTCAGCTCCGAGGGATCTGAGAGAAGGGTGCCCGGGCCGATTGACCGTGCGTGATGACGGTCGGCCAAAACATTGGGTCACAATCTTTACGTGTATGGGGGGCTTTACACAGAAATTTCTGATCAAGTTATATAAAGATTCTTCTGGAATTAACCAGTAGACTACTGTAATATTTTGAACCCAAACTAATTACGTACTTTTCCATGAGTTCTCTTGTAGAATAACTTTTCCTAGGAGTACCTATCTCATATCACTCACCAATAGTGAGGAGGGACTAAAGAAAGGTAAAAAAGCCCTCCAGTCTCATGAGTTTGATTCAGAGTAATGTCTTCTTAATACTAAAGCCAGATAATGCAAGATAAAGCCTCGTGTCACAAATAAAATACAGCTGTGCTATCAGATATTGAAGCAAGATACATTCTCACTACAGTGTTTTAGCAATTAAATGTCTAACAGGAAAATGACAAGAAAATCCTTTCAATTACTCCCTTGAACATCGAGGAATAAATTACTTCCCTTGCCAGGATAAAATCTTTAATTAACTGGTCACTGGAAGCACCTGCTTACACGAAGAAACAGGGCAGTTTAACTAAAGAAAATTGGGCAGTTTAAAACCAGTTGTTTGAAGTAGACTTTAGGTAACTACATGGCCAATAATGCTGTTTTCTCAATGCATTTTTTCTGGTTCCTTTCCCAGCTCTGTAAGGGCTTGTTTCCATTTCATCTGGACCCCTCCGCTAAGCGTATACCCTTATACGGCGGAGGATCTGTCTTCACGGCGCCAAGCTGCTCCGCTGATGTAACCCTGAACGTAGTCGAGTACGTTCAGCCTCTGCACCGGCGGATGTGTAAACAGATCATCCGCCGAGCAGGCAATGCCTAACCTGAGCTTACACCCAGCTTTCAAAAGATAATCACATGCCCTGTGGTGGCAACCATCTCGTAATAGACAGAAGGTTTCTGTCCCCCTGAACATGGTATCATCACCAAACTTGTTGGAGATGTAGAGAAGGGTTGGGGTATACTTCAAAAAAGTATTGCTCTAACACAAATAGTTTTTGCATAAATTAAGTTCACAATCAAGTTAAAATTTAGACTTTGACTTTGACCTTTATTTATGCAAAAATTACACATGCTAGAGCAAAGCTTTTTTCCCAATGTTCCCACAGCCCTTCTCAATTTTGGTGATGATACGATGTTCAGGAGCTTTGCAATCAGCTCACAAAATAAGCTAGTCGAAAAATTTGACCTCTTGGGTTCAGTAGAATCTCCACTAATAAACTACATATATCCTCAAGTATAAGCGGACACAGCTATAGCTGAAATGCATAATTTAAAAAAACTATTTACTTGATTATAAGCCTAGGGTGGGAAAGGCAGCTGCTAAGGCACAACAACACACAGCAATGCTGAATTATGAGTTCATAGCAATACCCCTGAACATGGGGCCATCACCTAAATTGATGGAGATGTAGAGAACTGTTTTTGTATAAATTAAGTTTAAAGTTAAGTCGACTTAATTTTTACTTGACTTTTTGCAAAACTACATGTGTTAGATCAATGCTTTTTTATGACCCTACAACCCTTCTCTACATCCTGGTGAACTTTCTGCTCTGCAGGTAGAAGCTGTATTTGAACGAGAGTTAAAGGAGGTGGGGAAGCTATCAGAAGCTGCCTCTGACAGCTTCCCCGCCTCCTAGTCCTGCTTCAGTACCAAAGGATGTTTAAGACAGCAGGTCAGCCTCTTCCCACTGGGAGCCCTGCTGACATGCTTTCTGCAGAGTAAAGATCAGTCCACTGATATATCCTCTGCAGTGTGTGTCTCATCGGAGATCCTGGCTGACATAAACACAGTTGAAGCAGGGAGAAGGTCCACCTGCTGGCAGATCTTCCTTCTGACAGCATCTCCTCCTCCCACAGCTAACCTCAGTGCTTGGCCAATGGACAGATGGTAGAGGCAGAACCAGCCGTGGCCAAATAGTCAGCCACAAGTGGTCACGCATGGCCACTTTTAGATGCACATGTTGATAAAAGTGTTTCGTATAGTGCAATAACTGTGAACTTAATTTATGCAAAAACAATGTTGGTGTTGATACCATGATTAGTTAAAAGTTGGCATTCACATTTTGGGCACTGCTTTAAGATGCTCATCTTCCAGTAGAGGGTCTGTGCCTACAAGCGTGATTGTTAAACCTTATTTCCTAAATGGCAAGGGATATTTCCTTCCTAAAATTACATAGACTAGTTTCATTTGTAACAGTTTGCAGTTTCTGTTGTCAGATGTTTTACATTTATCATGTTTCGTAATTATTGCAAGTCTGAGACAACACTGTATAGAAATAAACGTGTAAATGTGTTGGCTTCCTCCCAGTAGATAAACACAGGTGCAGTAAGAACAATTTTCCCCCCCAAGGTTATCATTGATAGGCACCATAGGATTATTTTGTGATACATAGTTGTCGAAAGAGTCTGCTAATCATTAATGTCTGACAGTGTGATTGCCTTAGTTACATAAGACAGTTGCTAGTTCTTGTTTGAGCCTGCGGTGTTTACAGCTGAATACATCGTATTTTGCCAAAGCATTGTTTACGCTGTTGATATAACCACAAAAGAATTTTGTTTACATAAGTAGAAAATTATGTTCTTAGCTAATTAGTGCATTTCAAATGCCTTGAAAAGTTTATCGAACTACATATCTCCCAGGTGGTGATGGGTTTGGTCATCTTTAGTATTCCTCAGGGGCGTGTCCTCACTAGTGATCATCCATTGGCTCAGGAATGAACACACAAAAAAGTGGAATTCATGATGACCCGTGTCTATATAAAAGATTAATTTGAATGCACTAATATATAGTATATTATATGCTTACATATTTTATTCTGATAATGTAGGAAAGTCCTGTAATACTTTCTAAGTGTTCAGAAATGTTGCTATTCATATTTATGGTTTTTCATCATTTAACTACAGCTGCATATTAGCAAAATCCCATTGACTTTAAGTGAGTGGAACACTTGGTAGTTTAAAGGCTATCTATCACACGATGTGTGTTGTACACAGTGTGTCCTATTAAGATGCATTCGAACTGCGGCTTAAACCTGCTCACAGCTGCACATACTGTAAGGGAGAACATAGTTTTCAACAAGAATGGCAAGCGCCATGAATCTGATCTGTATAGCTATGGTGTCCTAGGTTGCTCCATACTACCTGTGAGAGGGTTACACTACTATTTTCCTTTCACTAAAGGCCACCATACATGTTTCGATTTCCCTGCGATCGGTGTCAGATTCGATCTTAATTTATGATAAAAGAATTGACGATCGATCAAACTGCAATCGAAATACCCCCCACATGGGGAAAACAAGAAACTGATATTTGATTGAAGTTGGTTCGATTGATCGAAAGCATAATGGAAGGAAGTCAATCGTAAAACACACAAATGTTTGCCACCAGTATGCTTATTATTTAAATCAAACCAAAATCAGTCAGGCACAAAATAATATTCTATAGACTAACAAAAAAAAAGACTAGAAGCTTCGTAGCAACAGGAGAGAACAGAGAGGGAGCTGTGATGGATCTAGTGGGAATTAGGCATGAGGCCTGCAGATTCAAAGACCAGGAGAGTGCTGAATTCTCATTGAGACTTTACCCTTGTTCCCCTGTCTGGGGGCAAGGGCATCCCTAGCCAGAAAAGACACCTAAGGTGGAGAAGGCTAGGGTGTAGACTGTTACTGGCAGAGGCTGCTCCCAGATGGCTCCCAAGGAGGCTAACGGAGTGTAACCTGGCACTGTGATGGATGTACAATAAAGGGCACCGTATTCACACCAAGCTGACATGTTTTGGACCTTTATTGAGGGATGTGCGCAACCTGCTAACTAAAGAAAGCCTGCTCAGCTGCTGTTACAGGACAGGGCAGTGTTGCCTGGCTGCCCCTTAGATGGAAGGGAAGTGTATGCCCGTGAAGGCCTGAAGATAATCCGCGGTAACCGAGGGATGAGATCATAGTTGTCCCCTGATTCACCCCTGTACGTGTGGTGCACGCGGGTGCTAGAGATGGGTGGTTCCTTTTCTTACAATCAACCATCCACGCTTCTCCTTTACAAGTTAGGTATTGGGGTAAAAATTTGGACAAAAATTAGGCATATAGTGCAGATAACAGTCCTTTATTGGAGGAGGATTCAAGTAATAAATTAATATGCCAAGCATTTCTATTGCCTTAGTATAGTGCTAAAACACAGTTTGGATCTGTGGCCTCAGTTCTTCTATTCTTTGAGAGAACATACTCATTCTAATAGTTAAAACTTCTCAAAGCTATCTGTGTGTTGTTCACATTTTATAGGTACATTAGATGAATAACCTTATCACCTAGACGTCTTCTAAAGTCTTGGTTGAACTAAGTGAGGTTCCAAGTAGACATGCACAAGCAGTACTTTTATATTTCAATTCTGTTTATCTTATATTCCTCTATCAAAGCAGATTTCCACAGTGAAAGCAGATCAGCATGTTATATGGAGATGCGCATTCTGCCTTTTATGAGGCCTCATTATATATAGCTAGTGATGAATCCAGAAATGCTTACACTGTAAAATGTAAATGATATGTATAATGGTATAATGGTATCATTAGAAACACAAGCAAATGAAAATGAGTAGATCCATGTGCCTTGATGATATCATGCTGCAGGTATTCTGTCTTACGAGACCATCATTAGTCTCTATCTTTTTAATTGATGATAATGGTGCTATATGATGTATTGGCTGTATTGGCAATATCTTCAGTTTAAACCAAACTTGTCCTGCAGAGAGTGTGAAGGCTTCAATTTCAATCCTTCCCTTCTAAAAAGCTAGGCTACGTAGCCTAGCATTAAAGTGCACCTAAACTCAGAAGCCAAAACCCAAAAAAATGTGATTACATAGAAAACATAACATTAGAATGTTTTTTTTTACCCCAGAGCTGTCATAATGGTTTAAAGTTGCTCCAAAATATTTAAAACATATTCTTACATGTTCTGTTCTTGCCTGTGTCAGTATTTATGTTGATGATCCTGTGCAATTACCAGTCTTCCAGGGGTTAATAATTTGAAAGCGAAGTAAAGGCTACATAAGTAATATATATTGTTTTCGATGGGAAAAAATATCTTCATAGACTTGTATACTTAAGTGATGATGCGACTGCTTTGTATTTCTCAACTGACAATGCGATTACAGCCATGTCAGTTTTGCAGAGAGAAAATAGACATTTTAGGAATATCTCCCTCACAGGTAAGGATTTCTAATTTTTTTTTGAAGATCATGCCAATAAAAGGGTCATCCTGAGGCTACATGAGTGTGACCATTGGACAACATTCCGCAAGTGGGGACAATGTAAGAATTTCCTTACATACCTGGCTTTCAACATGGTAGCTGATTTAACCTCCTAGGTGGTTAGCCCGAGTTAACTTTCTGGGGTCACCTTGATTATGTAATTTATGATGCCAGAAAGGTGAGGAGACACCATTGACCTCCATGTTATGGAGGTGGCGGAGCTTTTATACGGCACATCTGCTGCGTCAGCGATGATGCCGAGGATGTGTAGGGGGGAACAAGGAAGGCCACAAAATTGCGGCATATTACAATGAGCGTGTCATGGGCGAACTGCACAGGGTTAGGCTTTTTCTTGAGCCCCAATAGTAAGCAATTCCTTATCTTTAATTCACAATGGAAATATCTATCTACTGATCTCTGTTTCACTCCTAAATAGATTGTTTGAACTTTTTCCTGTTTACAAATAACCACTGATATATCCAGGGATATAAAGAAAACCCAGCTTCTTACAAAAATGTAACCCCATCCATTTTCTTTTTTTTAGTTTAGGTCAGAAATGTATCTTGTTTAATTTGTGTGCACAGAACTAATATGCCAATATGTCAAACAACATTGTTAGCCTTCCCAACTTACTTCTGTAAGGAGAAGGAGGGAGGGCAAACATGATCATCCTACCTATGTACAATGAACTTGCAAGAGTTACCTTTCCAGAGCAAGAAGGGAGTTACAGGCAGGATTATGGGTCAAAATATAGACAATAAAGCTTGAAAAAAGTAAACTATTGTAATACAGTGTATCATTATTTTGTGATATAAACATATTTTCTTTATGGGAAAATAAAAGACTGTCAGAGTTAACAGAGAAGTTACATTTTATAAATGAAGTCAACTGTTTAACTGCTTTAACAAATGGATTGTATTTTATTTTAGAAACCCTAGACAAGTAAATTGAAGTAGTTTACTAATGCAACAGAACACAACCGTGGGCACAACAAACACAGTTACGTAAAGTATTGATTATTCAAACTGCCTGTGTATGTCTTCCACTGGTATTTATAGTACATCAATATGCATTAGCCATACTGTCCTGTAATTAATACTGCGGCTCACCACGTACCTCATTGCACTGTTTGCTCCAGGCTTGGCATTCTACGTTTCAGCTAGGCCATGTACAGTTCATTGCAATTGTCTGTGTGTGTTAGTGGCCGACAGATGACCCGTACACACAACAGATACAGTTTCAAGAGTCTGCTAATGATGGGCAAGTTCACTGAGCAGAAAACATAGACCAAGTGTGGGTGGCCAATTTACGCTGCTCGCTATTTCTACTGGACAGACTTGAGGCTGATCATTCAGGCAGAGAAATATTACCTGCTTCTCATATTCAGGACAACACTACAGACTGCAAAAAAAATGCTTGTTTCACTGTGTTTACATTACACATGATAATTAACATTAAATTATAGAGCGCCATCATCTTTTTTTTATAATATTATTTCTTAAATACATTTCACAAAATACCTTTAACCAACAAACAGTACATTGCCAACCTCCCTCTCAATATAAATAATTTCTCAAAGGGTCAGAATCCCTCCTCATCTTGTGGCACTAACGGCGTCGGACTCTTCTTCCCCTTTTGCCCGTCCCCCAGATGGTGGCACCCGGCATATAAGATGACCCCCCCGACTTTTGCACACATTTTCCAGTGTTTAAAAGTCGTCTTATACGCCGGAAAATACGGTATGTACAATATTGTTATGTTTTTCTCATTTTTTTCATTTTTCTCATTTTATTCATAGGATAATCCTGTTCTCCTGAAGAAGCTATAGATAACTGCGAAGCATATATGCAATTCTGTAATGTACCGACTACCCTTTATTGTTTTTATGTAAATAAAATGTGATGTTAAATACGCAAGATTTATACATATGTTTTTTGGATACAATACCTACCATTTATTAACCACCCTAGCGTTAGGGACGGCACCATCTCGTCCAGTGCTGCTACTGCTACTATCGCACTGGACGAGATGCTGCCGTCCAGTACACATCAGGGCACCGGCAGCGCATACTTGCGGTTTTGTGCTGTCCCGGTGTCCCCGATGCGACATGCCTCCTTGGATCCTTCCTCACCCCCCCCTCCAAGTGACGTGATGACGTCACATCGGGGGGCGGCGGGAGATTTGAAATGTAAATTGCACGAAAGCAGTTTTCTATGAAGAAAGTTTCATTTATTTTATTAAAACATTTTTTTTTTTACATAATTTTGTTTTTTAAACATTATTCTATTCAGGATGTCTACTAGACCCTTGTACGGACAGATTTTGGGAAGTTACAGGCCTACAACATAAAGAATAATGTACCATTGAAGTCTATGGTGCACTTTTGGTACAGAAATCTGGACCTCAGCAGTGCGCTAGGGAGGTTAAATGCCAATGAAATTACCATTGTTGTGTGCCATAAATGTATAATAATAGTGTAATAATAAATAATATTTCTGTCAGAGGGTGCCACAAGTTGAGGAGGAATTCTGTCTCCTTTGAGAAATAATTTATTTATTTATTTGAAAACCAGAAGATAACAAACAGGGGTACAATATGGTGACAAGTCAAAATAAATAATACAGTAATATGGCACATAAGACAAAAAGCTGTGACATTATTCTTGGTAAAGTGTAGACCATACGAGAATGAGAAACTGTTATGATATTTCAGGATAAATTGCTCCCTTCCCTCCACATTAGACATATGCCAAATATTTGCCATACAGTTGAAAAATTTGAATATCATCCAAACGTTCCTGTATTTCAGTGATTCAACTTAAAAGGTGAAACATATAAATGAAATAGACTGATTACATGCAAAGCGAGATATTTCAAGCCTTTATTTGTTATAATTTTGATGATTAAGGCTTACAGCTTATGAAAACCCCCAAATCTAAATCTCAGAAAATTAGCATATTACATCAATTCAATAAAACAAAGATTTTAAATTGAAAAATGAACTTTTTGAAAAGTATAATCATGCATATGTACTCAGTTATTGGTTTGGGCTCCTTTCATCAATTATTGTCTTTATGCAGCATGGCATGGATGATATCAGCCTGTGGCACTGCTGAGGTGTTGTGGACGACCATAATACCTAAATTTTTCGCAAATCTACTGGAAAGTAGTTGATCTAATAAAATCTAAAATAGGTAGGACATTTAATTTTGAATACATTATAAAAAAAAAAAAGAATCGATATGATCAATTATTGAATGCTCATTCCTAGGATAATTGATATTCACCTCTGAACTAGCAACCACAAGCCAATAAGAACATGCCCTGCTATTTACTTTAACTGCACAACTCTGCGCACTATTACAGTATACACAAAGGAGCATGTTTATTCCAAGTAGATTTATAAATAGATGGCTTAATATTGACTATAATGGTGGATGAGTGCACAGCGGTAATCTGGAAATATAATAAATATAGGGGAGTTCTTGACTAATCAATAGGGTGTTAGCTAGGTGTGATTCTCTCAAAATGTAGGAGAGAAAGAAATAAAAGAAACAGGAATAAGAACCAGAGTTTAGGAGAGGATAGATCATAGATGTAAGGTATTAGACAATATGTCCTACTTACTTGTGGGCTGCTGGAAATTTAGTGCCTCTCAAAGAGATCCTACCCTAACAACCCGCATTCATGTACAAATAGGCTCCATAGATCTGTAGTGTTTAATTCAAATCATATGGACTTGCTGTGTTTTATTTCTTGAAGATGTTTCGCTAGTCATCCAACTGGCTTTCTACACGATTTTAATAAAAATATATACTCTGTGGTATAGCTCCTATCCACATAATGTTAACCAGCATGAGGTCTCAGCCTTATGGAGGTAAGGTGTTACTACATTAGAAAGATTGGAGCTGTGAGGTGTTATGAAACCACCCTGTCGTTGGAGGTGTTAAAATGGCATTGTATGTGGCAGACAATATATGTCGCACCCCCCTCACCCCTGTTCAAGCTTAGCTTCTCCATTTTCACATATATGTTTCCTCCTTCATGACTCTCCGAAACCAATCCTCCTTCATATCCAGAATGTGAAGTTTTGAATCCTCAAACGTGTGTCCTTTTTCTTTTAGATGAAGATACACTGCTAAGTCCTGACCAGAGGAGTTGGCCCTTCTATGTTGGGCCATGCGCCGGTGTAACTCTTGTTTTGTTTCTCCCCCATACAAGTCAGAGCACTCCTGGCTGCACTGTACTGCATATACGATGTTACTCTTCTTGTGTTTGGGTGTTGAGTCTTTAGGACCAGTGGACCAGTTGTTGCCTCAGTGTGTAGCCAGGTTTTAAGCAGACAGGGATGTGGTGTTTATTAAAGATACTTCTGAGTTTCTCTGATGTACCGGACACATATGGGAGGACCATGTTGCTTCTCCTATCTACTAGGAGAAGGGGAAAAATTAATGGGGGGCCTCGTCTTTTACTACTGTACAGAAAAAAACCCTCTGTCGGAACTGATATGTGGTATAGAGGAAACGCCACTTATACACATACATCACCAAGAACTTTAACAGAACCTAAAAATGTAATTACAATATTTAGATTTAATAAAACAATGAAATTTTTTTATGGTTATACTTTAAAGAGCGTTAAAACTATTTCTGACCACCAATGACATTGATTACATAACGCAGCAATGAAATTAAGGAAAAATATCCGACCTTGTATACTACACATGGCACCTACACATCGCTTGCCATGCATGGCATTTACAATACATGGAAAATATATAAGCATTAGGTCACCACTTCAATTACCTTACTTTCTTTTAAAATGAGGTCATGTCACATAAGTTTGGGACTAGACGACTGACAATTGCAGCTCTTTTATAGTATATTGCTCTTTTATTTATAGTAAAGGAGTTTATGCTGTTTATAAAGCATTCTTGGCAAACTTAATGGATTTTTCGAAAATTCAACGTCTTTTGTGAGTCCCGAAATTGCCCTGTTTCAATTCAAATTTATAAATGACCACCCACTTTGTATTTTCAGACACAGCAAATCATAGCGTACATTGCTACAGAATAAAAACTGGACTGTGTTGACCACGGTTATCTTTAGATTTGTTTCTTTTTTTTTTTAATGTTCATGTCTTAAGGTACTGCAAAAGTAATGATGCCGGGGATGTGTAGAGGGGAGAAGGAGGAACACGTGGAAAAGTACTATAAACTGTGCTGTGATTGCCCTATCATGGTGTGGTACCGCCAGGGAAGTTAATAGGCTTTATGACCCAGGGTGCCTAGGCACAGGAAGGCACTGCTTTTTTCAGGGATATTCAAGGTAAAATGTAACTTTTTTCAAGTTCCCTCATTAACATTCAGGCGCAGCACTTTTTGCCTATAAATTGTACATCTCCACTGTTAAGTTCAGGCACTCTTTACCCTTTGGATGAGGTGAACCTGAACCTTTTTTTTGTGGATATTCTTCGCCATAGTAATAAAATATGTGCAATTACTACAAAGTAGTTTTTTATGTGTATTTTATGCACTCATCAAAAAGTATTCAAAAAAAGCCTCAAATTATTACCCATTAAAGGACAAATTGCTGTTACAAACTTTACCTGGATCACCTTTCTCCAAAATAAATAGGAATTTTTGCTAACAATAAAAAAATGACGTTACCATGGCAACAATAACTTTCAGTGCCAATGCACATTTTAGAGTAGTGCTGTTTCTTTGTAAATTAGCATGACTTTCCATAGGATAGCTGTTCATTTGCTAATTACTGGTGCTCATTGAAGAAAGTCACTAATTGAAAATTATAAACACCTAATTTCCCAAATAAGTAGGGGGATTTCCTTATAATTAATACAAGGGATAAGCACTATAAAAAATTCTCTCTTGAACTCTCATAAACATTTTTATGGCTAAAAATACAAACAGGGTAAAGAACACCCTTTTAATTTCTGATCTTTTTTCATATACAGAAAATTGTGACTCCAATTGATTATTTAAAACATTTTCTGAGAAACCCAGAAATGCAAGCCTGTCATTCCCTCCCTTTCTGTAATGGTCATACCACATACGGCAACCAGTCAGTCAATATATAACTTACTATAAAGTGGTGTGATGTCCTCACTTTTCTAGACAGGTAATCATACACAAGTCATGTCAAATAGTCAAAAAATAGTTATATGTTTCTTTCATGTACTTTCACTGTCCAGGGTGACAAGCACTGTGAGAAGTTAATTGGCACTTTTTTACAGTAATGTCACCACCAGGCATTTATAGTCACAACGCATTATGGATTTTTTTGGGAACAGTTCCTCTTTACAGAGTCAACAGGTTCCAGTGTACTAAAAAAACATCAAAATAACATGAACATTTAAGGTCGTCAGATGTAGGCTGGAGGAGGGTAACAAAACACTTTTACCCTTTACACTTTTCAGTTGTAACACTTGCTTCTTTGGTTCATAGGCCTGGTTGGTGCTGTCCATTATGGTGCTTAAAAGCAATTATTTTATACACACTATATTAACTATCTGACACCCTTTTGTGACCAAAACTACTGCATCCTGAAAAAAAAATAATTCAGTATTTCTCTGTTCTGTAATTCTCAGTTTTTTTAATTTACCATACCATTAACAATTGGTTCATAGGGCCGGTACTGCCAGGGGCAGGCGCACTTAAACTTAAAAAATGTAATTACATATTAACCTCAAAACTCAACCAATAGCTCAAAGTTGCTCAAAAACCTAAAAAAATACAGTTACTTATCCTGCTGCCATCTGTGGGAGCAGCCATTTTGGATTCTGTGTAGCTTCTAGTCTTGAATGGGTAAAGACTGCAGTAACGCCGATGGCCACCTGGGGCCGCCAGATACAATGTCTCTCAATAGAAACAAAGCAGGTGAAAGCAGGAAAAAACAGCTCAATGGAGGAATGTCTCATGCCAGACAGTCAGTGCAGCGGTGCTAGTGAGAGGGATAGCAGCAGACAGGAGGGAGTGAGGGGGGAAATACACAGATATCTCCTCACAGGTAACGATTTTTTATATTTTATTTACATATTGCTCCATTAATGTGGGGTTTGCTAGCTAGGTACAAAAAATTGTCTAGTGGGTTTAGGTGTGCTTTAAGTACAGACCATTTTACACCATATTAAAATTGTGATCACTTTCAATGACACAAGTAATTGTTTCTTATTGCTCCTCCTGATCAATTGTTTTCTCCATTAACCTCCTGGTAGGTTGGCCCGAGTCAACTCGGGTGAGTTTGTTTACTATTAAAACTCACCCAGAGCTAACATCGGGCATACTCACCTGTTCCCTGAATGATTTGATGGATCTTGGATAGTGCAGGTAGGCACCCATTGGATGTAAGAATGAGAGGGGTACATCTACCTATTTCTAACCTAACTAACTCATAGGTGACATTGGAGCATGTGGGCTCTTTTTTCCCTCTGTTATTCAGTGGGATATCTCTCCCTCTCCATCTTCTTGAGGTCATCATGTGAACATCAGGGGCTTTGCCTTTAAGGTGAATAGGCACTAAGACAAATATTTGACTCATTGTGGACATTAATGGGGGATACCCAGATACGTACCAGTAACCATATGGCTTGCCTCTGATCCTTTAGACCCTCGATACCCTGGGACTGGTGCAGGGGAGGGGTCTCCTGTTCCCCCGACGTTGATCCTTTCCAGATACGATTGGGAATCCAGGCCATGGTGTACACAGGACCTATGACTTTTATTAGTGACATAAATACTATGCCCGGTCTTGTCGACATGCCCCATGCCCCCGTACATTTACCTCCAAGGTGAGCAAACCACTAATGACTTTGTTGTTTTTCTTTTATGTTTATTTTCTTTTTTGTTTTGGATTTTGGATTATTATTGTTTGCTTTCAATACAATGTTACGCTGTGAGGGATCTGTGACTGAGTACAGTCCTCGTGACTTAGCATTTTTGCATGGTAACACAACCCTTTGATTATAACAAAACCATTGTATTAAGTTGTTTTGGACCTTACATGATATGTTGGTGGGTTACTGTTCTTTCTTTCTTTCAGGGAGGTATGTCTAGCGCCTTTTGAGCACTGAGCACTTTCATTTGCCTGTTCCAAACATTTGATTGGTATCTACCTCCTAAGGAAGCCCTGTGGTGAGGGTGAAACGCGTCGAGGACAATACAATACTGATTTTATTACTTCTTCAGGCTTGAAATTATTGATTTTGATATACAGTGGAGGAAATAATTATTTGACCCCTCTGATTTTGTTTGTTTGTCCAATGACAAAGAAATGAAAAGTCTCAGAACAGTATCATTTCAATGGTAGG
>CM070036.1:132482075-132494044 GCA_036250615.1 Ptychadena robeensis | reverse complement strand
ATTTATTGGAAGGTGGAAGACACCAGCCCCCCCCCCTCCCTCCCCGCTATTGTTTTTACATTCCCAATAATAGATAAGGTAATTGGGATGAATTTGTTGGCCAGTCATGATAATTACACATTATAGTAAAGCTGGCCATACACCTTTAGATCTCTCTGTCAGATATCCTTTAGATCTTCCAACAACTGCGATTGAACACAGGTAGACACAGGTAGATGGTTTAGAAAGTCCCTCATATTACATGGTTTTAATAAAACAAAGAGAGAACTAAAGGAAATCTGACAGAGAAATCTAAAGGTTTATGGGGACTTTAACGTTATCAGTGAGTACAGGCCTCACAAAGCTCTTCCTCAGCCCTGCTGCCATGTTTTTCTTCTCTTCTATTATTTTATAGTGATTGAACACTTGGAATGTTGTAATAGAAAATGTTGATTGTCCCATATGTATACCATTTAACCCTCTGAGCGTTTGCCACGTGGCAGGGTTTTTTCATAACCGTGCCACGGGCAATCGCGGCGGAGCACAATATGCTCCGCCGTGATTGCCTGCTCAGCTGGAGGTCATTAACATAAGCCCGGCGTCACTGGAGACGCTGGACTTATGCTGATGAAAAGCGACGCCCCTCCAGTTTGACGGAGGTCTATGGCGCTGCCTGCCCCCGTCCCCTTCGCGTCACTGGTGACGCGATCGGGGGCGGACCCGGAAGCATCGGCATACATGCCGGTGCTCCCGACCGCCGTAAGCAGACGGCGATACCTAGAGCGCGGCTCTAGTTAACTGGGGCTGAGTTTCATGATGCATGAAACTCAGCCCGAGTTAACTCGGGCTAGACGCTCAGAAGGTTAAAGAGCATACCTGTCAATTTTCCCCTTACTGATTAAGGGAAAACTGGCAGGTAGTGGCGTCACAGACATTACTTCCGGTATCTGGAACAAAAAAGCACAGAGGCTTCCGTGTTCCAAATACAGGAAGTGATGTCATACCTGTCACTTCCGATGTTGGAGTATAATCTCCCCTGCTTCTTATTCAGAACCAGGCTAACTTAGGAGGGAGGGGGTGTCACTCTCTCTCCTAAGTTCCCACCCCACTTGTGCAGATGATGTGCATCTCCATCCTATATTAACCCAATTTCAAAATCCTGTGATTTACTGAAATTGGGATTTGGCCCGGAAAATCACATTGAAAATGTCACTTTCCTCACACAGCTTTTTCTTTTCCTCTGTCTCAATCTCCTAACACATCTCCTACACATATTAGCTGTAATCAGCTGATCTTCCTTGACTTTCTCAGGATCATATGACCATGGTTTTTTTTTACTTCCTGTGTAATCTAAAACAATATTGGCCAATCGGAGCAGTACTAATTCATCAGCTGATTATTCATGTTCTTCTTTATAAAGTCTCTTGTAGAAAACATTTCCTAGTGGAGCATGTCATCCCCCGTAATTACCACAATATCATTTGCAATGCAGGAGAACTTTCATCTGTTTACAACACTTGCACAACTTGAGTCTGAGGTGCTCAAATGTATAAAAACATAAATTCTAAAACTGGTCTAAAGCCCCCCATACACCACATACAATTACCATGCAATTTCTGTTCAATCAACTTTTCTTCTACCAAAACCATGTAATATGAGGACCTTTCTTCACCTTCCAATCACTATGTATTCTATCAGGGAGGTCACTATACTACATAGTTGTTGGTAGATCTGATGAAAATTGTATGGAGGAATCTAAAGGTGTATGGGGGGCTTAAGGGAGTCCAAAGGCTAGAAACAAACCATGTGGTACTTAATGCAAGTTACAGAAGCCAGCCATAGACGTGCTGATCCCCGGATGTAGTTGCAGCAGATCGACCGGCATGCACGCTCACGCCAAACACATAGTGGTCGGTCGCCCACAGGGGTGCCCACCTTGTAGTTTCGACCCGCTCACATTGCAGTTTTGATTTTTGTGGCTGATCCTGTTGTAGTCAGTTAACTTGGAGGGGAAGTCTCCTCCAAGTTAATTGGCTACAATCTGCCTGTGTTGGTGGAGCACACAGGATTCCCGTCAGTTCTGTAGCTGACTCCGCACAGCGTGGTGACGTCACCATGCCGCAATGAGTGCTATAAGCCGGCCATGGATCAAGAAGGAGAGTTAAAAAATGTTGAGTGTTACCATGAATATCTATGCAGTAATTTAAACTTTCACCCACTTCATCTATTTCCACCAACATTCACTCTCTTTTTACATATAGACAAGTCAAGTTTTTTTTTCTAAAGTGCCGATGTCTGTCAAAGGTAAGGTAAACCAGGCACTGCCAGCAGAAACGTAAAAATGAGACATCGCTTTTGAGAATAGTGGATGCCTTCAGCAGTATATGGTGTTTATTTAGTAAATTTTTATTTATTAAAAAAGCAATGGGGACCCTGTAGATTTCAGGCAAGCCATTGAAGGACATATTACCTGCACTGCTATAATACTTTCCTCTAAGGGCTCGTTTATACAGGCGGTTTGTAACAGCCTGGTAAATGATTACCGCAACTGCCCAGTGAACGCGACAAGATGTTCGATGTTCGCTTTCCATCAATTGTGGTTTAATGAACCAGGTAGACAGGAATTAATTTTGGTATAATTAACTTTTAAATACCGATAAGATATATAGATAGATCTGTAAAAAGATTCTAGTACAATCAATCAACGTGTACGCTCACAGTGATTGATTGTGCTGTTTACAAACTAACCTGTGTGTGCCTTCCTTTGAGCGGGATCAATAGAGCCCGCTCAAAGAAACTCGATTGAATGGGGTTCCAACATGTTGGAAAACCCTGTTCAATCTCCATTACTTTGCATAGAGACGTGAGTTTTCATGGAAAGTATTGGAACAGCTGTGGCTGCCGCCTTCTGCTCAGCCGCTGTCAGTGTGAAGGGGGCGAAACCAGCACTCTTCACTCGGAAGCTGTGAGGCTTCCTGGCTGGATTTTTCCCTAGCTGGCTGCACGTGTTGTGATTCACATGCTGCAAGCTGGGGAGAACGGGTCCCCTGGGTCCCTATTGAACGGGAATCGATGTGCCCATGTGGTGCACATTGATTAAAGTTCAATTGATCAAGTGACGTCACCACGCTGTGATTGATTGGGGGTCGATTGCACGGGAATCTTCTCATGTGTGCCAAGCTTTATAAGTCTATTATTACAATCCATTACTTGAAGATGTTTAAATGCTGCAGGCGCATAGCTGAATTTTTGGTTCATATATTTTTCCTTTAGCACAAAACTCATCACAATGCATGTGTCCTGATAATTAACATGCATAATAGCGAATATAAAAAAACATCATGGGTAAGAATACATAGGTTTAAATCAGTTTGGGCGTGTTTAGGAATTTCACTGGAGTCATATTTTAATGGACGCGCTTTACCAAATACTGTAAGTCCTATCTTCCTAAGTGCACCCAAAAATGTGTCATTCGCCGATCTCAACAAGCTATAACAGTGACTAAGCACGTATGTCGAAAAAATAACTATGTTTTTATTTTTTTTGTACAAATTACAGGGACTGGCCTTGCTGGTAAGCTTTCAGAAACTTTTATGAGAGAGCATTTAAGGTTGTGTAGGAGGGAGTTTGTATTTTGTTCTTCCTCCTTCCTTTCTGGTAATAACTGCCATAACAGAGCGCCTTGTTGGGTTTACATTTAAACTATAAAGATCATGTCAATATCCAATTGTGAAACCTTGTAAAAAATAGTTCTGTAAATAGAATAAACTTCCCTTTAAACAATTCAATCCAACTCCAGCACCGAGGAGTTTTGGAATAGAAAAGTTACCATATCTCAGCTGTATTAGGGCTTGTTTCCATTATACGTCAGGACCCCTCCGCTTAGTGTTTACGCTTAGCAGGGGTCCCAACGTATCTCACAGACATTGCCTGCTCGGCGGATGGTCTGTTTACACATCCGCCGGTGCAGAGGCTGAACGTACTTGACTGTCTGCTACGTCAGGGACCCCCGACATACAGGGAGTGCAGAATTATTAGGCAAGTGGTATTTTTGAGGAATAATTTATATTGAACAACCACCATGTTCACATGAACCCAAAAAACTCATTAATAGTCAAAGCTGAAATATTTTGGAAGTAGTTTTTAGTTGTTTTTAGTTTTAGCTATTTAGGGGGATATCTGTGTGGCAGGGTGACTATACTGTGCATAATTATTAGGCAACATTACCAAAAACTAATTATACCCATTTCAATTATTTAGTTTTATCAAGTGAAACCAAATAACATCTCAACATCACAATATACATTTCGGACATTCAAAAACAAAACAAAAAACAAATCAGTGACCAATATAGCCACCTTTCTTTGCAAGGACACTCAAAAGCCTGCCATCCATGGATTCTGTCAGTGTTTTGATCTGTTCACCATCAACATTGCGTGCAGCAGCAACCACAGCCTCCCAGACACTGTTCAGAGAGGTGTACTGTTTCCCTCCTTGTAAATCACACATTTGATGATGGACACACAGGTTCTCAATGGGTTCAGATCAGGTGAACAGGAGGCCATGTCATTAGTTTTCTTCTTTTATACCCTTTCTTGCCAGCCCACGCTGTGGAGTACTTGGACGCGTGTATGGAGCTTGTCCTGCATGAAAATCAGTTTTTCTTGAAGGATGCAGACTTCTTCCTGTACCACTGCTGAAGAGGTGTCTTCCAGAAACTGGCAGTAGGACTGGGAGTTGAGCTGACTCCATCCTCAAGCCCAAAAGGCCCCACAAGCTCATCTTTGATGATAACCAGCCCAAACCAGTACTCCACCTCCACCTTGCTGGCATCTGAGTCGGACTGGAAGTCTCTGCCTTTACCAATCCAGCCACGTGCCATCCATCTGGCCCATCAAGACTCACTCTCTTTCATTCAGTCCATAAACCTTAGAAAATCGTCTTGAGATATTCTTGGCCCAGTCTTGACGTTTCAGCTTTGTGGTCTGTTCAGTGGTGGTCGTCTTTCAGCCTTTCTGTCTCTGAGTATTGCACTTGTGCTTTTGGGCAATCCAGTGATGTTGCAGCTCTGAAATATGGCCAAACTGGTGGCAAGTGGCATCTGCAGCTGCACGCTGACTTTTCTCAGTTCATGGGCAGGTTATTTTGGCCTGTGTGTTCCACCACGCTTCTTGCGACCGTTGACTATTTTGAATGAACGCTTGATTGTTCGATGATCACGCTTCAGAAGCTTTGCAATTTTAAGAGTGCTGCATCCCTCTGCAAGATATCTCACTATTTTGGACTTTTCAAAGCCGTGCAAGTCCTTCTTTTGACCATTTTGCCAAAGGAAAGGAAGTTGCCTAATAATTATGCACACCTAATATGGTGTTGATGTCATTAGACACACCCTTCTCGTTACAGAGATGCACATCACCTAACTATGCTTAATTGGTAGTAGGCTTTCGAGCCTATACAGCTTGGAGTAAGACAACATGCATAAAGAGGATGATGTGGTCAAAATACTCATTTGCCTAATAATTCTGCACTCCCTGTAGGGCTCAGAGTATGGCTATGTCTCCACAGCGTTTTGTGATCTGTCGGGACCCTCTACATTAAGTGCAATGTTTGGCGGGGGTCCCGACAGATCACATACACTTTACCTGCTCAGTAGCTGCTGTGTTCTCATGGCGCTGAGCCAATCTACTGATGCAGGGGTTAACGTAGTGCAGTACGTTAACTCCTGCATCGGCGGATGTCTGAACAGAGCATTCGCCGAGCAGGTACAGTGTATGTGATCCGTCAGGACCCCCTACAAGCACTGCGCTTAATGTAGGAGTCCCGACGGATTACACAACTCAGTGGAGACATAGCCTAACAATATGAAGTAACTTATTACTGTAAATAGCAAGCTACACCAACGTGGGCAAATCCAACTAACAAGCACTGACTTCTTAATGTTTAGTTATAAAATAAGCCATGTAAAATAATCCAAGAAAGGTTCATTGTTCTCTGGGAATGTTTATATTTCTTATATAATCATTTATTTTTAGGACTTATTCCTAAGACAAAAAAACAAAAAGAGTGATTGTTTGAGTCTTTGTTTTAGTTTTTCCTATCTGGTGCTTATAAAAATAAAGCTGTAGAATAAACGTAACTAGATAAAATCATTGTACTGCCAGAGACTGACTCAGAGAACCGTATTATTTGAAGTCAGTCCCCCGGAGTTGTACGTTATCATTCTGTCACCGCTCAATCAGAATTATCTGAGCATAATAAGTTATCGTTATAAAACGGATTAGCCATCCTGTTCTGTTCTTATTCCGAGCTCTGTAAGTGACAGGCGTGCGTTTTTGGAGCTTCATGAAAGGATGAAGACTCATACATACCACTGCATTGGGAATAGCAGCCCATTATACCTCTCCTACAAGAGAACTCACAAAGACACTAATCACCAATTGAGAAGCTGCTTAACTAGCACTTCTCTCATTTATACACATAAATAAGACATGATCAAATGGCCCTGGCCAGAAAAACAGGGAAGATCAACCCAGTCAGCTCATGAAGTTGATCATGTGCTTCTACTGTTGAAATATTTGATCAATCGCATAGGACCCTATACTACATAGTTGTTGGTAGTGGTGGCCGAACTGTCCGCAGGGCACTCCTTCTAGCCGACGAGCAGTATGGGTGTTCGCCCCGCCCCGTTCGTCGGCAGAAGGAGCTGACTGTTCTTCCTTAGGAAGCAGCAGGATCAGGAGCAGTAAGATCCTGCCGGAGGAAGAATCTTTTCACTGAAAACCG
Source organism: Ptychadena robeensis (assembly GCA_036250615.1). Taxonomy (NCBI): domain Eukaryota; kingdom Metazoa; phylum Chordata; class Amphibia; order Anura; family Ptychadenidae; genus Ptychadena; species Ptychadena robeensis. Next base: position 132,487,282 of record CM070036.1, on the reverse strand, counting down.
AGTAAAGAACCCGTTCTTGCAGTGAAAAGCCTGCTCGGAAAACTGGAAGTGACATCAGTGACGTCACATCTGGCAATCACAACCAAGAATTATGCGTTTCAGGTACTGGATGTGACCTCACTGACATCACTTCCTGTTTTTCAGATTCAAATGACCTGCCTGCCCATGAACAGGCAGACAGCGGACTATTTTCAAAGTCCAAACTGCCTTTTTGCGGATGGACCTTGGGGAAGTTTGGCCATCACGAGTTGTTTGTAAATCTAAAGGATATCTGACAGAGAGATCTAAAGGTGTATGGCCAGCTTAAGCTATAGCAGTGGTTCCCAAATGGGTGGTGGGCCCCCTGCTGGGGTGCGAAGATATTTCAGGGGGGTGCGGGCCCCTCAGTCTTAACCTGTGTTTGAATAGGGAGGGGGGCTCGATAATGTTCTTAAATAGAAAAGGGGGCCCTGCAAGGAAAGTTTTGGAACCACTGGAACCACTAATGCATCAGATAAAGAGGTGAAAATTACCCTAAATATTATCTGATGTAGATTAGAAAACAAACATTTTTATGCAATTTGTCATTTTTATGTGAATAAAATTGAAAGTTCTTGTGTTTTAGTCCTGACAACAACAAATAAATATAAAAGTATAAATAAATATATAGGCTCTAAGCTCCGCTAACCATTAAAAGCCCTGCGTTGGATGCAGGGATTTTAAAGGAGTGCATAAGCTGCCTATTGATGGCAATGGGGCTATTACAGAGCTATCTCTACAGCCTGTCAGAGCCCTTATCCGCTGGTCCGCCTCCATCAGGATAATGTTGATGCAGCCAATCTGCATCTAGGATAACATGACAGAAAATTGGGCTAATATCCAATTACATGATATGTCAGGCATTACCTTTTACAGTTTTGGTGTGCGTATTATTTGTAGAGATGGTCAAATTTTTCGACTAGCTGACTTTGTGAGCTGATTGCAAAGCCTTTGAAAATGGTATCATCACCAAAATTGCTGGAGAGGTAGAGAAGGATTGTGGGAACTTTTGAAAAAAAACAAAGGTTTGCGCTAGCACATGTAGTTGTTTCATAAATTAAGTTCCAAATCCGATTTTCGAAATTTTTACTTGACTTTGAACTTATTTGTACAAAAACTATTTGTGTTAGAGCCATACTTTTTAGTAGTATACCCCTAACCCTTCTCTACATCTCCAGCAAGTCTGTGATGATACCCTGTTCAGAGGCTTTGCAACTTAAATCGTCAAAATGGTCGAATGGTCAAAAAAAAAACTAGACCATCTCTAATTATTTGCTCCTTCAATCCTTCACTATTAAAATTGTGCGCTGTATACTTTCCATTGCAAACTGAGCTTAACATCAGCATGAGGTCAAAAGAACCCGATATTGCTCTAGATAATGTAATTCATCTTATGCTTTTACTGTTCTGCACTGTGGAACTGTCAGTTGGTGGTCATTTTGGAAGATCCATGGCTTTGACAGGTGAGGGAAAAGTGTGAGGGTTTTTTAATCAGAAATTTAAAAAACGGTCCTAAGGTACAGATTCCCCTCCAGCAGGACAAATGACAGGACCAAAGCGACATAACCAACCATAACACACAGCCCAATGAAGTAACAGATCAGAGAAATCTTGGGTGCCATGCGCACTCACGGCTCCCGATGTTCCTCTTATCAGTTTTTTTCATCTGAAGGGGGTGTGGCCAACATGGAAGGGGGGGTTGTTTAAAGCTATTTGAATCATCAGATCATGTGAATATGTTCACAACTTATATCTTAGCTGCTTTAAGGTCAATTGTAATGGTGAAGACTAGATTAATATCTTCTTCTACGGCATATTTTACCAAACTTTATTATAGAAGTCCTCCTGGTTTTGTTAAAAAAAAAATCATGCTGAATTTATTCCCGAAAATTATAGCCGGATAAACCCAGCAGGAAAAAATTGATCATCAGGCCAGTCATTCTGAATTTAAAAATAGTACAACGCGTGCCATGATCCTTCAGTACTTTCATGCTGTCAGAGGCATTTGTAATGAAAGCTTAATGATAATGCTGCACAGTGATAGATTTATTAATCCCGTTTGTAACTGTGTGCAATGGAAGTTCAGAGAAACATGAAAAAGAATTTATATGACTTACTTTCAGCTCAAAGAAGTCCAAATATTTAAAGCTGACTGATTAAAAACAACTATATAGATGACATAAGCCAATGAAGGGGGGGGGGGGGGGGGGGGGGGGGGGGGGTGAAATTTTCCCTACCCCAGCCTATGATGAAGAATTGAATAAATACAACCAGACTGTAATTGTCCCTCTGTCACTTTGATTGGTCCTTCCCTTAGTAGGCTCTTTGCACTACCTCAGGTTCCTTCTTCCTTTTATAGCCTAAACTTTGCTGTTCATTGGGCCTGTAACCAGCCAAATAAAACGTACATATTTTTGATGATGTATTAAGCTGGCCATACACCTTTTGATCTCTCTAAAAAGAGATATCTCTAAAGGTGGCCATACACAGGTCGATTTCCCACACGATTCCTGGCCGATCGATCACCGGGCGCGTGCACGCCGATCGATCGACGAGGAATCGAGTGCAGCCCACCTTGACCGATCGACATGGCCCCCAAATCGGATCGGCCAGAGAACCAACCTGTTGGTGTTTTCTGATCGATTGGGCACACACCAAGGGGCGTTGATATTTGTGAATTGATCGACTGGTAACAGAATCGTCCAGGAATCGGTGGCCTAAGGTGGTAGGCACAGACTTGTATGGCCGATCGATCAACGCCTGTGACTTCACCGGAATCGATCGGATGGTCGATCGATCGCTCAGGAATCGACACATGTATGGGTAGCTTAAGAGAGATAAAGTCAGATATCCTTTAGATTTACCAACAACTTTGTAGTATAGTATATGGGTCCTCTGCGATTGAACACAGGTAGACTTGATGGATTAGAAAGTCCCTCATATTACATAGTTTTGGAGATCTAAAGGAAATCTGACAGAGAAATCTGTCAGGTGTATGGGGGCCCCTAACCATGACCAAAATCTATAATTTTAAAGATTATTATACTAAAATATGAAACATATTGTATTATACTCTATTATTAGAGAATGAAGCTATACTTTAAGATGACCTTTTGTACTTGGTTCTTTAGTTAAACGAAAATCATGAAACTTTAAAATCCTCGTAAAAACCCCCAAAACATATTATTGCCAAGAATACCATGCATAAAAATACTACAATGAAAAAATGAACTTATCTTCAGCAGTAAGCAGTGTGGTCTTCCCACGGAGCAACATGTGTGTGTGTGGGGCTGCATAAACAGTGAACATTGCTAGGCTATGTTCAGGAAGCTTTCTCTGCCTCTGTTTATGCTTATGGACAAAAAGAGCGAGGCCACGCTGCCAATCGGGGGGAAAGGGTAGGGTTTTGGGTATTCTTCAGAAGAACCTGAAGATCTGATATATTTTTAGAGGTAAAATTAAGTTGTGGTTTCTGATCATTAACTAGAGGAGTAAGTGAATTGTGTTGTGCTTACTTGTGGCACTAACATTTGTTGAGTGACATTATATTTTCCTACCCAGGACCACAAATTAAGTTTAGTTACTTATCCTAGGAAGAATTTTACATATGCTTCATCCAGGAGTAAAGGATCTCAGGCTCCATACTTGCCCCTTGCCAAATATATCTTAGAATGCTATTTTTTAAAACCAGAAAGGCAACATTAATAATATTGTGAGCTCTTTTTCTTGGCTGTACTTTTAGTACTGGTTTGTCAATTTCTTATCATAAAATGGTAACAGGCTCACACATGCCACAATCACTCTTCTACACTTCTACACTAAGCAAGCAGTGTATGCCGAAAGTAACCCGCTCCTTGGCACACTATTGCTTACTGAAGTGCTATTCTGTTGATTTGGTTCTTTATGTGAGAAATGTCGCTATCATAACGTTTGTAACCAGAAGTATCCCTTTTACATTTTATTTTTGCATTAACTTTCAGAACAATATTAAAGTACTTCTGAGCTGTTACAATGGTAGTGAAGCCTTGCCTGCTCTCACCTGTGGCAGTTGCCATATTTATTTTATTTATTTATTTATGATTTGTGGTAATACATACTGCTACTAAAAGCCACCAGATAACAATTTTGAATGGTGAAACCGTAGCTCCATAGGCTTGTAAAGCGATAATGTGATTTTTTTTATCTTTTTTTAACAGATTGTCCCAATAATAGGATTTTTGCCAGTGAGAACTTTATGTATAGGTGTGCTTTAAATCCCAAGAAAATGACTACATACCAGAGGTGGCCACAATGTTCACACAGTGGACATGGCATGTTCAATTACCTTCTCGTCGGCGAACAGTGTGGGTGTTTGACCCACCCTCTTTGCCAGTCGGGGTATTCTTTAGCTGGTCGGATCGATGGTAGATCCTTGTGTGGCTCACCACTATTTGCACATGCAGATAGCCGGCGGAAGAATACTCACACCGCCGGTGTCTGTCAAGATCATTTTCGACATCGAGAGACAGATGCGCTGCTGGAGCTGGTGGTTTGCCGCGACCAGATGGATGTCGCACATTTTAACTCAACATAATTTTAGCATTGCAATAAAAGAACAATAAGAAAAAAAATGGCTTTGTTTCTATAGAAAAAACAATTGTTTTTAAAACTACTTCTTTGCAAAACAGAAATGTTTTTTTTTACCTTTTGTACTTTTTTCAAATACATAAAAAATAAAATAATATTGGAAGACATTTTGACAGATAAAAGGAACCTTAAGGCTATGTGTCCACATAGACAATCAGCCACGGGGCCAACGCAATTATAATCGTGCACGACGATCAGGTCACCGTGTTTCTGATCGTGGGCCACCTATCGCCCCTGATCGCGGCCATAGACCTGAATGGATGTGGTTAAAAATTGCGGGTCATTCCAACCACCCCTATTCACTCTCTATGGGAGCGATCAGGCTGGGTGGGGCAAGATGTCCTGATCCCCCCTGTTCCTGGCTGCAATCTCACAGCCGCGATTCTAATCGCTGGGTGCTAACCATCTCTCGCAGCTCTGCGCCACGATTAGAATTGCCTACTCTTAGGTTATGTTCCCACTAAGGCGATTAATCGCCGGCGCTGACATTTTTCATGAATGAATGGATGCGATTTTTGATCGCCTCCACACGCCCATTCATGTCTATGGGCACCATCGGGGGG
>CM070036.1:132462149-132482065 GCA_036250615.1 Ptychadena robeensis | reverse complement strand
GCCGGCAGTCAGAATGTTACTCGCAAAGTCTAAAGCTATATTCAATCCAATATGAATTCACTGTGAGAGGGATCTTGATTGTGGTAGAGGTCAGATCTCTAGTCATGAACTTACCTCTCTCTTTGTTGTTTGGTGCTGCTTGACACCGCCCTCATGGCTATGTTGTCTTTTAATGAAATTCCGATGAATAAATATAGAAGTAGCACTTGAGACTCTGGTGCCATGCATGAATTACTGGGTTTAATATATAGTGCTTTCTGTAGATATTTATTTTATGATTACACATTTTACATAACAGTTACAACCTGCATAAGAGTTTCCAGGTTCTTGTACAACTCTGTGTGTTTATTTGCTTTCTCAGGAAGGAGGAATTACAAAGCAAATCAACACAAAGAGGTAATCAGAGGAATTACCTATTTCCACTTCTAATCATTCCCTGCTTGCTTTGTTAAGACAACCATACTTTGTAAGTTGTGAGAGTCCCAAAGCAAGCTGCTTCTATTATGCTATCTGGGAAACCCATAATCCTTTATAACTGTATCCAGTTGGGGCACCTCTACATGAAATATTTATTTGTGAAATAGAAATTGTATATACTCTATAAAAAGAAAATATCAATTCAGAGTAAGCCTTTAGGTTGAAATGATCTCTTTTCACCACCGCTTCTTTTTAATAATTGGTTAAAAAAAAACTAATGTTACTCAGGGTCTGCCCAAAGATACTCTGGAGTCCATTTTGTCTCACAACATTTAGGATTTTTTGGGGATATCCACATTACTACCTTTGTAAAGACTTCTTATTGGCTATGCAGTGCCAGGGTCCATTCAGGTTACTGAAGTGGAGTCACATTAGCAACATGGGACTATAAAGGTAACAATATACAGGTCTATTTCACACTCGATTCCTGCCCAATCGATCACCAGGCGCGTTAACATCGATCAACTAAAAATCGAGTGCAGCCCACCTTGACAGATCGACCCTGATTAATCGATATCGACCACAAATCGGATCAGCCAGGGAACCAACCTGTCGGTTTTTCCAGGTCGACTGGTGCAGGAATCAGTGGCCTAAGGTGGTAGGCACAACATTTTTCTGGTTGATCGACGGAATCGATCGGATCGTCCATCAATCACTCAGGAATCGACTCTTCTATGGCTACCTTAAGGGACTGGAAACCGGTGGTGATGCATGGTGGATGGATCAGTGGCCCCCCACATTAGAGATGGTCAGATTTTTTGACTAGCTGACTTTTGTGAGCTGATTGCATTGGTGATATCATCACTAAAATTGCAGGAGATGTAGGAAGGGGCTGTGGTAACATTTGAAAATTTTTTTTGCTCTAGAACATGTAGTTTTTGCATAAATGAATTTCAAAATCAAAGTCGAAATTTCGATTTTTTTTTATTTCTACTTGACTTTGAACTTAATTTATGCAAAACCTATTTGTGTTAGAGCAATACTTTTTTTGTGTAGTGTACCCCAACCCTCTACATCTCCAGCAAGTTTGGTGATGATACCATGCACAGGGGCTTTGCAATTAACTCAAAATCTTTGAAATGATAAAATTTTGGAAAACGAATTCGACCATCTCTACCCCACATACAGAAACAGCACTGGCCGGGCAATTTAGATAAGTCAATTCTTTGGCCTTGGTTAAAGCAAGTCTTGCCTGCAGAGTCATTATATTTGGTTTTATTTAAGAAATGAATGGCTCGGTTTTATTTGTCACGTGCATTATAGTATTATACTTTGCCTGTTCCAGATTCAATGTTCAGGCAAAACTAGTTTGTTTCCATTTAAAAAGGTTAATCACTATATTTAATGAGAAGGAAACAATTCATTTAAAGGGACAATTTAAATAGTACGGTTGCCGCTTGACCTTGTCCAAGTTTTTAACTTTGTCCTGTAGTTTATTTGAGTTCCCTGGGTTAGAGGAAGGAAGAGGGATAAAATGTAATTTGTTCCCAGAAATGGGCTGCTAATTAATATTATATATCATTTTAAAACTGTAACCAATATAACATGACAGTGTTTAGTATAATATATACGGTATATACCTGAGTATGAGTCGACACGAGTATAAGCCGAGATACAAAACTGGGAAAACTCATTGACTCGAGTATAAGCCGAGGGTGGGAAATGCAAAATCACTTAGTAGAGTTTTCTAAATAAGAAAAATATAGAGAAAGCACCATTGCCACTAGGAATTAATCAAACAGGTGAATCCAAAGGATCTCATTTCTTTAGACGGGGACCCTGGTCTCCCGATTCCTGTCCAATCAACAGGCCCTCGGGCACTGCACGGTGAAGTTATAGTGACATCACCATGCTGCACTCGAAAGGGTCATCGATCGTGCGCCCATGTATGTATGTATGTATGTATGTATGTATAAGCACCTTTAGTGTCACGCCCTAAATAAAGTAAGGAGAACACTTGTTCATTGTTATTACAGGATGGGTCTTCAAGGCACTTCTTATGATTCAAACATTAAAATAAGTTTCCATTTAAAAAGTCTTTATTAATATTATTTGGACCAATACATGGAATGAAAATGGAAACTTTTCATGTTTGAATCATAAGTAGTCTTCTAATTGAAACCTTCTCCAGTAACAATTAACAAATAGTCCACTAGATGGCGGTGTGGTTCCATTTACATTTCACTAGCCGATGTCATAAACACATCTCAGCATTCACCATTCACAGAGGCACAGAGGTTTACCTTTAATGGACAACACTCCACTGCTTTAAATGACTTATTACTTACTTATTAACATTCTATTTCTCTTGCAGCAGTGAATATTCTGTGTTGGAAATAATGATATTTGAACCAAAAATGACATTAATTATCTTTATCTTTGTTGACAGGATGCTTGGGAGTTTGGGATAATATAACGTGCTGGAACCAAGCTAAATTTGGAGAAACCGTCACTCAGTCTTGCCCTTTAGTGCTTCGATATTTTTTCAGCAAAGATGGTAAGTGACGCACGCTGTGACATTACAGATTATAAACTCATCTGAGAACTGCACAACTCCACACGTCATACATGAGCATTGTTTTACCATCTATTGGTCTAAAATGACAGATAATGAGAAGGCCCATTATAGGATAAGAATAGATATCACAAGCACAAAATGAAGAGATGTGACGCCTTAGCAGATTGGACTAATTATATTGTTTTTCTCTGAATGTATTATAGAATAGGTTGTATCCTGTATTTTAATAGTATCCCTAATTAGCATCAAACATAATATGTTTTTAGAAATGCGGATAGTCTCCCTCAGGGGGTCATTTACTTTATTATGTCAAGAAATTCTGCCCAGAAACTGTATGAACTTCAGCTCAGCTTCATTGTCTTTGAGGTCTTTGCACCTCCTGATATTAATCTTCAAGTCAGGCTTGGCAATGTTGTCCCAAAGTACCATATAAATTAAACAGGACTGATGAGCCCATATACACCTGTAATGATACTACCTTTAGGCTATGTTCCCACTTGGGCGATTAATCGCCTGCACTGGCAGTTAAACACCTGAGGTGGCAATTTTCAATTCTATCAATGGGGACAAGCCCATTGAAAGTAGTGTAGAAGATTGGCAGGTGATTGAAAAACGCCAGCTCAGACAATTAACTGCCAGTGCAGGCATAGCCTTATGGATGGTAATTTACCCCTAATACATATATTAGTACATGTATTTCAAATTTCAAATCCTTAGCTTCAACCTTTATAGTCAGATTTCAGCTGCCAGACAGTGCTTTTCTCCTGACAGATTTTGCTTCCCTTACATTTGCCTTCTTTCGCTCTCTAACTTTAACTTTAACCCCCAGATCTTTGGTATTCTTTGTAGTACAACCCTGAAACTTTCAGGTTTACTAGTTAATCTCTGATTCTGCTTATCCACTATTTCATTCCTTCAGCTGCAGGCTTTCATAGTTATATTTCAGCTATTAGATAATATTTTTCTCAGGTAATTTGCTGCACATAAACTGTATATAATTATAATACAGACTGTAAACGGTGTGATGTTCTAAAATGTTTAAATGGTAGTGTATACATGACAAATTAAAGTATTTTCTGCTACTTAAAGTTTTCAGCTTAAAGTTTATCTCAATAGGTAAAATGTCAACCTGGAATGTCTTCTGGTGTATGGCCCAAAAGCTGGCCATACACCATTCAATATTTCCATTCAATTTGATCATTTTTTAAGTCGATCGAATGGAAAGGGATTTCTGCCCTGTAGGATCAACCAAAAGTGATCACAATCGATTGAAAAATTATAGGGCATGTTGGTAAATTTTAGTTGATCTTACATGTATCTGACGGGTTTTCTAGGTATTTTGATCAGTCATATACAGTAATGCATGTGCTCCATAGTACGATCGATCAAGGTTTGAATCGCAGAAGGCGATCGATTGAGCAAAAGTGAACCTGTGTATGGCTAGCTTTAGTCTACTAAGTTTATAAAGCTTCCCAGAGCTTTCTATCTAAAGGCCCCCATACACGATTAAATTGTAAAATATGTTAATTATTCACTATGATTGCTTTTGTCTTCAAAATCCAGCTTGTCTTGATTTTCTGATTGTTTTCTGATCCTCTGCCTTCAATTCATTCTGAATCATTGACCTAATAATAAATTAATAGTATGTAGTCCAGATGTCCATATTAAATTGCCTCAACTTCTCCAATACGATATAAATCTAAATAAAATAACGACACTGGTACTGGTATGTTATTGGTTTTCAGTTCCATCCAAATTATTATAAATATAAGAAGAAAAAAGGGAAAAAATAATAAGGAGCCATTCTTAAAGTGCAAAGTCACAATATTCTACAAAAACATTGATTTATAAATAACAGTTCTGTTTGAATTTGAACCGACAAAAGCTGATGTCGGTACTTTAACCCTTTAAATGGGATATATTCCTATTAATAATATACATTCATTCATCCAAACAACCACGACTGTGTTAAGCCCCCCATACACCTTAAGATCGATCCATACAATCTCCATTAGATTTACCAACAACTGTTTAGTATAGTGGCCTCCCTGATAGAATACATAGTGATTGGAAGGTATATATCACTGCTATGTAGTGTCGGGTCCTCTCTGATAGAATACATAGTGATTGGAAGGATTAGAAAGCTCCTCAAATTACATGGTTTTGGTAGAACAAAATTTGATTGTACAGAAATTGTATGGAAAGATTGTAAGGTGTATGGGGGCCTTAAAGCAGTGTTATCTTTTATATTCATTTGACTGACTTCTTCTTGTTTGTGAATTCGCTCAGATACACACTTCACGTACTTCTTGCCGGTCATCGTATTAGAACCACTTTGATTTCAGTGTTCTGTACATGAGACTGCTGCCAATGAGCAGTAAATCTCTCAGTAGCAAAAAGATTTCTTGAGCGTAAGATTGACTTTATTACTTTAAGTTCTGAGGACAAACCATACAAGGAAAATGATGGAAGAGAGTAAAACAAACACAAATGTGCATAAACATTGAGACACAAGACAAGATTTTTCTATCCTTGTGTCATAGTTATGCTCCTCTTTGGTCACCTTGTCACATCTTGCCAATGGAATTTGCAAACAACCATTTAAGCACACATCATGCATACATGTTCCACAACTTTCCCTGAGAAACCCCCAGTGCACCCAATACTGGAGTGCACACAGATAGGAAGTGGCTTTAAAGTGGTGTGTAGTTTCTTCAATAGTAATTTAAATAACATGGTGGTTTACCACACCGCAGCTGCAGTGCAGCTACTGAATGAGACCTCTCACTTGCATGCATTGTATTTCCCATACACTTGAATGGGAAGTGCATGTGTTGATGCTAGCGAATGTGTTTTGCAGGTATGCAACTCAGGGTTTATACGCTGCTCAAAATGAAGGTAACACAAAAATAAGACATCCTAGATCTGAATTAGTGAAATATTCGTATTAAATACTTTATTCATTCTTAATAAATACTTTGTTCTTTGCACAGTTGAATGTGCTGACAACATAATCACACAAAAATAATCAATGGAAATCAACCCATAGAGGTCTGGATTTGAAGTCACACTCAAAATTAAAGTGGAAAGAAAACACTACAGGTTGATCCAACTTTGATGTAATGTCCTTAAAACAAGTAAAAATGAGGCTCAGTAGTGTGAGTCGCCTCCATGTGCCTATATAACCTCCCTACAACACCTGGGCATGTCCTAGATGTGCTCAATTGGATTCAGGTTTGGGGAAAGGGTGGTCCAGTCCATAGCATCAATACTATGACACACTCCAGCCGAATGATGTCTAGCATTGTCTTGCATTAGGAGGAACCCAGGGCCAACCACACCAGAATATGGTCTCACAAGTGGTATGTGGATCTATTCTCGGTACCTAATGGCAGTCAGGCTACCTCTGGCGAGCACATGCAGGACTATCGTCACCCTAAAGAAATGCCACCCCACACAATTCATGACCCACTGTCAAACCAGTTATGCTGGATGTTGTATCCAAACTATGTCACATCTTTCATATGTGCTCAATGTGATCCTGCTTTCATCTGTGAAGAGCACAGGGCACCAGTGGCAAATTTGCCAATGTTCAGTGGCAAATTTGCCACTGTTCTCTGGCAAATTCCGAGCGTCCTGCACAGTGTTGGGCTGTTAGCGGACATTGGGCCCTCATACCACCCTCATGGAGTCTTTTTCTGACTAAGCAGACACATGCACATTTGTGGAGGTAATTCTGCAGGGCTCTGGCAGTTCTTCTCCTGTTCCTCCTTGCACGAAGGTAGAGGTACTAGTCCTGATGTTGGGTTGTTGCCCTCCTACGGCCTTTTCCATGTCTCCTGAAGTACTGTCTCCTAGTAGCGCTTCCATGCTCTGGATATCACGCAGACAGACAAAGAAATCCTTCTTTGCGTTAGTCCAGGTGTGGGAGGAGATACCTCAGGATACCATCCGCCATGCCCAGGTGTTGTAGTGAGGTCATACAGGCATGTAGAGGCCCCACACACTTCTGAGCCTCACTTTGTCTTGTTTTAAGGACATTACATCAAAGTTGTAGTGTTTTTTCCACTTTAATTGTGAGTGTGACTTCAAATCCAGACCTCCATGGGTTCATAAGTTTGATTTCCATTGATAATTCCCTTGTGATTTTGTTGTCAGCACATTCAACTATGTAAAGTACAAAGTATTTAATAGGAATATTTCATTCTTTCAGATCTAGGATGTCTTACTTGTGTGTTCCCTTTATTTTTTGAGCAGTGTAGTTTGTGAATGTCCACTACAATCACATCCACTAGTTCTGACACTCTCAAAACACTTCCATTAATTATCATTGGAACAGTAGACATTGAGGCTTCGGCGTTGTTTTTTTGCATTTTCAACTTGCTGCATTGCCAGATGCATCCATCTGTTTTTGGATCTATTTTTTCCCTGTCAAATTTAAGACCCAACTGTGGTTTACAAGTCAAAACGTTTGCCCAACACTTGGATAACCCTATACAATATTATAACAAATGTTTTAATACATGAAACAATGACCTATCATTGGCCTGTCCGAGAAAGCTGCATATATTGCTTTGGATTTGTTATATGGAAACTTATAGCATACCTTATTAGTGGACTATGAATAACCTATGCCAAGGTGAGTCCTTTTTGTGTGAGAAATACTTACAATGAAACTCTTTGTTTCTGCAGGAAATATTAGCAGAACCTGCACAACAAAAGGATGGACTGATCCATATCCAGATGTTTTTGATGCCTGTGGGCATGAGAATGTAACACAAAATCCTCAGGTAATTTGGGGTAATCTGTTTAGTTTTGATATATTCAAAAATTGCTAATTGGATATGATGATGGTTACAGACTCCAGGCTTGCTTGCTTGCTCTCTTGGCCACTGAAAACATACTGTAGAGGTCTATAGGACAGGCAATATCAATCACTCCCAAGTGTGTGAGTGTGTGTATCCAGTGTCCACCTGGCAAGCACAGGCCATGGGTTAGTCACCAGTGTGCTACAAAGTGAATGACACAACTCCTGATATTTTCACTTACAGTACATTATATCCTAACCTCCAGTTTACATCCACATACACTGGGCCTACATCTTCTCACTGCAACTGAATGAAAGGCATTCCATCAATTGGCATACACTATGCAATTCCTACACATAAGTAATAAACAATACATTCTCTACAGGAACCTTGAGTTACCTCTTCTACCACTATGTTAGGCACTAATAAACCCTCTAGTCACTTCACAGTAAGTGTCAGCAGCCCAAAGTGGCAGCAGACGTCACTGACGTCGCTTCCTGTATGTCCCCCGGTGTTTTTTTTTCAAACTTGACAGCTATGTATTTGCCACCTAATGTTTTATTAATAGTTCAGTAAGTGTAGCAGAGAAGGGTTGTGGAGAAGGCAGATCTGTCTGCCACATGGCCTACCATGTGGCAGACAGATGAGTAGTAGTGGTGAGTACAGTTGGATCCCTGTGTATACCCTGTACCTATAGGAAGGGCACACTGTACAGTGTGTGAAGTCCATATTTACAGACCTGTCAACCCTCCCGTTTTGGCCGGGAAAGTCACTTTTTTTATGTGGCTTTCCCGGCCAAATCCAGATTAAAAAAAATCCCATATTTTCCTGGATTCTTAAAATGGCTCTGATCTAGCAGGGAGAGTTAATGCCCCCACACACATACAGAGTGGAGACTGACAGATCAGCATGCACCCCCAGGCGGCAGCCGATTTTGCCGCCGACCGACGGCCGCGAGCATGCACACACATTGGTCTTTACTCTCCCTGCTATTGTCCCATCCCACACATTATCATCACAAGAGGGGTGGGACATTAGTAGGGAGAGTAACTCCCTCTCCCTGCTAAATCAGCCAAGAAGTTAACCTGTTGCTGAAAGTGACGTCAGTTATGTCCCTCCCATTTTGTTTTTTCAAACTTGACAGCTATGTATTTGCCATCTAATTTTTATGCATTTAAAGCTGCACTAAATTATGCACTAAAAACATGTTTGAAAAGCAATGGACAAATTTTTGATGCTGGAATGCATATGCCAATGTGGCTAACTTCATTGACATTGATGCAACGCTGACCGGCAGCAAACTATCACTGATGAGCATCCCTTGATGTACGCATCCCTTGCTTAGCATGTCATTGACCCTTGTCTTTGCCCAAGTTTTCAATTTTGGCCTATAGTATATTTGAATTACACCACCGCTCTATTAAGAATAAAGATGTGTAAAAAAAATATGTACCCAGGACTGCTGTCTTGACACCATTTACAACAATGTTTGGAATTGGATTCCAAATATTGCAGGCTTGTCACTGGTTCATCACTGACACCAGGAAGGTGGGGGGTACCTTCGCCATTCCACTGTATGTAAAATAGGCATAGACAGAACAGGCATAGGCAGGTGGGGGAAAGAGCAGGTGGGAAATACAAAAATAATGCATAGTAATCTTTTTTGTAGTTATCATATCACTTTAGCAAATGACATCCTGAAACAATTGGACCATCAGGGAGGTTTTTATATAGTATGCTATGCCTTCTTTGGTCAGTCTTTTCACCTCTAAGCGACACAGTATTCACATTCATAATGGAAACCTTTACTTATTTATAAAATAACCTACATTAGACTCATTGATGTCATCACCGTTTGCTTGGAGGATCATAGCTGTTAGGTTTCTAATATCCACCATATTTCTTCACACCCAAGAGATTCAAGGCAGCGCTGGGAAATAATGGTTGCCACACATACAGTAGCGTCAATAAGTAGTTTGACAACATGGAATCCCCACACCATGATGTGCCTGTCGCCATGCTTAACAGTGGGTATTTGGTACCAAACATCGTTTGGTCATGGAACATTGTTGAATATTTGAAATTGGATTCTAGTTGTGTCAACTGAGCTCAGTGATTTGATCTGCTTGCCCTCCTGTGATATGTAAGCTGTAGAAATGAATGGCTGGCCTAGTCCAAATTATAATAACGCAACTCTCACACATAACATAGACAAATGGGAAGTCATACTGTGTGCTATTATTAGAAGATGAGCTGCTTATTATAGCTAGAGATGGCAAGTTCTGCAAAAAGTTCTGATCCAGGAGCACATAATGGAGTAGGACATGATCAAGCTAATCAGTGGTTGACCTTCTCTGATTTGCTGGTCAGGATAATTTCATCATGTCTCCTTTCCTTTCTTTGTGGGATAATATAAGAGACATAATAATAAATCAACTGTATTTTCCATGAGTCTGTGGATTAAATATCTAATGGAGACCCAGAAATGTATAAGCATTAAATCATTTTCTACATTCTAAATGTGAAAGGAGGCTAACCCCAGAACTTACCCGACTCGCTAGAGTATTAACTTATTCTTTTAAAAAAAAAATGAGGGATTAGTGCCTGAGATGGAGTTTTAGTCTGAGTAACGTGATTAGCAAGGCAGCGATCAGAGATCGGTATATGCAGACAGAAGAAATTAGGTTGTAGTCACATTTGAAATGTCTTCAGCTAACATATAACTTCTTTTCCATTACTGCCATTACTCTTTATATCTGCGTTCCTTTTGACCTCACAGTTCAGTACAACATTTTAATTTGCTTTTTGTCTTTTTTTATATTGATAAATAAGTTAAAGAGTACAATATGTATTATGCAGATTGAATTACTTAATCAGAATAAATGAAGCTATGCCCCTATAAATCACCCAATCACATTGAATGATGAAGACAATTTAAAATGTTCAATGTCATAATCTGGGAAGATTTGCAATACAGATGCTCTGTGAGAGGATGTGAACTGCTTAAAGGATTTGAAGAGTGGAAGAGGAATCGATGCAGAGGTTTCTTAGCTTGGTCATTTGTAAGGAAATAGTACAAGATAATATCATTTAAGCCTTTATATTTTTAGATGTTTAATGTATCTGGCTTTGAACCCCATTCTAGCATTCTGAAAATTAGATCAAAGCATTTCTTGTTTCAACAAGTATGAGAAGAGATGAGGAGATTGGCCAGGACCAAGAGTTGATCCAGATTAGATCTATTTTGTAGAGACAGGGATTTCATAAAGATACAAAATGTTGGCAGCCTGGCCTCTCTGTCGTCACACAATAAGAATCACACCATCATATACATTGACACAATTGGAGAAAGGGCTTCCGTCAGGGGGAGACAGGGGGCACTCCTTTCTGGGCCTGAACATCTAGGGGGCCCGTGGCCAGGCCCACAGCTGTTGTCATGTGGCTGGAATGGCAGCCGGCTACTCGTACAGTGGCAGGCTCTGCTAAGACGTGCAGAGCCAAAAAATGTTCTAGTATGGGGTATGACGGTGGCCCTGATTGGAGAGGGTCTTGTGTCGTAGTTTATAAACTCATGAAAAGCAGTAGTATTCATCATTCAGCTTGATCATTATGTTGTCTTATCATTATCCTTAGACCCCAGTACATCAAAAGTGTTAGCCTTAAAGCCTTAAGTACTTAAATACACCTATAGCCCATATGCTATTATATAAATCAAATATTTCACACAAATACAATCTTCTGTTGTTCTCTACTAAAATATTATACAATCCCCATTTAAAGCAGAAGTATAACCCAGAGTGACAATCCAGAGTGTGGCTCTGTGTAGATTTTAATAACCAATACCGGTGACCCAGAGCCACACTGTGGATTACTTAACTTCTCCAGCCATGCCTGCACCACCAGGCAGTGTCAGCATCTATCAGGCTTTTCACTGGTTCATCACTGATGCCAGGCAGGTGGGGGGTAACTGTATGTTAAAAGAGGCATGGGTGGAACATGCTTTGGCGGGTGGGAAATACAAAAAGAATGCATGGTAACCTTTCTTGTATTTATCATACCTCTTTAGTAAATGGCATCCTGAAACAATTGGACCACCAGGGAGGTTAATATACTATGTCATGCATTCTTTGGTTAGTTTTTTCACTTCAAAGTCAAAACAGTATTTAAACTGTTAGAGGAAACCTTTAGTTATTTATAAAATAACCTACATTACACTCATTGATGTCATCACCATTTGCTTGGACTATCATAGCTGGTAGGTCTCTAATATCCACCAGCTCTGTGATGTCATCATGGAGGAGTGGAAGAGGATTTAAAGTTGAATCTTCCTATTATTTGCAGATATTAATGGCTTTTTGCTTGGGCGATGCCATGAAGATTCAGCTGTCTAAGTATCAGTTTTCACTGTTTGGGATTTCCATGTTGTAAAACTTGTGCAGCTCTGTTGATCTCAATAGCAGTCCTTTTCACATCGGCCTTTTAATATTGAAATTATATGATATTGTAACACATTTACCACACTGTGAGGTGTGCATGCGTTGGAACTCCTTCTTCTTAAGAGGCCATAGGGAAATGGGGAAAAAATGTATGTTACTTGCCATTGAATTCTCATAGAATACTAAAAAACCCATGAACTACAGCGTAAGCCCTTCATACACGCTTAGATTTTTCGGCCGGCCGACCGACCGCCGTGGGTGCGGCTCGTAAGCTTAAAGAGCCTTAATCACCAGCCAAATTAATCTAAGCCATTACAGTCATGTCTGTAATTCTTAGATCGGTCTAATACTTTAACACAACTACTACTAACACAAAATGTTCCCGTCTAAAGTATGGGTATATCTCCTAATCTCAGAGGGATCTGAGATCCATCAGGGCGGAGCAAACAGTCACAAAGAGTGCCCGGGCCGATTGTGACCCGATGTTTCGGACGATTGACCACGGTCGATCAGCCAAAACTTTGGATCACAATCTATATGTGTATGGGGAGCTTTAGATTCTGCATGATTTATATAATATATTACATGTCAACATTCTTGACAGCAAATTTGATTAGAAGAAGCTTCTTCTCTCTAAAAAGACCACGGTGGCATAGCTAAGGTTTGCAGAAGACATCTGGAATAGTGTCCTTTGGACAGATGAAGCCACAGCATACAGCACATACTAACAGTCAAGCACGGTGGTAGGTTGCTGGTGATTTGGGCTTGCTTTGCAGCCATACGACTGCACCTCACAGTCTTGAGTCAACTATGAACTCATTTGTATACCAAAGTATCCTCGAGTCAAAATAAAACTCTATCCATGTACCTTACTACCATCTCCGAATTCTGTAGTGTCGTCTGATGTTACAACCCTTGTGAATCTCATATTATGACAAGAGATGCAGTCATCAAAGTTCATCATCGAGGTGTATATACTTAATGTTCTGCAGACAAGAGAACAACTAATTTTTATGTGGTGACTTAAAGCGACAAAAACGGCTCCCTCTCTAGGCTCTCCGCCAGGCATTTTGAAATGTTGACTAGTGTGTCTCCTGTACTCAAACAAAATAGAGGTGACCTTCACTTTCCAATACACAGATCTCATTTTTTACTCATGCCTTTGGAAACAGGCTGTTCTTGCCATAAGTTATGATATTTTTAGGCTTCTTTTGTAAGCATTGCCCTTTGTTACTCCCAAATACACATAAAAAGCATCTGTATTGTTATACAACCTAAAACAGAAAAGTAAAATTAATAATCTAGGCATAGACAGATCAAGTGAAATATAACTGTTTGGACTATCTGCTGGGCTTAACAGCTTGACCATTGGGGTCTCCATCTGGTTCCTAGTCTTTATATTAGATGAGATCACACAGCTGAAACACAGAATTCAGGTGACCACTGACTTTAAGGCAAAGACAATGTAAGGGATCTTTGAGCATTGAACTGCCAGCAGCACACCCGTTTTGTGCTGCACACTGGCCAGTACCCAGTATGCATTTTTGGAAGTACATTGGAACTGCAAATGCTGCCGGATACCAATTGCGCATATCAGTGCATTATACCAAGTATAGTGTACCCCACAGCACATGTTTGGCAGTGCGTATGATGACACAGGTTTTCTATGGGAATTGAGGTTGAATAAATACTAATATTTTGCAATATTATTAATAATTATAATTTGCAAAACAAGATTGGATGTTTTATTGCTTTATTGGATGACTTTAGTAGCAATCTATAATGTTTTCCACATCTAAAATAGGAAATCTATCTGTGAACTGAGTAATCTAAATGTTTTAATAATGTAGTACATGTCGCGTTGCAGCAATGTGTGGGGAAAATAATGCCATGCCCAAAAAAATAAAATTGAAGGGTTAAAAAGCGTGTCACAACACCATAGAAAAAAAATATTTGGATAATAGCAGCTTGTTTTCATAGTGACTACAATTATGGTTATCGAAATCTTTAGACAGCTTCAAATATATAGGCAAACATTACATAGGCAGCAAATGGACAATTGTATTTAATGCACGGACAGCAATCAGTGTACAAAATCCAGGGAGCAAATAGCCAATCATTACAACATACTGGTGGAAAGCATGTAATTTTGATAAAATGTGGGTAACAAAAGCACAAATAGAAAGATGTAGGGTGACAAGTGGATGATTGCATGTTGAAGCAAATACTTAAAAACAGTAACAATATGTGAGCAAAGTGCAATTGTGACAATATATAAGCAAAGGTAACAATGTTTGGACTACTAATGGGCAACTGTAACCACAGGGAAAAGGCTAGGGAACCGCCACTACGCGTGCAAATTAACTGTCAACTGTGACAATATATAAACGAATTGTCAATGGAAAAATGTATGAACAACTAAAATACTATGTTGACAGCAAATGGGCCATTGTGACGCAAAATGGAACTCAAGCAAAGCTCCGACAAACCATTAGCAAGACTAGAGCGCTGCTGATGGTATTACTGTAGAGCAGTGGTGGCCAACTGAGTTGATATGGAAAGCCACAAGTGCGGCCCTTGGCATCACTAAAGGGCCGCATATAACATTTTCAAACTATACTGACTAAGCAATTTTTAATGAAAGAATGACAGCAGGCATAGCTAGAAAATATATATAGTCATATACATTGTCAAAGGTTAAAGCCTTTGATTATATCTATGCACCACATAATCTTTGATTCAAAGGTTACATGGCCCTATTCTCAGGTTATGTGCCGCAATATAATACAATCACCCCTTGTTCATTGGTAAATTGTGGCAGAATAGGCACTCACCACTCATCTGCTGATTCCCTGCCAACACTAGAGGAGGAGAGATGAGGGATTTCCTCAGATGCCATCTGGGTCGCTGATTGGCTTTTACATACGTCTATCAGTTAAGTTTATCGCCTTTCCTTCTCTTCTCACTCATCCTATGTCCTATGCAATAACAGTTAGGGCTTGTTTCCATTACGTCGGGAGCCCTCCGCTAAGCGTACACGCTTAGCGGGGGTCCCCGACGTAGCAGATAGACTTACCTGCTCGGCGGACGGGTCTGTCTTCATTGCGCCGACCCGATCCGCCGGTGTCAGGCTGAACGTAGTCGAGTACGTTCAGCCTGTACACCGGCGGATGTCTAAACAGACCATCCGCCGGCAGGCAAAGTCTGTGGGATACGTCGGGACCTCTGCTAAGCGTATACGCTTAGCGGAGGGCTCCCGACGTACAATGGAAACAAAGCCTTAGGCTTTGGGGGCCGCAAGTGGAGGACCACAGTGGGCTGCCGAAGAACTCCCCTGGGCCGCAGGTTGGGCACCTGGGTTGTAGAGCCACAGGCAGAATAGCAATATGAACCTTTCAGGGATGCACTCCTAAAGTATTCTTAACATAATAGCTGCCAATGTGTATGCCCAATTAACCCCCAGAGACCCTGTGTTGTAATATTATAACATCACATTTAAGGCTACAAAAATAAACGCTCCCCCATTTTCTTCTTTTTAAAGCCTCATGTACAGTAAGTATTTATATATATATATATATATATATATATATATATATATATATATAATATTTCTATATTTGGGTTTCTGGTTGTTAAAGCAGGCAAATACAATTTAAATTGGGGAAAAATGCATAATTGAATCCTGATTTCCGATTCCATCAACACAAGCCCAGATACTAGATCTGACCCCTTAAACGGGTCAAATTAGCATTCAGACATATAAAAATAAAAGGAATCAATGTCATTTATTGTTAAAAATATGAGAGTTGGAAGACTACTTTCCTGGGATTACTGAGATGTAAAGCAGCTGGATTTATAAACAAATTCTACACTTGCAAGAGCACCTTCATGCAGAATTCAGCTTACTTCAGATTCACTCTTCTCTATGCTGTTTCTTCCTGGCCATCAGTGACCCTAAGTGACAGCCACAGTTACTAGCAGTAACCTGACTCCTATTGTGCTTAGTGGTTCATTACAACAACTCCAACAGCACTCTTGGTTGGACTGTTTTGATACTATACACCCCAGGTGCCCAACCTGCAGCCTGGGGGCCGCATGGGGCCCTTTGTGTACCCTTTGGCGGCCACTCTCAGTCTTCCACTTGAGGCCCCCGAAACCTAACTTTTATGCATAGGGCATAGGAACTTACCTGTCTGACGAATGGAAGGTTATGCGCCCCATCGATAAAATCGATACCTATGAAGCACATAACCTTTGATGATATACATGACACAAAATGTGCATTACCACACTACAGTGCTCCCTAATGCTTGGAGTATCATTTAAAAAAAATTTGTTATTTAAAAAATGAAACATAATGTCTTCTATGTAATTATTTACCTTAAAAAATCCTTATACAAGTCAGTATAGATTAAAAATGTTATGTGCGGCCCTTATTTAGATTGAAACTATTATGTGCGGCCCTTTTTTAGATTGAAAATGTTATGTGCGGCCCTTTTGTGGCCCTCCATATGTACTCAGTTGCCCACCACTGCTATGCACGTACATATAACATTAGTACAGTGTATATCCTAATTGCAGAAAAAGTGACACGAGAAACTCCACTCTATACTGCTATACAGTAAGGTTATAAATATTTGGACAGGGACAACTTTTTTCTAATATCGGTTCTGTACATTACTGCAATCATTTGAAGTCCAGTGGGAGTTAGAGCTAAAAGTCTGCAGTCCAACTGCATCTGAGTCATTTCATTTAAAATTCATGGTGGTAATGTTGGTAGTCGATTGGCTAAAAAAAAAATTGCTAGCAAAAAATGTGTCTCTGTTCCAATATTTAACTGTATATCAAGACAGCAAGGTTAAGGCTCCATTCAGAAGCTTGGCCAGAAATGCTGCCCAAGAAACACAATTTTCTCCAAACTGCATGCACAAGGTCTGCCATTTCAGCATACAGTAATGTGTTTGAGGTTTGAGGGCCACTGCTGTATGATATATGAAACCAAACTTTTCAAATGGTTGCAGACACAGGAATTAGCCCCCCTACCGTTCCTGACAGCTCCATCTTGTCCAGCACTGACTTGTCAGTCCTGCAATGGATGAGATGGAGTTGTCCGGCGAAGATCAGAGGCCTGGCAGCGCAGATTTTCCATTCTGCGCTGCTACTACTGCGGCTACAATCTTCAGACCAAGCTGCAGGAGGAGAGCGGACCCCTTCCCTTCCCACCCCCCCCCCCCCTGAGTGACGTGATGATGTCACATGGGGGGGGGCGTCGGGAGATTCAAATGTAAATCACACCAGAACAGTTTTCTATGGAGAAGACTGTTCCCAGTGTGATTCCCAGATGTGCCCTTTGCAGTTAACCCTTTTCTCCCCTGATGTGTTCATCAAGGGAAATGTACTGGATACAGTGATAAATGTATCCAGTACAATTTAAAGTAAAAAAAAACACATAACACATTTCCAATTGAATAAAAATTTTATTATGAACAAAATATAAATATAAATACATACTGTTTTGAGATCTATCATACAAAATAAGTATTTTAGAGATTTTATCATTCAAATGATACCTTTTATTTATTAAATTTTTTTATGTATTATATTCAGGATGTCTACTAGACCCTTGTACGGACATATTTTGGGAAGTTACAGGCCTACAATATAAACAAAAAATTCCATTTCAATTGGTGCACTTTTGGTACAGAAATCTCAACCTCAGCAGTGCGCCAGGGAGGTTAATAAAGAGGAGCTCACAAGCTTTAAGAATAAATAAAGCAGCCTGGGTGCTACCCCCAGTACAGTACCCTTTACATATCCTATAACAGGACTAAAGGACATCTAAAGCAGGCTGCACAGTAACATGAATGCAATGTACTTTATATCTCATTCTTGTGCTGGTAAAATATTACATTTTTGCTAAATTTTGTGGTTAGTTTATTAATCCTCTTGGGTTCCTGTTCCTAGGTTCACAGGATGGGGGATTGTCTTCTATCACACACTAACCTGATACAAGTTCAATCCCTCTGTTTATGTCACATTGTGATAAATTCAACCATTAACCTAAAATATCCACAGCATGGGCTGCAAATCTAAACATTTCCCTTTTCCTCTACGGTTTGCGGCGGTTGTCATTGAGCAATGGCTCTCCAAGTGACATATGAGAAGAAAATTATATTTTGTCACAGACGAATGAGAGGGATTTTATATAGTGTTTATTCATAAAAGGAAAAACTACATCGAGCCTAATTACACTTTATAAACATCGCACAAGACGAGGCGCCGAGCTTGTTTAATTACGGCACTATGCAGAAAATACAGAAGCCTGATCTAAAAGTCTATGGTAGTCTTGCCGCAATCATTCGCACATGAGAAATGGATTGTCTGGACACCCAATGCCCTAAACACATTGCTGCCATCCTAAGAATGTTCTGAAATAAATATGGAGATTCCATTCTAATAATAACATGGCTGATTACTGTTTGTAGTCTGAAAGCTGAACTCCAGCAAGACAGAAAGCTGTTTCCTGGTTTATAAATGAAAGCACTTGTCATGGCAGTGACTGATATCCATGATCCTGAAAATCCTTATAATTCAGCTAATAGGGGAAGTTAAGGGGAAGTATACGTTTGTACATCCTTCTGGTAACATTCTTCCATGTTTAGGTTAAAATATCCTGTTGCTTCATTTATACAAATCAGATGTCCATAACTATGTATCTCTAGCCAGAAGAGTGGGAAAGACTAAAGCCCCCCACACACGCAATGATCGATGGCCGATTTTGCCACTGACTGATCGGGGGTGCCCACATGAGGTGACAGATCCCTGTCGCCCCAAAGCTAAGTCAGCCAGAGAACGGACATGTCCGTAAATCTCCCCCATTGAAACTAACGGCTGGCACACAAAGGTTGCCTGCCAATGCTGTGAGCAATGGAGAGCAGCGTGATGACGTCATCACGCTGCACTCCACCGCTCATCGTACGTGTTTTTCATTCACATAATTTTCATCATTCACATAATTTTTAAATTACCGAACTATTAATCGCCGTGCGTGTTCGCAGTGATCTATTGTTCGGGAATCAAACACAGCCACCCAGGGCCATTTCTAGCATGTAGGGGGTCCTATGCAAAATGGTTGACTGGGGCCCCCTTGGAAATGATTTTCTGCAAAAAAGTTGATGTGTGGGGCAGAGCATGAGGGACACCCCGGGGCCCTATGCACCCGCATACTCCAGAAATGGCCAATTGATCCCACTTGAAGTAAGTTTTTATTTCACATGTAGCTAATTTCCATTACAGAGAACATCTTCGTCACCCCCTCTTAGAAGGGCCCCCTAACCTTTCACGCATTTCGCTCTTTCAAGCTTACTCATAGAGTCAAGACTGAGACTCTATGAGTAAGAGTTAAACGCGTCAGAGGCTAGGGGGCCTCCTAAGAAGGGGTGACGAAGATGTTCTCTGTAATGGAAATTAGCTACATGTGAAATAAAGATTTGGGAGTGCGGACATTCTCTGTGGTATGGTGTATGTCTGTAAAGTGAAAGGTGAGTTTAGGATTCCAGAACCCGGAGAATCAGCCTGGAGATGAAGATAGCAGCAAGACAAGGAAAGATACGTGCTTTGCAATATACAGTGGAGGAAATAATTATTTGACCCCTCACTGATTTTGTAAGTTTGTCC
>CM070036.1:132449789-132462049 GCA_036250615.1 Ptychadena robeensis | reverse complement strand
GGACAAACTTACAAAATCAGTGAGGGGTCAAATAATTATTTCCTCCACTGTATGTTTGTGGATGAGACAAATGCGATATTGCAATGTCAGAAGGGTGTAATGCGTGCTACTCCTTATGTTCAAATGGCAATTGAAGAAAGTTTGATCGAACAGGGAACCAACATGGTCCCCATACAAAGTATCAAATGGTAATCGATTGCACAGAGTGGTGAGCATTGATTTACTGTTCAATCAATGAACGCTCATCGATCGAGTGGGTATCAACCCATGTATGGGCACCTTTACACTGAATTTCTTTTAAAAAAATGATTCTGGAGTTCACCCCAAAGCTATATTAAAGTCCAATTGTTTTACTTGTTATTTAAATATACTTCTATCCTATCCTAGTTTTGTTACAGAAAAAAAAAGTTTTGTCTGTTAACCAACATCAAATCGATCAAAACCATTGTCAAAGCCAAACATGTTTCGAAAAGCTGTACATCTCCAGGCAAAACGCCATCATCATGCATGGTCGGTTGTACGGAGAATGGGCCGGGTACCCTTTGTGTGTCGGCACTTAGAGTGTCCCCATCCAAAGTAGTGAAATAAGTCTAAGAATTCGGGACATGTCCGTAATGGATTAGCTCGATTTCACGGCGATCGGGTTGCACACATTTTTCCGGCAGATCGGGTACAAATCAAGCCATTGTTCATGTGAAATTAGTTGATCAATTGAATATTCGTATTAATGTAGAGAGGTCCATTATCAGCAACAATTAGGTAAGCGTTCTAGAGGAATGCTGTGTTCACTAATGTAAGTCTGTCTAAAATGGTTAATTGGTCATTAGAAAACCCTTTTGCAATGATCTCAGTACAGCTGAAAACAGTTACACTGATTAAACTGTCATTTACAGACTAGTTCGGTATCTGTTGCATTAGCAAATGTGAGATATTTCTCCTGAAATGTTTCTATTTTTTTAATAGAGATGGTCCCGAAATTTCAACTTGTTTATTTAGAAGTTCATTTCAAAGTTTCTGAACAGGGTATCATCACCACAATCACTGGAATAGTAGGATTGTGGGAACATTCCAAATAAAGGATTGTTTTGGCACATGTAGCAGTTACATACATTAAGTAAAATTGACATTTCTACTCGTTTTGTGCAATGAGGAACATTCTCTACATCTCCAGCAATTTTGGTACCAAGGTCAGTGTCTTTTGCAATTAACATAAAATCAGCTAGTTGAAAAAATTTGACCATCTCTACTGAGAAATAAAGGTTCTTTAATACACGAAATTGCTTAAATAGCTTTTTGCTCTACAAAGATGAATGGAAGGTCCTGGTGCACGACTGTGTAAGAGAATAAAAAAATCTTACAGTGCAGTTTAACCTCCATAGCGGTATTCCTGCATCTGTGCGGTACAGGCAATTAAAGCTAGTCATACACGCACCGAGCGGCGGCTGATTTCGCCCATGACCGATGGGCAAACGTGCTTGTGGCCGTCGGTCAGCGGGGTGCCCACATGGGGCAACAGATCCTTGTCCCCCCACAGCTCGGTCGGCCGGGAGAACGGACATGTCTTATGATTTCTGGCCGATGCTGTTAGTTTCAATGGAGACTGGCGTCTTCATTGAAGCTAACGGCTGGCACACAAAGGGTGGCCACTGATGCTGTCAGCTCTGGAGAGCAGCGTGATGACATCATCACGCTGATCTGTCCTGCCCTGTCGGCCCCCACTCGGTACGTGTGTGGGGGCCTTTAAGCAGAGTACTGTGTACTATACTGTGTCCCCTCTCTCTCAAACACGGTCTTCTAGTGAAAAATCGGCTCTGAAAACTGGAAGTGACGTCACACCAGGTAATCTTAAAAAGGAACTATGCGTTCCATGTACCATGTTCCATGTGCGAACAGGCACACCCCATAGCAACTCTTCTCACATAGACTTGTATTCCAAAGAGAGTTGTATATGCAGGTGTATATGCAAGCCTGAAGTTAATTAATTCATTTTGATTTAATTATATGTGATGTGCAAAAAATGTAAATATTAAAAAAAAATTAGGTACTATTGCATTGTTGTCTAGTTAATGTGAAGTGATGAAGCTACTCATTCATTTTTATTTCATTTGCAGCTGTTTTTCTATACCGTTGTGAAAGCTATCTATACATTTGGTCACAGTGCTTCACTAATAGCACTCACTATAGGAAGTGCAATTCTGTGTTTATTTAGGTAAGTAGACTATTTTCTATATTCACTATTCATTGTTTTATATTGCAATAAATGAATATTTGTTCAATTGCTGGTTCAAATTCAATAAAATGTATCTTGAAAAAACATTCACTTGGGGTTTGGGCCAAAATCATCTAGCTAAAAACCTCTTAAAGCTAATACAGATCACACGGCAGGAGGCTAATAGGATTGTATTTGATAGTTTAATTGTCAATAATTAATGGCAAACAATGGGTGAAAGTATCTGAAATGTGCCTTGTAATAAGCAACATGGGGTTGGGAGTCTGCCAACATCCAAAATATTCACAAGACATTACATCTAAACAAAGTTTGCCCCAGAATTTGACTCATCACAACCAGGTAGATGGGGGAGAGAGCAGATACAGAATGCTTACATTTGTAAAAAATTAACTGCCATATACATTTATTGTGTTGTTACAGTGAGCATCAGATAAGTCAGGTAAATCACAACAGTCAATGGGTTCCTTCTAGATATGCATTCAGATATGAAGTTGCAAGATTTTTTATGCTCACACAAGTCAACACGTTTGGCGAATTGATTTCACTTCACCAGGACATGAGTGCATAGAGATATCAATGGTCACTGTAAAGGAATATGATAACAACACAAGGGAAAAGGTAACAGGACTATGGTCCATCCAGGGGGTCAATGATATAAATATACAAATCATTTAAACATCGCACTACCTGGGCTAGGTTGCAGTAGACCAATCCGCCTTAATCCGGGAGAATGGACAGCATCGATCAACGGGGGAATGGGGAGTCACGGCAGGCAGGCTGAACTTGTACTTATCATGGGTTCGTCCAAATGGGTGATCTAAGAATAAACTTAAAGTAAGGTCCAGTATAGACAACTAAACTAAACATATTGTTAGGAATGAATGGTATGTTTTGGCTCATTGAATATTATGTGCAGTATTTTGATATTCCGAACATGTGCGTAAAAACACATTGGTGTAAACCAAACCTGAAGGTTACCATCAAGCGCTGTTCACACCTATGTGATTTCTCCATGCATTGGCGGACACATATAAATTCATAAAAATG
The DNA here is from genome assembly GCA_036250615.1 of Ptychadena robeensis. Lineage (NCBI taxonomy): Eukaryota > Metazoa > Chordata > Amphibia > Anura > Ptychadenidae > Ptychadena > Ptychadena robeensis. The sequence goes on along the minus strand of CM070036.1, from coordinate 132,458,772 downwards.
TGAGACATTCTATGCAATAGGCTAGTTCCTGTGCAACATTAGTGTGTTTATGCAGGTCAAGGCCAACGTTGATGTTAATGTAACCATGAATTTTAGTGGTTTTATGTCAACAAGCACCTTCCCTAAAACTTCTGCTTAGTCCTCTTATTTCATTGGCTGGGACAACCAACCCCAAACACTTGATAAACACAAAAACAGCTCTCTATAATGGATGTAAACATACGCATAAATTAAAGATATTTAATTAAACATAAAGTAGATAAAAATGTGACACACCACAGCAGATAGATGCGCACCCTGCCTACGTCATGCGGTGGGACTATGCGTAAAGATGTAAAAAACATGGACAATGCGTTTTATTTTTGGAGCAGAAACACACTTTTCTGGCAATTCTCTTCATCAAACATTCTTTGAGAACTATGGAAAACACAAATAAAAGGATATGAGAACATTTTATTAAACATGTCATGACATTATCAATATCACATCGGCAAATTCCTGTTGGATAGACTCTGTTACTTTTATTTAATCTGATGCCAAAGTTTGTTTTTTGCATTGAATATGTAAAAGCCGTGATTGCTGTTGGGAGACAGTATTAGCCTGCACAGAATTATCTTTCATGACCTTCAAGGTTGAAATGAGAGAGACTCGCTGGGAGGTAATGACCTTAGGCAAGTTAACAATTAAATAATTTACACCAACTGAGCAGCAACAAAATGAGCGGACACATTCAAAAGAGTTTTACATTTTGCTTTTGAGATGGAAAGCTTTTGCATATTACAAATTTTGTAATTATTTATTTATTTTCTAGGCAGTAAAACTAGGACGGTATTTTGTGTGGACTAGGGAAGTTTAGTCGCCTGGTTAGGATTGTATTACTAAAGCCCCCCATACACCTTTCCATACAATTTCTGTACAATCAAATTTTGTTCTACCAAAACCATGTAATATGAGGGCCTTTCTAATCCTTCCAATCACTATGTATTCTATCAGGGAGGTCACTATACTACATAGCAGTGATATATACCTTCCAATCACTATGTATTCTATCAGGGAGGCCCCGGCACTACATAGCAGTGATATATACCTTCCAATCACTATGTATTCTATCAGGGAGGACCCGGCACTACATAGCAGTGATATATACCTTCCAATCACTATGTATTCTATCAGGGAGGATCTGGCACTACATAGCAGTGATATATACCTTCCAATCACTATGTATTCTATCAGGGAGGTCACTATACTACACAGTTGTTGGTAGATCTAATTGGAGTAAATGAGGACCTGGATCACCTGATGCCTGTATCAGATATTGTAGATTCAATAAACAAAACCAACTAGCTTGCTTTAGGAGGCTGCTTGTAATGTACTCGATAGAAGTTCCAAGAGTGTAGCAACGCGGTAGTGCCCCCATCCAAAGTAATGTTCGGCACACAAAGAGTACCCACCAATCCTCTGGGCGACCTGCTTCAGCATGATGACGTCATCCTGCTGCAATCTGTCTTCTGAGAATCCCGCAGCCATCGCCTTTACTCACACACAGACACTCCCGTCGCATTATTACATTTCCTTTGCAAGCCTGTGGAGCTATGTTTTCACCATTGAAAACAACAAATATGACAGTTTACAATGGTCATACATGTTACTGTTATTCATTTACCCCAGGAAAACTGCCATCTACAGAGGCTTAAATTTGCACAGAAGGAAAAAGAAATTTTAAGAGCTCCACAATTCTCCACAATTTTGACAGTTTAGAAGTTAGTAATAATTCAATCTTTTTTAATGGGTGTGGAATGGATTTCAGACCTTACCAGGAAACAGGCAAATAAGCCAAAAATTAAATTTCTTTTCTTCATTTTGGTTAATCTATTGGAAGGCGTTATTACTGCCATCTGTATATTTGTTGGGAATATTGACTTTTACTGTTATAGTTCAAGTTCAAGTGGTAAGAAAATGAGAATGCATCTTATGGTGCAGAGGTGTTGTAAAAGAATATTTTTTTGGGGTCCCATGGGCCTGGATGGGTTTGTCCAGTCAGCCTCTTGATTGGTCGGCCGGAACTATGTGATACTGCACAGTGCCCTGATAGGCAGATAAGGAGCCCATCATGGCAGGAGAAGCAAACATAGTCAGGGGAGTACATACTTACATTTTTGTTACATCGCGCATCTGCAGAGTCTGGTTTTCAGCCTGCTTGCAGCATCCCCCTCTGCCACCCTCTTCCTCCTTGTGTGAGAAGAAAGCCATGATGTCACCTGTATACTGACAGGAAGTGTTCAAATATAGGAAGTGAAGGCAGCCATCTTCTTAACAGGGGCACATACAGTACAACAAATGTCACTATTCAAAACCAAACATAAATAAATAAGTAACTGAATGGAGTTACACTTTTAATCCATTTTTTTTTCAAAATGAGACTATTTTGTTAATGTTGTCTATGGAAGGGTTCTTAAATGAACATATATAAATAACATTGACAATGTGCACATTTTGATGTTGATAGAATAGAATACATTGGTCTCATCTCACAGAAAACACATGCAATCTGCAGAAAAAATACAGCTCAGCAAATGCTCATTTCTTCAGAATCTCTGTATTTTCTCTAATTCTGGACAATCATTGGACATCAACTGCTAATTCTCAGAAACACTTTGGATATGACATTATCACTCTTACAGCTTATGTATACAAGTGTCAAGCAGAAATTATTTTAGTGGATCCATTTCAATATTATTTTTTAACTTTTTTTATTACAGAAAGCTTCATTGTACAAGAAACTACATTCATCTGAATCTGTTCCTCTCATTTATTTTGAAAGCTATTTCTGTATTAGTGAAGGACGATTTTCTGTACTCCGGTTCACATTCCTGTCCTGAGTCTCTGGTAATTACACTTTTTGCATTACATATGATAGAACCAATGGTAATGAGAGATGATTATGAACAAGGATAATTATTGGCTAGAGTATAGCATTTACAAATTCAATTTTCCAAGACCAATGTTCCAAAAATTACATTTCTCTTGTGTATAGTGCCAGGGTCATAAAAATGTGAAAGAGAATTTTGATTTAGGTACTTTCCAAAATAAAATAATGTCTAATTGCCCTCATCCCAATAGTATATACAACAAAAAAAGACATGATCTCTCTGTTTAGCAGAGACTATGGGGACCTTTACGGCCATAGTAAAGTTTATAAAGATACAGATGTGCATTGATCAGTTAGGCATGTAGGAACTAGAGCATTAATGACTAATGATTTTTTTAAAGTTAAATTATTGGTCACTTAAGTCATGGTTGAGTCATGATGTCATCACACAGACATCACCTCCTCTTCCCTCCCGGCCAACACTGACAGAGAAAGAAGGTGTTGTGCTGACTGCCGATCCAAGGCAGAGACAGCATGCACAAAGGTCAGCATGCACACAGAGAGAGAAGGTATTTTGCTTCTCTCTGTGTTCACGCCATTCAGCATGCTGTCTCTGCCTTTGATTGGCAGTTTTGGTGGGGAGGCGAGAGAAGGGAAAACATTTTTTTTTAACCTAGGCATGGAGTTTTTTTTAAGATACAGGAAGATATAGATATAAAAAAAATCAAGAAAGGGAAAACATTGGCAGGGGGAAGAGAGAAAGGGAGGCGAAAAAATCATCCCTCTCCTCTTTCCAATCAGAGGTAGAGACTGCATGCATCAGGCCTTGTGCTTCAATCTCTCGCTTGCTTTGTGCGAACTAGTGTCAAAAAACAGAGAGGCTACAAGGCAACTCCTCTCAGTTGACTCTGACTCTAAAGTATGCGACTCGTCTGTTAAAGCCCTAGAAGGAATTAAAGTTTTTCTGGACTAAATCCTGACCACAGTCCCATTGCACACCTTTGGAATAATTTGGATTGTTGTCCAGCAACAGAATTTGGCCTCCTACATGTAATTGTGGCTTAACAGGTAGTCATGCTGGAAACATGCTCTACGATTTTGTGCAAAGCCTTCCCAGAAGAGTAAGGGCCATTTTACACTAGCCGTGTTCGTGTTGCAGTGCAGCTTGTATATTGTGCCATGGGAAATCTGTTGTACCGTTCACACTGGCCCCACCTTTGTGCTAAAGCATGTTACCACAAATGACCCGCAGCACACATCTTTGAGGCCATAGCGCAAGAGTCTACCATACACTGGTAAGGAATATGCAAGCCCAGCACAATATCTCTAAGCGTCGGTTTATGGTAAACAAAATGCACTTTAGCCAAAGCCCGTGTAAAATGGCCCTAGTTTAAAATTGCCTTGGGTTTTATTTGAATGCCTAATAAGGATAAGCACAAGTTTTTTATTAATTTAAGTTAATTGCAATACCTTTGAACAAGGTATCATCTCTAAATTTCTGTAGATATGAGGAAGGGTTTTAGGAAGATTACAAAAAAACTAAACAAAATTCCTCTAGCACGTGTAGAATTTGAATAAATTAAGTTTAACGTTAAGCCAAACTCTTTACATGACTTAATTGGTGATGATACTATGTTCAAATTCACCTAATTGAAATAAAAAAATGTCCAAATGTCTGTGTATATATTCAGGTTGCTATAAACTTTTGCTCATACTCTGTGGGTAATCAATCACTAAAATAAATACTTGTATTTGCTTTATTGACTGCACTGTACTGTCTTTTTATGTCCTAGGTTGGCTGCAAGATTATTCTGGCGTTTGTTCATTACTGTGTGACAGCAAATTTCTACTGGCTGCTTGTAGAAGGACTTTATCTTCATACATTGCTGGTGGTGATCTTCTCCCCAAACCGACATTTTACAATATATCTGTTTATTGGCTGGGGTATGAGAGCTTTACCACATTGTACTTTATTTTACAGTATTTGATGTATTATGATGTATTATTATTTAGTTATGACCAGGAAGCAATACAAGACTTGTTTAGTTTTAGCAATAGTTCATTATTAATTAAAAATTATTTTATTAGACTTGTTTATGATGAGGCTCAAATGGCAGTAGGACAACTCATTTAACAATTGGGGGCGTTCAAATATATGAATTGTTGTGACAGGTAATGGCTTTAATATCATGTAAAAGTGGTTGAGTGATCCCACTTTAATTTTCAATTGGCTGGGGAAATGCAGCGGACATTTATAAAGAAACAATGTGCATTACCACATGTGTATTAAAGCACCACAAAAATGCACATAGATACTGGGGTTTAACATACTCTGTTCAATTACATTTGAAGGATCATACATAGATGCCTGACATATCCTGACATATAGAGACAACTTCATTTGTTTTTTAAATAAAGATAAACTTTATTATCACTGTAGTAGGCAGAGGAACGGCATTATACTATATAACCAAAAGAGAAAGTTCCAGATATCTCCCATTAAGTAAAAGTTCAATTTTCCTTCCATTAAGTAAAGCTCAATCTTTCGCTCAATTCCCAAACAATCGATCGTGATGCACGTTCCCCGTGATCTATTGTTCGTGAAACAATCATAGCCTACCAGGAGCGATAGATTCTGCTCCAAGAAATTGTTGTTTGAACAGGAATCCAACATGTTTGGAAATCCCTGTTCGATCCCCATTACTTTGGATGGGATCGGCCAAGGATCGATTCCCCCAGGTGATGCGCTTTGATTTGGTTGTGGTTGTGTGATCGTTTGGCGATTGCATTTGAATGCACACCGCTGGAGAATCGAGCTGTGTATGGCCGGCTTAAGAATGGAGGGTAAAGGAATTTTTGAGGCATCCAGTAAGTAAAAAGAATAGTGATGAAACAGTGGATTAGTAGTTCTTTGTGGTATATATATGTATGCACCTACTTATTTATTAGATTCTTAACCTCCTGAGCCTTTGCCACGTGGCACGGTTTTTTCAAAACCGTGCCACGGGCAATCGCGGTGGAGCACAATATGCTCCGCCGTGATTTCCTGCTCAACTGGAGGACCTACACATAAGCCCGGCGTCACTGGAGACGCCGGACTTATGCTGAAGAAAGGCGACGTCCCTCCAGTTTGACGGAGGTCTATGGCGCCGCCTACCCCCGCCCCTTTCGCGTCACCGGTGACGCGATCGGGGGCGGACCCGGAAGCATCGGCATCATGAAACTCAGCCCGAGTTAACTCGGGGAGAACGCTCAGAAGGTTAACTACCTTATTTTCAAGAATTATGTGATCATTTAACAATCACTTTTTAAATACTGGATGCCTCAAAAATTCTTTCACATTCCTTCCTTAAGGTGAAGAAACTGGACATTTCTGTTTTGGTTATATGTTATGTTGGGATGTGGCAACATCATATTCTATGACAGTGGTTCCCAAAATGGGGGGCATGAAGGTATTCCAGGGGAACGCGTGCCCTCATTCTTAACATGCGTTTAAATAGGGAGGGGGTTCAATAATGTAACTAAATGGAAGAGGGGGGCCCTGCAAGGAAAGTTTGGGAACCAATGTGCTATGAGATCAAACATTTTTGGACACAATACTAAGTCACATTTTTTATTCTTTTGCTTACTGACCTCATTTTCTTCTTTCTTTCATAGGTATTCCTACCATAGGTATTATTGTATGGATAGTGACTCGAGTATATTTAGAGGACATTGGGTAAGCATTTCTTAGTTTATTTCTGCAAAACGTTATCTGATTTCCATACATTTGTAAGATCAGTTAATTTGCTTTGGATTTTACCTTTTGGACTGTTTGCCATGGGAATGCTTGGGCTGGGCATGCTGACTGACCACTCAGGGTGGCTGCCAAGAACTAAATTGCACATTTAAAAAAAAAAATAAAAATAACACCTCTGCCTTGACAGAATGTGCACTGGTCACATGATGACCCTGCTTGTAAAACACTTCATGGCCAAGGGCATGGCCATGCTACTTTCACAGAGATAGAGTATGTTGATAAGTCACCCACTGTATGGTTTCTATGGACAGACAAAGTTGTCTCTCTAAGAAAAAATGCCCAAGACTTTAGATTCTTACATCATTTAAGCAATTGGTGAACAAAAAATGCTTTTCACTATATTTGTTCTTCAGACCAAAATGTGTTAGGTAAAGTTCAAAATTATGGTTCACATGCACTACAACCTTTACTGTTAACGTTAGCTTCACAACTATAAATGTGGGATGAAAACAGCATTCTGTTATTTAGGATCAGTGTAGCTGTCATCCAGGTGCAGTTCAGCTTTGTTTACAAATTAATGAAAGAGGTGAAATATGCTATATTCTATATATTAGTCACTGGGGTGGAAACTTATTCTGGATAGAGAACTCATGGAAAAGACCAGATTTGGTTATTTTCAGATCATTTCAACATGCCTCTTTTCTGATTCCTGTAGGCCAAAACAGAATCAGTCAATCAAAGCATTACTCATAAAGAACTCATAAAGTTCTAATGCTTTAGCAAATCTATGATAGTAGAGGTAAAACTTTGAGTGTAATTCCTCATTCACTTTGGCTCCTAAAACCAAACCTACCTTTATCAGAATTAAAATGTCTACGCAAGTTGTTCAGTCCATTCTGTAACATTTCACCTGGCAGGTATGAGAGACCAAAAACAATACAGCACAGTACAGAAGAACAATATGTAGTATTATTAGTTATTTGTTTATTTTTTTTATATTTTTTATCTTGATGGTGTAGATGCTGGGATACTAATGAGCACAGCGTTCCATGGTGGGTTATAAGGATACCGATCATCATTTCTATCATTGTGAGTAAACGTCTATCTATAGGTTTACAAGTTCAAGGCTTCTTAGGATATGTTTCCACGGAGTCCCTGAGTCGACCAAGGTCCCTCCATCATGCATTCGTTACAGACAGGGGGACCTCTCTGCCCATTGTTCTATTCCTTCACGGTGCCGGAAGTGATGATTGTGAAGGACCGGAAGTGGTGTTATGTAATTTTTAACTATTTTTTTAAGGGAAAACGGTCTATTGATACCCATCTGATGGTAACAGATTCAATTCATTGTCCATGGGTGCGTCAGCACACTCATACTTGTGTTGGGATCCAATGGCTACCTCAACTACCTCAGCAATGCATTACATCAAAGCATGTGAAAACTAGTGATGAGCGGCATAGGCACTATTCAAATTCACGATATTTTGCGAATAATTCTACTAACATTCAATTCTATATTCATGAAAATTCGCAATTGCGTGCAATGTAGATTCGCAATTATGATCGCCTCGCAATAACTTCAAAATTAATGGTCACATGCTATTTTTTTGTCGCATTGTGAATATATATTCGCAATCCATGCTCATAAGCATCCCGATTGCAAATACCGCTAATATATATTGCGAATATCCACGGCCATATTCGCGAAATTTTCGAATTCTCGAATAGCCAATATTTGCCGAATATATTCGCAATTCAAATATTCGGGCTCAACACTAGTGAGAGCACGCTAATTGATTGACGTACCTCAAATGGAGGGGTTTTGACGCCATGGAAACATAGCCTTAATAACAGCTATACTTATTTAAACATGGAACTATACTTACCTATTGTACTCCTAGTTCCTATCAATCAAACCTCCTATTAAAGGGACAAAAAACAGTAATTAGTAAAGACCAATTGTCCCACCAATCGGTCAGATTCCCACATGTTATATTAATTAACTATAAATTTGATGTATCACTAAAGATTATTTCACTTTTGATGTACTATATCTTAGTATATATCTCACTTAAAATGCACATGGGATTGTCTTAAAATACCAATATGTTTCTTTTTTTTTCCTAGGTAAACTTCTGCCTATTTATTAATATAATTGGAATCTTACTTCAGAAGCTAAGATCACCTGACGTGGGCGGCAATGACCAATCCCAGTTTAAGTACGTATTTAAACACATTAACGACCTTTAGTTTAGCATTGCTTTGAGCATCATTACAGTTTACTCATCTTCATTTGTTAAAGCGGTTGTAAACTCAAAAAAAAAATCCCCCACATACATTACACGGACAAATTACACACCTGTCAGCAGTATACA
>CM070036.1:132425137-132449689 GCA_036250615.1 Ptychadena robeensis | reverse complement strand
CCCCCCCCCCCCAAAGTGACGTGATGACGGCGGGAGATACAAAAGTACGGAAACAGTTTTCAATGGAAAAAACAGTTTTCAGTGTAATTCCCCAGATGTGCCCCTTTGAAGTCAACCCTCTCTCCCCTGGTATGATGTCACCAGGGGAGACAGGGTGCCAAAGGGTCATGTACTGGATACAGTGATAACTGAATCCAATACAATTCAAAGTAAATAAAAAACCAACACAAAACACATTTCCAATTCAATAAAATGTTTTATTATAAACAAATATATATACATACTGTTTTGAAATCTTTCATACAAAAGAAGTATTTTAGAGATTTTATCATTCAAATTATACCTTCTATTTATTTATTTTTTAAATGCAATTTTTTTTTACATAATGGTGTGTTTTAAACATTATTATAGTCAGGGTGTCTACTAGACCCTTGTACGGACATATTTTGTGAAGTGACCGGCCTACAAAAAAAAAAAATCCATTAAAGTCTATGGTGTGGTTTTGGTACGGAAATCTGGACCTCACAAGAGCGCTAGGGAGGATAATCAGAAATAGGAAAGGAACTAAGTGGGTAATGTTATTGAACAATAATACCATTCTATGCAGTAGCAATATTTAGCTTTAAGAAATCAGATGAGATTTTTAAAATGATCAACATGCAGTACACTTCATCAGTGACAATGAATTGGAAAATATTGTAAATGCAGATGCTGTCCTCTGTTTGTCATGAAGGCCCTCTGCAACCCGTACTATGTAAAAATAATATAATGTATGCGTGTACACGTTAGTGCAGACAATTAGTGTTTCCGAGAGGTCAACAATGACATCCTCCATGTTTATATTGCTACCGATATGCACTGTCTGATTTATTAATTGTCCTCCATGAAGATGATAGACTGGCTGAGTTTCTGAGGAATCTGAGGATTTTCTCAAATGACCAGTTACTGCAAATGGATTTATCTAGAAATATACTAAGGCTGTCAAACTCAAACACACAGACGACCGAAATTGGAACAAAGTTGCTGCCCAACCTAGATATTTATGGCAAAATGTCTGCAAATGTGGAAGTTTTTCCTTCTCATCAGATGTAACGGTGAACATTTTTACATGGAAACAAACTGAATATTGGCTTAAATGTTGATTCCAGAAGCATAATACTATAGCACATGTGACATCAAATGTCAAATAAAAGACACATCTGTGCCATTACTTTCCTAAATAGAATGTAAAAACAATCTCACACGCCAAATATAATTTAATATTGATATAATAATAATAATATTTAATAATAATAACAATATTAATCTGCTTGCTAAGCACAGTGTCTAAAGGTGCCATACACAGGTCGATTTCCCACACGATTCCTGGCCGATCGATCACCGGGCGCGTGCACGCCGATCGATCAACAAGGAATCGAGTGCAGCCCACCTTGACCGATCAACCCCCGATCGACATGGCCCCCAAATCGGATCGGCCAGAGAACCAACCTGTTGGTGTTTTCTGATCGATTGGGCACACATCAAGGGGCGTTGACATTTGTTAATCGATCGACTGGTAACAGAATCGTCCAGGAATCGGTGGCCTAAGGTGTTAGGCACAGACTTGTATGGTCGATCGATCGACGCCTGTGACTTCACCGGAATCGATCGGAGAGTTGATCAATCGCTCACGAATCGACACGTGTATGGCTAGCTTAAGTTATGAGGTAACAATCCTGTGAGGTCGTGATGCTCCAAGATCACCAATGGCACCATAGCCTGATGTCCACCTGTGGTGTCTTCCACACGCATACCCCTCCTTGTCCCCCCCCCCCCCTTCCCTCTATCTACCTTTTCTACCTTCCTCCCTTTTCCCCCTCTCGTCCTTTCCTCTTTTTGCCCCCTCTGTTTCCCCCTTCTATGTGTGTGTTTATGTACTTATGGTTTGTTAAATTTTGTTGCCTCATGTCATTCCGGAACCTAATTCTTAAGGCTCTGTGGGTGAAGGTCGAAGTATATATGCACTGTCGGACCTGGTGAATCCCCATGGGGGTCCGGTCGCACTGTATGGTTACTGTTTGACTATTGAATACACTGCGGACCTATGGTAACACCTTCTGTTCGCCCTTTTGTACTATTACTCATTGTGACAATGGAATGTACATGTGTGTGCTAATTATTTGTATTGTAAAAATTTTCCCCAATACAAAGTTATTGTTTAAAAAAAAACAACAATAATAATAATAATTATAATTTGATAGCCTGACATATATACACATTATATATAGACTGCCTGGACCATAAAGAAGTCACCAAGAAAAAAACAGGTCCAGAGTTGCATACATTTTTCACCATCTTGCATGATGATGGTAGAGTCTTCTCCAGCACATCCCACAGATTCTCAATGGGGTTAAGGTCTGGATTCTGTGGTGGCCAATCCATGTGTGACAATGATGCTCCTTGAACCACTCTTTCACAATTTGAGCCCAATGAATCCTGGCATTGTCATCTTGGAATATGCCTGTGCCATCAGGGAAGAAAAAATCCATTGGTGGAATAACCTGGTCATTCAGTATATTCAGGTAGTCAGCTGACCTCATTCTTGGAGCACATACTGTTGCTGAACATGCAGTAAGTATCCAATAGGTTTGTACCTATTTGCTTAGTTAAATACCGGCAACTTTTTGTCCAGGCAGTGTATATTATTTTGTATAGTATACTATCTAGAAAACTTGGTAAAGTCTAAGTGCAGAGACATAATTTATCCTCAAGGACATCAAATTTAGAGCATTAGGAGACAGATCAATTAAATCCATTAGCCTTCAAAGACGTTAGAAGTTTTTAATATCTTAAATTGTCGACTTGATATTTTCTGGTTTATAAGTGTATATAATTACTTGCAGAAATTTTATATTTTTACTACAGTTGCAAGAAAAAATATTTTTGAGTATTAAGCATAACATGTAAACATTTACAGTTCAGGGTGGAAAAAGTATGTGAACCTTTCGACTTTATAACTGGTTGACTCCTTTGGCAGCAATAACCCCAACCAAACGTTTCCTGTAGTTGGAGATCAGACCTGCACAACGATCTGGAGTAATTTTGGACCATTCCTCTTTAGAGATGGTCGAATTTTTCGACTTGCAAACTTTGTGAGCTTATTGCAAAGCCCCTGAAAATTGTATCATCACCAAACTTGCTGGAGATGTAGAGAAGGGTTGGAGGAACATTTGAAAAAAATAAGTTTTGCTCTAGCACATGTAGTTTGTGCATAAATTAAGTTCAAAGTTAAAGTCAAAATTCCGATTTTCGAATTTTTTACTTGACTTTGAACTTAATTTGTGAAAAAACTATTTGTGTTAGAGACTTACTTTCTTTTTTGTAGTATACCCCCAACCCTTCTCTACATTTCCAGCAAGTTTGGTGATGATACCATACTCAGGGGCTTTGCAATTAAGTCGAAACCGGCGAAATGGTCCAATTTTTGAAAAAAAATTCGACCATCTCTATTCCTCTTCACAAAACTACATATGTAGCAATATTCTTAAGGTGTCTGGTATGAATCGCTTTCTAAAGGTCATGCCACAGCATTTCGATCAGTTTGAGGTCAGGACTATGACTGTGCCACTCCAAAAGGCGTATTTTGTTCTGTTGAAGCCATTCTTTTGTTGAATTACTTGTATGCTTTGGGTCTTTTCCTGTTGCATCACCCATCCTCTGCGGAGCTTCTGTTGTTGGACAGATGGTCTTACGTTTTTCTGCAAAAAGTCTTGATAAACTCTGGAATTCATTTTTCCATCAATAACAACAATCAGTCCAGGCCCTAAGACAGCAAAGCAGCCCCAGACCATGAAGCTCCCCTCGCCATGTTTTGCAATGGGCATGAGGTTTTGGTGTTGGTGTGCTGTGTCTTTTTTTCTCCACACATAGTGTTGTGTGTTTTTTCCAAACAACTCAAATTTGGTATCATCTGGTCACAGAATATTTTGCCAGTAGTACTGTGGGACATCCAGGTGCTCTTTTGCAAACTTCAAAAGTGTTGCAATATTTTTTGGACAGCAATGGCTTCCTCCATGGTATCCTCCCATGTACTCCACTCTTGTTAAATTTTTTCCTTATTGTAGATATGTCAACAAAAATGTTAGCATGTGCCAGAGATTTCTGTTAGTCTTTAGCTGACACTCTAGGATTCTACTTTACCTCATTAAGCATTCTGTGCTGTGCTCTTGCAGTTATCTTTACAGGACGACCACGCCTAGGGAGAGTAGCAACAGTGCTAAACTTTCACCATTTGTAGACAGTCTGTCTTAGTATTGGTCTTCTGAGAGCTCTTTTCTGTAAACCAGGGTTGACATCAGACAATGCTTCTTGAAACCAGTAAACCCAAAACTGGTGTGTGTTTTTAAAGGGCAGGACAGCTTTCCGCAACACATATATTATCATCACACTGATTGGACTCAAGGTTGTCTTACTCTTGGCTCCATTAGCTCTTGGAGAAGTCATTAGTCTAGGGGTTCACATATTTTTTCACCCTGCACTGTAAATGTTTATATGTTAATGCAATAAAAACATATAATGTTTGTGTAGTATTATTGTGTTTTTCTATTGGTGGTACTTTTGTATTACCAATTCATGCAATCCCAAAGGGTTCACATACTTTTTCTTGCAACTATATTTTCTTAGTTTCATACAAAGCATATTGGTTAGTAAGTTATCGTGTTTTTTATTTTTCGAGTTTAGTGAAAAATTTTTTTTAATGTTCCTACAACCCATCCCTACGTCTTCAATTAACTCCTAAATAAGCTAGATGAAATTTTGTAACCATCCCTACTGGGTGTATTCTATTCCTGTAATATATATTTACCCACAAAAGAAATTGTGTGTCTTTCCATCTAGTCCAGAGTCTAAAAGGTATAATTGTCATACAATGCAGATTAAACTAGTATATATTTTATCTGTTTTTCCATAGGAGACTCACAAAGTCCACCCTTCTGCTTATACCATTGTTTGGAGTCCACTACATGGTGTTCACCGTTTTCCAAATGCCCAGTTTCAGTGATTGCCAGATATGGTTCGAGCTTTGTGTGGGATCATTTCAGGTAAATGAAAAATATATATATCTGAATATACTTGATAATATGGCAAATGGTCATGTATTGGGCACAGTAGCCCGTCCATCAGTAATTTAATCTAACTGATCTAACTCCAGTAAGCTAAAATCTAATGGGTTTTTGAGAATCAAACTTTACATAACATCATCATTGTTCTAAGGTTTGTTTTCACTGTAGACACTATAATATATATATATTATATATGTGTTATTGTTTTGCAGGGGCTGGTTGTCGCCATTTTGTACTGCTTTTTAAACACAGAGGTATGTATTTTTGTACACTTATGGTTCCTAAAATGTCTCCCAAATAGCTTCATTTAAGTGTTTACTACCTTCAACCTTTGCAGCACTGTTTGGCACTTTAGGGAATCTGTTACCCTCCCTTCATGCCATTGTCTGCTGTTACATGTCAGTTAGAGGCTGTAAAAGGTAGAAGACACAATAGTGTATAAGGGTGTATAAGTGCTGTTATGTTGCAGATGCCTTCCTTTAGGATTTGTTTTATCCTAAATAGACTGCTTCAATATTTATGCAAATTAATGTTTTATGATTCATATGTGAATTTCCATTGGATGGTCTTTGAATTTTCAGCATGACAGAGAAATCTCCTTTTATTGGACCAGAATGAAAATTGATGAGCTGAATAAAGGTTGTGTGTGGGGTGACTTATCTGGACCATGACTTTTATCAAAGGCACATTACCAAGTGCTGAGGACCTATAGATCATTCCTGTCAACCCTCCCACTTTGGCCGGGAAAGTCATATATTTTATGAGTCTTTCCTGGCCAAATCCTCATTTCAATAAAACCCATCATTTCCTGGATTTTTAACATAGTAGGTGTTTCTCTTCATCCTATGTTCTCACCCCACTTGTGCAGATGATGGAAGGTGGAAAGTTAAAAGGAAGAGTAAGGTCCCCTCCCTCCTAAGTTATACAGCCAGCAAATATGAGGGAGAGGGAGAAACGTCCCCATGCCAGAAGTGTAATTGTGGACCATAATTTCCTGTATTTGGAACGTAGATGTGGCGCTCCAGCTCCGCACATCGGCATTCCAAATACTGGAAATGACTCTCCACGATGTCACTTCCTGTGAGTTTTCCCTTATTAGCTAAGGGAATAGTGTTGAGCGAGAAATTCGAAATTTGAATATATTTGAAGAATATCCGACATTCCAGAATTCACAATATTTCACGAATGTGCACTAGGATATTCGCAATGGAGGATATTCGGCATATTATGCTTCAACATTTTTAACTGGCATACAGCGCGAATATTTGTGCGCATGAAGAAGAAAGTCTGTAAAGCTTTGGGTCATTGTCCTGTTGCATCACCCATCCTCTGCGGAGCTTCAGTTGGCGGACAGATGGTCTTACGTTTCCTGCAAAATGTCTTGATAAACTCTGGAATATATTTTTCCATCAATAACAACAATCCATCCAGGCCCTGAGGCAACAATGCAGCCACAAACCATGATGCTCCCTCTGCCATGTTTTACAGTGTGGATAAAGGTTTCGATGTTGGAGTGCTGTGCCTTTTTTTCCACGCATAGTGCTGTGTGTTTTTTCCAAACAACTTAACTTTGGTTTCATCTGTCCACAGAATATTTAGCCAATAGTGCTGTGGAACATTTGGGTGCTCTTTTGCAAACTTCAAATGTGCTGCAAAATTTGTTTGGGACAGCAATGTCTTCCTTCGTGGTGTCCCCCCATGTATTCCATTCTTGTTTAATGTTTCTGAATGGGGGATATTCGTCATATTATGCTTTAACATTGGTTACCGGCATACAGCGCCCATATTTGTGCATTACGAATGGATTCGCGAAATACACACAGTGCTCGTACTGGCTAAGTTCACAGAATGGTTCACGAAACTTTGCGAATAATTTTGAACAGCTAAGCGTGATGTAAGGCAATAGAATACAGTTGAATTGAATTTTACGAATTTCGAATGTTCCTTAATATTCCTTTGCAAAATTACGCAAACTCTAATATACCATATTGCGCTCAACACTATAAGGCAGTGGTTCCCAAACTTTCCTTGCAGGGCCCCCCTTATCTATTAAGGAACATTATTGACCCCTCCCTCCTTATTCAAACATAGGTTATGAATAAGGGGCTACGCCCCCCTGTAATTCCTTCGCTCCCGCCCCCCAGTTTGGGAACATTGCTATAAGGGAAGACTTGACAGGTATGGTATTAACATGTGATCAGCACTGTAATAAACCAGCAAAATAAGCCTAGCTCTTTTATTATTACTTCACCTTGATAAGATTTGAGTGCAGGTCTATTTCAAAATAAAGGGCCTTTGGTTTTCCTGATATTCTGAACATATTTTTTATACAAAAATCAAAAAATGTTGTTTGTTTTTTAGTTTCTTTTAAATATTTCATGATACCTGTTGGCTGTAGATAATAGTGTTTGTATCACCTTTCAGGTCCAAGGAGAGCTGAAGAGGAAATGGGGGAGTTTTTATGTGAACCAGTACCTAACCCGAGACTACCGCCTGCACAGTCTATCAATTTCACGGAACGGCTCTGAATGTGCTCCACAATTCCACCGAAACTCAAGAGCTCCATCCATCATGCAAACAGAAACTTCTATCATATAATTATCACCGCTACAAAATGAAATATCTCAGCGTAAGGACTGCTGAAGATTCTACGCAGCTACAATGGCTATCAGTGATTAAAAAAAAAACCTTTAACTTCAAGATGTTCTATTTCACATCTGATGACCAACAAACTTTTATATGAACTTCTGGACTTGATGTTGCACTTACCACTCTGTCAACTGTTTCTACCATACGATTTTAATCATGTAATTTATTATGTCTGTGTATCTTTATGTTTTGTGGAACATATTCCGTTTTTTGAGTATTAAACTGTACCGTTCATTTGTATGGACTTGGTATAGGCTGACAGATATTGCGCATTATGTATATTTGGGTACCATATATCTAATGTTGGAAGATATCTCTGTTTTACAAATTCCTTTACCATTTATAATTCTTTTTTTAGATGGAGCAAACTACTTTGTTACAGGTGCGTCCACATGCTTTGCATGTCTGTATGGGCTTTTAGATATGTATTTACAAACTGTTTTTGGCATGATTGTCTAAAACGTAAGATACATGGATGTAAGCAGAGCTAAAGCTATTACCAACCACCATTTTAGAAGTAAAAATGTGCCTAAAGTATTTCTGAACCTATTTTTTTATTTTATTTTGGATAGCATGGGAAAAGTTATAATCTTTCACATGTTCTTCTGGGCTCTCTTTATTAAAGAGATTTCCCCTTTTTTTTGGTTCTTTTTTTCCCAGACAGGAAGTGAGGGAAAATCTGCAACAGAGAAATAGAAAAGAAATGCTTAAGCTGGCCATACACCTTTAGATCCCACTGTCAGATATCCTTTAGATCCTGGGTGCCCAACCTGTGGCCCGGGGGCTGCATGCAGCCCTTTGGGCATCCTTCAGCGGCCCTCCTCAGTCCTCCACTTGTGGCCCCCGAAACCTTACTGTTCATGCATAGGGCATAGGAATTCATATGGCATCAAGTATAATTTAAAATGCGTTTTGTTATTTAAAAGTGAAAAATAATGTCTTCTAGCTCTGCATGCTGTCATTTCCACATAAAAAAAATGCTTATACAAGTCAGTATAGATTGAAAAAGTTATGTGCGTCCCTTAATTGATGCAGAGGGCCGCACTTGTGGCCCCCCATATCAACTCAGTTGCCCACCACTGCTTTAGATCTACCAATAACTATGTAGTGCCGGGTCCTCTGCGATTGAACACAGGTAGACTTAATTGTTTAGAAAGTCCCTCATATTACATGGTTTTGGTAAAGCAAATGGAGATCTAAAGGGAATCTGAAGGTGTATGGCGACCCTACTGTTGCTGTTATTTCCTTCAGGTCCCCATACACGGGTCCGATTCCCAAGGGATTCCGGGACGATCGATCGCCCGGAATCACGTGAAGCCCACCTTGCCCGATCGATCACGTCCGATCGATCCATCTGCCAGAGAACCAACATGTTGGTCTTTCTGATCCGATTCAGCACACATCAGGGGGAGTTGCCATGTGTGAAGTGATCGATTGGGCACAGAATCGCCCAGGAATCGGTGGCCCAAGGTGGTAGGGACAGGCTTAATTGGGCGATCGATCGGACATCCGATTCCCTCTGGCATCGCGGAATCGATCGGATGGGTGATCGATCGGCCATGGAATCGGAACATGTATGGCTAGCTTTCAACTTCCTGTTCTGAGATGACCGTGCTGATTGGTGGTAACACTGTTATGCTCTGACCACAGTGATTACCTGTAACTATTAAAGTGTAAATAAGTAAAGGGACCATTTAACCTTACCTACATTCCCCAGCCACAGATAAGTACTAACCTCAAATCGATAATCATTGTTCCACTATTTCTGCCAGGCTAAAATTCCCCATCTACAGTATGTCTTCTATGGCCCCTTCTCTGTATAGCCTCACAAAACATTTTGGGGGACTTATGCCATTCAGAAAATTATAAAGACTAGTATCATAGATTAAAGGTAGAAACACACAGGTTGATTTTTCCCAGATTTTTGCACAGCCGAGCGCCATGCGCGTTCACGGCCCTGAGCTGCGCAGAAATCTGTGAAAAAATCTACCCGTGTATGCCGTTTTCCGAGCAAGATCAATAGATCTCGCTCAGCCGAACAGATTACCAACATGTTGGTAAACCTTGTTCGATATTCTTTTCTTTGAATAAGAAACCGCGGTTCCCCATTCATAGTATAGACCGGCTGACAGCTGGCTCCCAATATGGGGGAATCACGCTACTGCCGAGATCTGTCTGTCGGCTCGAATATAGAGCCGTGTATTCCAGCCTTAAGTTGGATAGGTCAGGAAAAGGAAGATAAAGTATAATTGGATTTTCTTTTAATTGGACTCTGGCTATAGGTGTTTTCAGTGAGAGAGGCGAGTAGTGCCACTGCTGCCTATTCTTAATTGCCATGGGTTGCCAACTTTCCTCTTTAAATGCTCAAGACATTCAGTTCCCAAGCAAAAAGTAGATTTAAACCCAACCAATAAACCTTATATAGGATCTGAAAATACAACATGTTTTCATTATTACCTGTGTTCAGGCATGTCCTGTGCTCCTATAATTTTCCTCAATCTTTGTGAAGTATAGAGATGGCAGAATTTTTTGTTTTTGAAAATGTGACTAGTATGGTATCACCATACATGCTGGACATATAATGAAGGGTTGAGGGTATACTACAAAAAAGAAGTCGCAATTTTGAACTTTGTACCTAATTTATGAAAAAACTACATGTGCTAGTTCCACAACCCTTCAAAAGTGTTCATATTACCTACTCCAGGTGACAGTGATAGGTATCCTAAGCCCTTTCAATGACACCATGGAAGTGCATAGAGGGCTAGACTGGACATGCAATTTAAACAGATTACATCCCCCCCAAAAAATAATTATACCAGTAGTGATGCCTGATCTGTCCACTCAGCGGTCCATCGCATGTTCACAGTCTGCTGGCCAGTTGGACACTTCTGACTCTCATAAATTAACAATATAATCAAAAAAAGTGTAATTTCATTTTCTTAAAAAAAATAACATTAAAAGAAAACAAAGATATGGGGTCCCCCAGAGCATACCAGACCTCCTTTTAGCAAAGGGTCTGGTACATTCTGAAAAAGGGGGACCCTGAACAGCATTGGGCCCCCCAAAAGATACCAGACCCAACAAAAATGATAAATTACATCCTATGAGTGTTAAGATCTACTTTCAATGTATCACTTTAGTGCCTTACTTGCGTTTAATGAAATGAGGGACCAATATGAGTCCAACTTGCCAGTCTTCTGCCAGCCATCTTTTAACATTTGATTAAGGTGAAAATGTTATTTCCAAAAGAGCGATCCCCAAATGCTCAATATCACCTAACCATCAATCTCTAAGCAAGTCTTAGGAATGTCCAGTTACTGCAAATAAAATGTTGCTTATGGGTTGTGTGTGTGGCGAACTTTAAAAGATTACCTTAAATATCTTTAGTGTGTAAGATTAGATACAATATATTGGGGTCCTCAGTCCTGTGATGTAGAACTGCCTGTTATATGTAGTCTCAGGAGACATTTTGCTAAGGAGCTTTGCTGGTAAATGTTCTTGTGAATTGCATTTAATATTTTCTTTTTGGGCAATTAACAATTTTATTATTTATATGATAATTGATTTATGTAGTGCCATCACCATCCATAGCGCTGTACAAAACAGGAAACAAATATTGGTTATTAATACAAACATATGACATAGTAACTAATGCAGAAAAGCCTGCAACACATAGGGAGAGCCCATGCTAGCTTTAATTCCAAAGTAATGCTAGGCATGCACTGCTCGATGCCCGTGCGATCCAGGGACCATCTGAGCTTCCTCGATATCGAGCCGCAGCACTTCTGCATCATCGATCTCGTCCGATGCAAGGAAATCGAACAGAGTTTACCAACATGATGGTTCCCTGTTCAACCAAGCTTTCTTTGAGCAGGATTAGTTAATCCCGCTCAAAAAAGACTGCGCGGCTTTTTTGAATATATTCAAGCACAATTGAGCACCATGAATGTCCATGGCACTCAAATCTATAAAAAAATTTTTAGCCTAGCTTTATTTGGGTGGGGGTAATCAGTGAACACAATTATTGGGACAATGTGAATAAAGGTATTGGGGGATAGTAAATAGTTATTGGGGCGGGGGTGGTAATGAGTGTATAAAGTTATTAGGGGAGATGGTAATGAGTGAAAAAAAGTTATTGAAGGGGATGGTAATTCCTGAACAAAGTTATTAGTGAAATGGTAATGAGTGAATATAGTTGTTGGGAGGATGGTAATGGATCAACAAAGTTATTGGGTTAATGGTAATGTGTGAATAAAATGAATATCAGAAGGTGAAAGGTGAAAAATGTGTTGACTGTGTTGGTCAGGTAAGATTGCATCCTTGTCTGTAAATGGGAAATTTTAGGGTTTACTTAAAGGTTTCCAGGCCTGGAGAGTGATAATTATGTATGAAAAGGGAACTCCGGAGGGGAGAAGTTCATTGCAAATCCTGTCATTGTGATTTCTTAGCATTAGCATCATACTGCTATCCATTATAGAGGAATTCATTTCTAAGATTAAATTTGTCTACAACAAATCAGATCCTTCTCAATATCCCAATGCTGGTGATGCAACGGGCAACAGAAATCTATTAGCCCAGATGTGTAATAATATTTGCAATCCTGTATTTTCCTATAATGTTGTCTAAGGAGGTTCATTTTGCTAAGTCTTTCCATTGTAAATAGGGGTATTCCATGTGAAGACCCCCTTCCTGTATCATGCATTCCTAGGGCTGATGTGCATAAGTAGGGTTTCCACTAGTGTTGAGCTTGAATATTCGAATTGCAAATATATTCGACGAATATCTGCTATTCGTGAATATTCGCGATATTCTGCATTGGGATGCTTATGGCCATGGATATACCAGTATATTCGCAATTCAAAGGGTAATCGCGAGGTGAATATAATTGCGAATATATCTTTGCAATGCGCTCGCAATTGCTTATATTCGCGAATATCGAATCGAAAATTATAGAATTATTCGCAAACTATCGCTAATTTGAATATCGCCTATGCTGCTTATTCCTAGTTTCCACTTGCTGGATACTTTAATAGTAGATAGATCTGACTTCTTCCAAATGGTATTAATACAATAAGATAAGACTGCCTATTATTCACAAACAGTGTGGTTTTCATGATATGACGCATTATTGAAACTCTAGTAGTGATGTCATTGTATAAGGTTTAATTATTTATACATTGTAGACTGGGACATGGCCTGGAAAGAAATGATGATGTCCAATGACTCCAGATTTATAAGAATTACTATGCAGAGAACAATCAATGTGGAGAGGCCTGCAACAATTAAACATGTAAAGTATAATACCTACAGGATATCACACTACTAACTCATAATAAACTGTAATTTTCAGATTCTTCTGTATATAAAACATAGTTGATATTTTTATCTGACAGACGCACTGTCATTTGTATTATATGCTTAATTAAATATCTGCGGGAGTTGTTTGATGTGTTTCATTATGTACATACAGGAAGATTACCAGGTTTACTTTTCTTTAAATTAAAACTGTAGCGAGACTATGAACATTCAATTATTTACAAATCTTCAAATACCAGGAAATACGTTTATTAAAGAAAAGCTCTTAAGGCCCCATATGCCTCAAAATCTTACCATACAATTTCTGTACAATAATATTTTCTTCTACCAAAACCATGTAATATGAGGACCTTTCTAAAACTTCCAACCTCTATGCATTTTATCAGGGAGACCTAGCACTACATAGCAGTGATATATACCTTCCAATCACTATGTATTCTATCAGGGAGGACCCGGAACTACATAGTTGTTGGTAGATCCAAAGGAAATTGTATGGAGTGATCTAAAAGTGTATGGAGGAGCTTACAGACACTTGTAGCTGCTGCCACTGTGGGGTAATTCTTGATCAAAATTTACAGTGAAGGCATCCCTCGCCTACTAGCGGTAAGTAGCCATCACATTTTTTTAATACATTTAGAACAGGAAATGGAGGAGATCAGAGATATAATCTGTGGGATCCCAGCTAACCGGAGGAGTCCCGACGTATAATGAAAACAACCCCTTAAGGCCCCCATACACACTTATATTTCCACCTGATTTTTCGGCCGATCATGTTGGTCGATAGACCAGAAAATCAGGCGGAAATCTAAAGCTTAAAAGTGTTATTCAGGCCAAAATCGGCCACTTAATTGATCAAAGCCATAACGGACATGTCCCTAATTTCTTAGATCAATGTAATTACTTTGATTGGAGAACAGCATCCCCGTCCACAGTAATTCCATAGTAATGGTATGGCTTCACTGTGTTCTCGGTGGAGGCAATCCCCATATCTGTCTGCAGTTGCGGCTGTACTGGATCTGACGGCCGGAAGGTAGTGCAGTACGTCAATCTACATCGGCTCCGGATCAGTAGAACGGGAACAGCCGCCGCTGCAGAGAGGCTGCTGAAGACAGGTAATGTGGATTGAGAACACGTGTGGAGACTGGCACACAAAGGGTGCCAGGGCAACTGTTTGCCCGATTTTTTGTCTGAATGACGTCATCACGCTCGGCCGAAAATTTTGGGGGGTTAAGAGGTTTCAAACCAGAGGTTTCAAACCAGCAGAGACACTCCCTCTGGCACACTAGTTTTATTAACATATATCATTGACACACACGCCTTTGGGTAATTTAGTGTTAACATCTACTTTAATCTGCAACCAGCTGTGATTTTCTAAAACTGGACAAAAATGTCAATAGACTTTTCTTCTGGAAGTGCTCATGTGAATGTATCAAGAAAAGCTTGAGAATAAAGTAAGCAGGATGTAACTGGAATCCAATAAATTTTACACAAACCTACATTTCAAACACAGTGAGAAGTCATGTATGTGTGATAACATCACATCATATAACTACCGTAAATATTCGAGTATAAGCCGACCCGAATATAAGCCGAGGTACCCAATTTTAGAAAAAAAATCTGGACAAACCGAATGACTCCAGTATAAGCCGAGGTAGGGAAATGCAGCAACTAAGGCACAGAACCATACAGCCAATGTGCTTTTGTTTTGAGGTGTAATTATTATATTCAGCAGATTTGTAAGTTAATTACAAAGCCCCTGAACATGGCATCATCACTAGAAGTGCTGGAGATGTAGAGAAGGGATGTGGGAACTTTGGAAAGAAAGAATTATTGTTCTAGCATATCAAGTTTTTGCTCAAAATGTTTAAATTTGACTTGACTTTGAACCTAATTTATGCAAAAACTCCATATGCTAGAGCAATAAAAAAAAATTCAAATGTTCCCACATCCCTTCTCTACATCAAAATGGTGATGATAGCATGTTTGGGGGCTTTGCAATTCACTCATAAAGACGACCTACAAAATGCAGCGATTTTCATTTTTTGACCCGAATATAAGCCGAATTTCTTTTTTTGAGCACATTTCAGGTGATGAAAAATTCAGCTTATACTCGAGTATATACGGTAACAGGCATAACATACACCAGTGGTTCTCAACCTTCTCTTGCAGGGCCCCCCTTTTCTATTTAGGAACATTATCGAGCCCCCCTCCCTATTCAAACACATGTTAAAAATGAGGGCCCGCGTCCCCCTGGAATACTTTGTGCCCCCCAGTTTGGGAGCCACTGGCATACACCAATTATAAGCTGCATGTGGTGTGAGGAAATCCATTCCTAAAATTCACACAGAATGTCAAATTGCATTTAAGTCAGTGTCTGTGTGATTCAATGATGCCAGGATTCAGCTGAAATAGAAATTACTTCAGTGCCTATAGCTCAGGGGTGTCCACACTATTTGAAAGGTTTGGTGAGGTAACTATGATCGTTCAGCCTGAAATACTTTGAATGATCAATGAACTATACCAGTGATAGCGAAGACTGAGTGCCAATACTGAAAGCCAAGCCCCACTTATATAACTCAATTTAAATGTCAATTTACCCTGAATAACACAACTCATATACACACGAAACATGTAAACACACACTCTACTTTCTTATAAGATAGAATAAGAGAGGGTATAGGGTGCTGTGTGCAATCAGAAGAGAGGGGGAGAGAACTGACAGTATTAAGAGCCAATAGGCGGCAATTCTTTCCTCTGTGTTGGCTGACAGCTCGCATGCCCACAGATAGGGCTCAGAGTGCCACCTCTGGCCTGCATGCCCTAGGTTCGCCATCACTGAACTATAGAATGGATCAGATCTCCTCCTTCACACATGCTTGGCATTATCATTGTAAAGCATTAGCCATTCGCTGCCATTACACTGACTTGTAGTCCTTGCAGCTATCCAGCCATATTTCACCTAACCACAAAAGTCCTGACCATTGCTCTATGTATGCCTTATGGAGAATCAGTGACAAACACTCAATATGTTAAAAATACATATGTACATTTAAAGTTTGACTTTCCTCTGAGCTGGTACGCCGTGTCCGGACAGGGACCACGCCCCCTTTTTCCGACACTATTTATACCTCCACTCCACACTGGGCATTAGGATTTATCACCCTGGGAGGTGAACATGTGAGGCTTCCTTCCAATGCGCCTGGGCACCCCAAGGACTGCACGTGCAGCCTTCTCCTTTAAACACGGATTCTTTCATCTCCACACCACCATCACGCCATTGCAAGGTAGGACCCCTTTATTTATAACCTTATGGTCTCCAGAGAATTTGCAAGTTTTACAACTACACTAAATACTAACAGAGTTTATGATTTATGTGATTAACAATACCTTGAACACTGACCTGGGTTCATATATATCTTTCTAGACGGGGTTTACCCAGACCTGAGTCGTAACTTGCTGGCTTGACCACACCACCAGTCCCATTCCCCCCCCCATTGGGGATCAGGACACGGTTAATTGCCCATAGGGAATGCCCTGGACCACCCATCTTGTGAGGGATACACCTTCTAACTACACCTAGAACAGGCTTTCCTGTCAATGGTAAGCCTAGTTATACTTATGTTGTTGGTTTTTCCTGGGATTTTTGATTTGATTTATTCCATGACGCAAATCTCTCTAAATTTATAAATTTTATACTAAGACAGCATGTGCAGCCTGAAGAAGCCATTATAGTTGGCGAAACATGTTGCATTAACCATCAAAAGCACACACGTATTTCCATGACTGTCTTGTTTTACCATGTATTGGACACAACGATAACTCCCGTTTGAGTTATATGTTTTTATATGTATTTCTGTTCTCGTTATGTTATATACTTTTTGCGTTTTTCACGGACTACGTGTCCCAATAAAAAACTTTTGTATACACTCTTATACATGCTTATTTAAACCTAGCAAACATTAGAATTGTCGAGATGAAGATTCCCACATTCCAATCAAATTCCCAACCCCGAGGGGACCCTTTATTTTTCTAGCTTAACATGGAGTATTAAGAATTAATGGCACTGTAAAACAGACTAGTATAAATAGACCTATACACTGTTTTAAAATCAAGTCTGCATCCAAATACAAGCTGCCAATGGAAGGAAGCAGGGAGACCCATTGTAGGTGTGGATATATCCTACAGACCTACAGGAAAAGCAGCCCCCCTGAGCTGCACTCCTCCAAAGGTGACCACCTCTCATGACTGATGCACAGCTACCGTAAGGGGAAGAAATTTCTGATGCCTAGATGCCGCTCCCCAGTTTTATGCCGCCCAGGGCCCATATTGCCCATATCTAAAACTGCCACTGGTGAAAAGGTCTTAAGGGCATTCATATGCCTGTTAGCATACCACAAATGCAGGGCCGCCATCAGAAATTTTCAAGCCCCATAATAGGTCATTTTTTGGGATATGTACTGTAGAAATACAGTCCAGCAGATAGATGCAGATAGCAGATAAATGTGAAAAAATTACTGTACAGATCCATTCACCTCCAACTTATACCATTTATCACACAACACAGTGAAAGCCTGTCACTGGATGTCGGCTATTTTACTACAGACAACAGGAACCCCTTTGTTCCATCAGTCCTCCATTTTATATAAAATGACCCCCATCTTTCCATCCCACTCAATGTATTACCTAGTAACTCAATGTATTCCAGTGTAAATCAACCCTCATAGAGCAGTTACACTTTAAATAGAAAGTTGACAAGCACTTTGTTTATAACAAATCCTAAAGAATGTTCAGGCTGTGGGAAACCTAATATGTTTTTCTGAAGATTCTGGCTTTCATGAATTAAATACTAATTGATTTCTATCCTCGTCCCTGTTTATTTATTCACAAGACAAACAGAAAAGCTTTTAATCAGTCAGCAGGTTACAATGTGCAATTATACTGTTTGACTACAAGAATGCCAATGCCGAAACAGCTTTATTTCCCCTAATAGAAAGACATTACGAGCACGCTTACAACATTAATTATCAATTTTCATTATCATTTAGATTTTTTGTTAGCGAAAAGATGGTTTATTTACTTCACCTTGTCTGTAAGCAAATGGAAATCTGTCAGTAATGGTCTCCTAAAAATACTGGCTTTACTCTGGTGTCAATGTTTTCTAAGACACTGACATGGAGCAAGCATGCAACATGTTCAGCTGATCAGTATGCTTGTTTCAGGGTGGGAACTGAAACGCATTGGAAAGGATTGCATATTATTTTCAATAAATATTAGAGGACGGCACAAACTTTTATAAAGTTTCGATATAGCAATAAATATAGAGTAGAAGTAAATATATAGAAGAAAGAATAAGAGAGAGTAAATCTAACTGGTCTGGGAATAGGGGTATGATTCTAGGATTCTTGAAAGGAACTTACCATCACCCTATGTACATTGTATTGTATTGAATGATCTGATCTGAAAAAAGATAAAAAAGTCTTACCAATAAGGAGATATTGTTAAATTCCCTTATTGCCCCCTCCTCTATCATTCTCTCTCTTCACCACAGCCATGGCATTTTTTTCCCTTCGGCTTATATCACTACCTATACAGAAAGATGTCACATTATCATGTCTGCATGCACTGCTCTCTTTCCCAATTGAAAACAATTGTATCTGGCAGTCTCTGTAGCTATACATTGTACAGCAGCTATTAACCCCCAGAAGCATTGGCGGTTTTAGGCATGGGCAACCCGGTTAATTGCCCAGGGCGGCATTATGCCAAGAGGGGGGCATCGGAAATCTTTTCCAATGCCCAGCTATCCTCCCCCCCCCACGGCACACACGACTATCCACAGGGCCGCCCAGGGAAGAGAGAAGGAGTAGAGAGACTCACCTCCTGGAAGTGATCAGTGGGGGCATCAGGGGGGTGTCCAGGGCACCGATCTCCCTAGGACCGCACCTGCCCAGTAGACTCGAAAAAAATATAGTGGCTTCCATGGATGAGAGCAGATCATATTGTTTTAGGATTTTGGAGAGACTTTGATCAATTGTGACAGCTTGTTTTTGAGTTTAGGTGAGCTTTAATGCAACAGATTACTAAGTTAGGATCCCCATACACCTTTAGATCTTTCTGTCAGATTTCCTTTAGATCTTCTTTTGTTTTACCAAAACCATGTAATATGAGGGACTTTCTAAACAATCAAGTCTACCTGTGTTCAATCGCAGAGGACCCGGCACTACATAGTTGTTGGTAGATCTAAAGGATGTATAAAGGTGTATGGCCAGCTTTAGACATTTAGTTTAAAACCAGCCAAAGTTTATGCAATATATGTATTTATTTTACGCCACTCTACTACACAAATCGGACCTTCAGGTGCTTGAAGTAAAGAAACTGATTTACAGTTCTCAATACAAACCAATCAACACATCTAAGAATTGTGTTTTACCGTTATGAGTCCAATATAGGTCAATAAAGGATGACAGCTGGTGTAATTTTGTTTTTCATTTTAACCAATAAATCACAAGAGAAAGAGTATGGATGGAGAAAAGAAGGAGCGACACCCACTCCGCATCAACCATGTTTGTAAAATGATTCAGTTAGTGTTGTAAAGAAGAGAATGGAGTTGTAGTGAAATCAGTCCAGCAATGGCAGATGTGCTTGGCTGGCATTTTCCAGATTTTACTACCATTTCAACACTGGAAACCCATCATCTAATGCAGTGGTGGGCAACTGAGTTGATATGGAGGGCCACAAGTGTGGCCCTCAGCATCACTAAAGGGCCGCACATGACATTGATCCAGACCCTCCCCCCATCGACATATCTCAGCAGGCGGGGGACCAGATCCAGACAGGCAGTCAAAATGCGACAGCACCCACCCCCACTCCAGCCCCCCTCCTGACCTGGTTTCCCCAATCAACATTGACAATTTTACTGATGTAGGACCGCCAAAGTTGATTAGGAAAGCTGGGTCAGGGTGTGACCACTTCACAGGTGAGTTGCTTTGCCCTATGCATTAAAAGTTAGGTTTTGGGGGCCGCATGTGGAGGACCAAAAGGGGCTGCCAAACAATGCCCCCGGGCCACAGGTTGGGTACCTAAGATCTAATGTTTCGGTTGAGTAACTCTGGAAATAAGCAAACAGTGTATTAGTCGGTCACTGTTGTAGATTAAATAATAAATATAATTAACTTTGTTGTAGATTAAATAATACATTTAATTAACTTTTACAACATGAAACTTTTGCCTTTGCTCAAAAATTCTATATTCTAAAAAAGAAAAAAAAATTCTATATTCTGTGGAGAAAATATATACATGCATTAGCATTTACATGTAAGAATGAATTGTCAGTTTATTGGCATGTCTTCTGTTTGATGGTTTCCCTTCCTATTCCATGTTACCTATATTATTATCACTCCACCACAAGTAGTTAGTAAGTAGTAGACAGAGTAGTAAGTAGTAGACAACAGAAGAAACACCAGACCCACCTTTTGGTGTATAAACCATTACAGCAGTTGTCATTAGCTGAAGAACATTCATCAGCCACAGGAAACCACACATCAACAACGCATTAGTACTGTTGTATTCTCACTTTTTCCACTTAATATTCATTCGTGGCTTTATGTAAATAGGTACAGATTACAGCAATGGGTATCAGATAAGTTGATTGTACAAACGTTGTACAGTGAGGCTCTGATCTGTTTGGTGACCATGGTTTCTTAGTAAATTATTTACAGAACACAAGGCCCTCTGTGATTGACGTAAGAGGGCAGTTTGCAACCAAGACACCTATGCATGTTAGATATTACTGGCCATGGCATGGGAAGCTGTACGTCCATCACTGACGCAGGGATCATGCAGCAAGGACACAGTAGCCAGACAGACATCACTGGAGGATACACATGGCTTTATTCTGGGGCTAGAAGTTACAATTTTTGGTTCCTTGAGATTACCGCCATTGAATATCACATTTCCATTATCTATTCTTGTTTCATGCCAGAGACCTAAGCAATTAATACTAAAGCATCAAAATTTCATTCTACAGGGAGAGGTCAATAATGGCTCCCTTTTCTCAAGACAAAGTCTCAGCAAAACATTGTGAAGTTATTTTGTTATGTTTGACTTCATATTGCTTTAAACCAAGTGTATCCTTATGTTGACTCCTAACAGTGGAGCTGTCAAGCAGAGCCTTTGTTTTAAGCTGGGACTTGGGTTTCTGCATTTGTATATTGCTGGTCTACACAGATACTTTGCTAACATATACAAAGCATGCCTAAGGCAACGGCAAAATACAAGGAAGTATTTAGATGTGCAAATTAACTTGGGAAAGAAAAAGATGTGACTGAAACTAATTGGAGCCCATAGCCCATAATTATGTTCAGGTAGCTGAAGATATCCATCATTATAGAAACATGTATTGTCCCCTAGCTACAAATAGACCTCAATTGCTTTAGACAGGTGACAGAAGCAGAATGCACAACCAAAATGCTGGACAGCTGGGTGCTGATGGTCAGGCTGCTGTCACAGAATCACATAGTAAGATGTTACTTATTGTGTCAGCTCTTTATAGTTGGAGAAACACAATATACAAATTATTCCAATTGAGGATCGTCCAATGTAACAACGAATAAAGGGGTCAGCTGCCTGAAGCTGATAATATTCTTAATGTAAAAAAAGGATCATAAACAATATCATAGAATAACAGTACTCCATGTATAAGACTCAGATGACATTTTGAAGCTTCATATCCAAAGGTGCCGAGTCTTCGGCCTCACATGTTTTATGTAGCAGACTGATGAAGGCAAAAGAATATGTGAATAAAGTTCTAAGGGCCAGGTTCAAAATGCTTCTCAACCAATGTCATGGTGCAGCTACACTCCCCATCACTTATGGAATCCAGTTTTTTTTTTTTTACAGCAAATTAGATTCTAATACTGGGTATTCTTCAGTGCAGGACGGTTAGAGGATAGAGGACCATGAAGACCAAGATCCTTAGAAGAGAATGCAAACAACAGGGTTTACAGGAAAAAGTATAAACATTAGGACTAATATTAATATTTAGGGAATATTGGGGTTTGTGGTGTGCTATAAAGAGAGTTAATGTGGTTGTATATGTACAGAGAGGTTACATGTGAGTGTAGGAGCACAGACAAGGATAGGTTGAGGTTTGGGACATAGAGAGCGTGTTTGACAATCTACCCAATAAAAAGCTGTTGTTGAAACATACCAGCAAATAAAAAGTATTTACTTCCACCTTTCCACCCATTTTTTTTACCTTTTAATTCTCAAAATACATAAACGTATTTGTCTTTTGGCTAGCCATTAGGCATTATTTGTGCTTCCTTCCTTGGCTTGATGGCCAAGGGATTGAATTATGCTCCCCTCCCCAACCCAGAAGTGAGGAAAAATGAGAAGTCGCGTGGGGAGGGTGAGGAGTGCTTAAAGTAAATATGTAGTGTAACTATAGTAAATATTTAAAACAATGTTGGATTTCCACTTAAACGTAACCTATAAGAATTCATATTATACTGAGCTGACTAGTAAAGTCAGATCTGATTGGATGGTCTAGGTTATTGCACTTGACATCTTATTTCTCGCACAGTTTATATAATAAAAGTATTAGCGTTGATGTCATAGGTTCCCAGTCTGTAGGTCATATTCATCTATGTCCTTTAGATTCATTAGATTTTATAGAACTATGAAATGGTGACTCTCTCTAATAAGTGCTCAGAAACCACACTAATGTCACAGGGATAGTGCATGCTTTCCCAATGTATTAATCTCTGTCTTTCCCCATCCTAAGGGTATGGCTGCGGACACAGTTTATATTTCTGTGACATACAAAGGTTGACAAGGTTTGCAATGAACATCCTGAATTGTCTAAAGATGTTGTTGACTTTTTAGTGATGGTTTCAAGGTCATACCAGGGAACGTGTCCTGTACAACTGCACCCAACAGAGTGTTTAGAAATCCCTGTCGTCATCAGAAATCAGCTCAAAAGGGTTGTGTGGACTTACTTGCGTAACAGGGAATTTTATTTGTTTTGGTTGGCAGCAAGTTCACAAATGGATGGTTTTAACCATTTTTTTAGAAATAAATACAAAATAATTATATCCCAAATAAAATGTCTTCTTTTTGCATTATGTGCAGCTTACAAAGATTTCTGACATTATCCAAGAAAAGATGTCTACTGTACTTTATTGGTAGCTAATGGTGACTGGTGCTGCAGCCTCTGCCATATACATTGTGTTATCGTTATTTTGCTATCCATTTACATAACAAGCTTTTGCAGCATAGCAGTTAGGCTAAGTCTACACTACACTGAGCGGACGCCCTGGCTTTCCCCTATGGGAAATTACGTGCTAGTCTATACTGGCGTGTCATTACCCATGATGGGGCACGTCACATCAATGGGACACACTCACTACACACAGCTAAGCATTGTGGGTCCAGCAATGTCACATGTGAAGCACGAGTCACTGACAAACAATCAATATGTTGTGTGACAAAAACAAAGTGTTTTTGAACTTAATTTGATCATTTAAATATAAAGGGTGCAGTAACGCCAACATGGCGATACCACGCCCTAAACACGCCAAAACAATGGCCGAATAGCGGGCAAACCTTGGGCTGTTGTCAGTGTAGACTCAGTGTAGCCTAAATCAATATTCACCCTGTTGGATGGAAGTGGTGATAGATTTCTAATAATTAAATTTAAAACATTCTATAATAATTATCAGCTAAAATAAAGTAAGGCTGAGGCATCACTTCATTTTGATGCGCTTGTGTACGTTTTGTGCGCCTTTTCTGTGCACCACATTCATTTTGAATGGACATGTACCCACGATGGGCATGCGTCCTCCTGCGGCCTGATTTTTAGAATGCAGTGCGCCACGTTCTAAAAATCCCACATTACAGGTACATACCAATTCACAATTAATTGGATGCTTACCAAAGACTATGCTTTGCCACATTTTCAGCAAAACACTGTGGAGCCTCGCCGTTACTCTATTCCATTTTGTTTAAAGAATATTATTATTATTATTATCATCATCATTTATTTATAAAACGCCAAAATATTACGTAGCACTGTACAATACATTAGAGTGGAGATACAAACACATGATAACACACAGGAATGAAATAGGAGGAGTTAAGGACCCTGCCCGGTTGGGCTTACAATCTAATAGGTTGGGGAATATATTGACTTTTTCTTTGTATCGCCTGAACTCCAAACTTTTTGTTACATTAAGTAGAGTGTCTGTAAACTCAAATTGTATTTTGTCATTGTCTATTACTTTTAATTGTTAGTTCTTTGAATGTAAAGGTGTCCACACTTGCAAATAGAACATCAGGCTGTAGATCGCAGATTTTCAAACTCAGATACCCGAAAAAATATCCGAAAAAGTAGACAAAGCATATGAAAAATGCCCATTGCGTTAAGGACGCACTTAACCCTCCTCTTATGTTAGCTTTCTGTTACTATCCATGATGTTAACGGGTCGGTTTT
>CM070036.1:132413161-132425037 GCA_036250615.1 Ptychadena robeensis | reverse complement strand
AAAAATCTTGATGCAATAAACAAATTTATGTGATACTTATAGACATTCAAAACCTGGAAAACGGGTCGGTTCTGACCCTAACATAAGAGGAGGGTTTATGCATCTTTATTAAATGCACAAGGACATGCTAATACGCTGATACAGCAAGCCATGCTGAAAATTACAACGCATTAGCTCCAGTGTGTACTGTATCATTGATTATGGAAATTATTTGAAAGCTATTGACACTAGGTGAGATTTCCCCTTACTTAAGCTTATTGACTACAAATGCTTTAATCCTGAATATAGCAGTGACATTACAGGTCACTCAACCTACTAATACTTAGGTTATGTGACAGATTCTGCCTGTTACAAAAAAGGGATATGAGTCACATGACCAGAATAAACCTGGCATTTACAGTACCAAGTATTATAGACTAGTGTTGAGCGTAAATCTTGAAATTGCGATTCTTTATTGCGAATGTCAGCACTTCTCGAATATACTGCTACATCTTCATTATCTAAAATATTTGAGATTCTGGCCATGAATTGCATTCACAACATTAGCATGTGCATTTGCCGATTTTTGCAATGAATGACTTCCATGAGTGTTGTCTCATGTGGTTATTACACTGCAGCTGCTACTTTCCATCATGCCACTAGATGTCGGCATGACAACACACATTGTGTTTGAGATATTTGCATGTAGTGTAGATTTTCGCAATGCACAATAATGACAGGAGATCTTAAATGTTAAAAATTACTTTGAATGAATATTTTGAGAATAATTCAAACATCGTGAAATGTTGCGAATTTGAATACTGCCTATGCTGCTCATCACTATTGTAGACCTCACCCAGTATTATAGTCTGTCTGTATGGCATGGGAGAGGTAGATAGGTTTAATGGTAGGTTACACATGTCAGAAGAAATTGAATAATTATCCTTTCTTTTCTCTCAGCCTATGAAAGCTACTAGACATCATTGAAAGAGTCTACACCATGTTAAACAGTCAATGTTATTTATCTTTGTTTGACTCTATGGTCCCAGGTTAGGTGATGACTGCTGTGCAGCATCATTGCCACACCATTCCTGCGGCGCTCACGGCTGACACAACTGCATGAGCAGTCGCAGACGCTGTCATGTTTTTTTTTACCATTCAGTTCAATGCAGCCAGATCGCGTCTATAAAGAATAATTTGAAGCGGTTAAAAATGGAGTCTACACACAATTGGTTACCACGTCCATTCATGTCTATGGGCACAATTGGCTGCAGCTGCACGTGGTTGGACATGGCCTAAAATGAATGGAGGCGGCCACCCCCGGTCCAATATGGCACCGCCTTGCGGTCAGCCACGCAAGTGGGGACAAGCCCTTAGACCCCTTATAAAATACCAACATATGTATGCGTGTAGGATCTTATTTATAATTATGTCTGAACAAATAAATCAAACAATTCAGAGCCACCAATGCCATTTCATCTTAAAAATTTTTTCTTCAATTTTGTAAATAAGAAAAAAATGTTATAACTTCTAAATGTAGAAAAATCTAGAGGAACTGTAACTGAAAAGTACATGGTAAGCTGCATATGTTCCACCTGAATGTTTAGACATTACATTATATATTATTGTTCTGAAAGTTCCCAAAAATTTGGATTAAAGAGAAAAATTGTTCTGCCTCTATAATTCAAACTTTGACTGCAGTGAAATATTAGGAAAGGTTAATGCACAGAGCGCTGTATTATTTAAACATGTTTCCTGCTGTGTTGTACATCAGTTCTCCATTAAAGCTTTAAACATTTCATTAGTATTTTTAGGGGGGTTAAGACTTTAATCTACAAAGCTTGTAATGGTCTGTTTTCCATCAGAAGAATATGGAAGTTCACGCATCGCTCTTCCACTTAATTTGTCTAAGATCTAAGAGCTAGCGGAGCAAAACATTCACACTCCGTCCATTTTATCTCAGATAATATTTTTCGTGCAACAATTCTTTTACCACTTAAAGAGACAATGCCACATTTCTATCTGGGACTAGAAATTACTGTACTGAAATGTCTCCCACCATGGTCACTGGATGGAGGGGTGGCATAGACTGCCCTTAGTGCTATGCCTCTGAAAATACAAGTTACATTATGATTATTTTTTTGGTTTATATGAGAGAGTGCACATGTGTTCAAAAGCAGGGTGAAAAGCCGCTGGACTGGCCCAGTGCTGGGAGTGCAGTCCACAATAATGACAGTTTTTGTTTTTTGTACACAAGCTTAATAACTTGTGGGTCAGCAAGAAGGCTACAATTTTCCTCAATTACCCCAGCTGCAATGTCAGTGTGACAGTTTCAGCACAGTCTTTGGCTTACCTCCCCCTCCTTGTGAATGGTAGAGGCAGCTTCCCTTTAGATGTAGAGGCTGTGTTCTGGTAGAGGTCTGGCTCAGGGTAGTAGTGCGTCTTCATTTCATTTGATATAGATATCAGTGGCAGTCCAGCCGTGGGCCACTTCCCATGACACTCTTCTCTCCCTTCATCATGTCTTCTCTGCCCATTCCTGCATCACATTCCTTAGATCCTTGTCTACACATATCAGTGGATCCTCAGCATCGCTTTAGTCATGAGGAGAGATATATGCTTGCAGTTGAGCAAAGTTAAATGAATCACTTCAGCCTTATAGTATGTGATTGCCTTCTGCCCCTGTTGTGTATGTGTATTTATACACAACATTGCCATCCAATTTCACACCAGTATTAAGGTAGCCATACACAGGCCGATTTCCCACTCGATATGTGACAGATCGATCACTGCATGCGTTCACGAGTTCAGGTTTTGATCACCCTGAACGATCAACCCCAAAAAATCGGAATCGACTAAAAATGGACAATGAACCGACATGTTGGTTTTTCGGTCAATCGGAGTACATTGATGGACCCAAATAGCCCTATGCAGCAGCCTTTCTGATCTATGGATTTTGTGGAATCGGCCATTTTGGAGATCGGCTCATGTCCAAAACAGCTACAAATCAAATTCCCAAGGTGGTGTTGCATCTATTCCCGATCCGATCAATTGCCGATTCCTGATCGCCTGGAAAGATTGGATCAGCAATCGATCGGCATTTGATCACTGACAAATCGACCTTTGTATGGCTATTAACACACAGAATGCCACATATGCCACTATGGGGTGACACCATTGGCTTCTGGCATCGGTGAAACCAAACCTAGTGAAGCAACTGAATAGGAGCATCCATCGCAGCTAGATAGTAGTGGAGATGGGTATAGAGTAGTATAATAATAAAGTAAGTGTGTAATACATTAGTAGTATCTACAGCTAAATAAATACTTTTGGTCTTCTAATACCTGCAATTTCTGACTTGACCTTCCTTAATCTAATGGACACCATCAAACAATTAATAAACCATTATGTTTTTCAATCTCTTTGAAGGTTTGATTCGTTTCCAATAGTGAGAACTTTTCATAAGACAAGTGGAAGGGCTGATGCACCACTTATTGTAACTCCTGTCCTGTACACCCAATGGAAGATTGATGGTCACAGAGGTCTTCTAGGCCAGCTTCAGGGCTTATCTGGTAGTTGCATATGGAGGAGCAGCATTAGCGTACTCCTCATTCTGTGATTATAAATTCATCCTACTTGAATGTGAAGCTCCACTGAATTTTTCTTGTAGCACATTTTTGATTCTCAAACTTAAATCAAGTATTTCTAAAAATAGAAGAAAACAGAGTAGACAATTCACATGTTTCTGATGTTATCCATTACCAGAAACTCTTTAGAAACAAAGCAAACTTTCAGTTAGTTTGCGTGATTCACCAGCAGCTGTATGAGTGCGACACGTTTCTGGTTTTAGATGGGGAATTCAATTCAATTACTTTTCCGTTTCTCAACACAGAGTGTTGCTCCCTGTTCACCAAATAGAGCCGCGCAGATCAACAAACTGAGGATGTAAGGAAATATACAAATATTAGAATTTTTATCTACCTAAACACTTGGCTTGATTCAATATTCACAATTTTGAATATTCAATATTCGCAGTGCATTCACATTGCAATTGCCTTCAAAATGAATGGTTACATGCTATATTTATTTTTGCATTGTGGAAAAAGTCACATGTGCCCTCCCTCCTCCCGCCATAACATCCCCGGCATCTTTACGGCTGGCAATGTGCTGTAAAAAATGTATGCCATCTCTGTTACATTACTTTACCCATTACTTTTCCTCGTCATGGAAATAATACATCCTAAATAATATAAAATTTTATATATGTTTTTTTTCACACAGTGAATTTTGTGAATATTAGTTTATGCTACGCAAATCTCCTTATAATGCCCAGTCTGGGGCGAAACATGTCCACAATGGAATGTTGGCTATTATGATTCATAAGGGTAGGGGGTTGCTGATTTAAGATTAGAATCCTTTACATGGAGGTCAATGGCGCTGCACGCCCCTTGGCCTCTCCATCATCTTCAAGACCCTGAAAGTTCGATGAGTCTGCCCATACAGAGAAACGCTGCAGACTCCCACCAAACAGATGAGTATGCCTAAGGTTAGCTCGGTGAGAGTACTGTTGGTAAAAAAAACTCAGGTTATCCACCCGGGAAGTTAAATTAAACCACATTACCAAGCTCCCAACTCCATTTTAAAGTACCGAGAAAAAGAAACCCTATCCTGATTGTGGGACTTTAAAGGCCCCCAAATGCGGAAACCTTGAACAACAAATCATGTATGTTTTTCACATTTTATTCATGTTTTTTTCCAAAATTTAAATTACACAAATGGTAAAAACAGCCCATTACAGTTCTTGTTATCATATCAAGCTTGTGCCATACATGGACCACTACTCCTAGTGGTTACGTCTTTTACTGTATATTTACCATTTGATAGTAACAGATCCAAAATTTTGCCAACTTTTTCCACATCAGTGTTTAAAAAACAACTAAAACCGTAGGATGAGAAAGACAGCCAGCCTACTGGTATTTTATTCAGGGGGTCATTGACATAATCTTATAGTTTAATGGCCAATGTTTTTTTTTTTCTTTCTCTTACCTTTGTTGGTTAATAATAAAATATACGTCTGGTTGTGATTTTAATTTCCAAGCCAACCCTAAGCAAGCAGGCAATAATTGGAATAATTATCAGCGTAGACGAAGCCCTGCCATTAGAGTTTAATGAAGCTGTATGAAAAAATAAACAATTTGGATTCTAAGTAAAATTGATGACATTTTCTTTAAACTTGCCAAAGGCAATCAAGGAAATTTGTAGCGCTTCCAGTTTACGGTCATAATATTTTATTCAGTGTTTGTGCGGAAATTCCTCCCCCTCCCCCCACCTGTGTCATTAACCTGCCGATGACACTGTGAGCTGCACTTTGGCTGACTCAGTAAATCCGCCGTTTGTTTTATTTAAAGTTTAGGCGTCATTTTCACTGCATTCTCTTAATTTGCCTTGTTAATTCTGGATAAACAAATACATTGCCATTTTCATTCAATCACCATGAGTGTCTAGCTGTAAAATCATTTTAGTAATTAAATTCTGGCGGGTGTAGCATGTCAGGTCTTCCGCTTTCAAAGCATACTTGTGGCGAGGAGCGAACATCAGAATGAGCGTTCTATTGGCGCCAACATTAATGGAATGCATCGGAGGGGAGCGCAGGGACTTGGCAGTAGCTGAACATTATACAGTCCTACGATTTGTGAAATTCAGGCACAGAATAGGATTGTTCTCATTAGTCATCTTTTCAAGGGGTTTAATTGAGCGTTTCACTTTCCCATAACTGTGTGAAAGGTGCAACGTGCTTGTGCAAACAGCGAAAATTGGATTTTAAATGTTTTTGAAAACTAATACACTAATTTAAAATTTAGATAACAGCCAAAATACATATTTCATATGTATGTTAACAAAAGCATCTTTACATGTATAGATGTATACAGTAGAGATGGTTTAAGAAAGTTTAAAAAGTAAATTTTTGATTTAACCTCCCTAGCGGTTGAGCAGTTCGTCTGAGTTTGGTTTAGTCTCAATCGTTACTGACACCAGGATCATAAAACCCTGATATAGGGGCTGGGAGGGCGCTGTAGACATCAATTATAATGGAGGGGCGTCGGTTTCCTAGCTCGCGTCACCGATGTCATTGATGATGCTGGCAACATGGACAGGGGTGGGAAACTCAAATAAAACACTCTGTACTCTCCTGCCATCGCCTGTACTGTGCCATTAAAAACGGCACGGTAGGGGCTGAGGCTCCTGAGCATAGGATAATCATCAGAATTGCTGGAGATGTAGAGAAGGGTTATTCTAGTACATTAGGTTTTTGCATAAATTACATTACAAGTCCAGTCAAACTTTTCACTCAAAAATGTTCAATCTGACTTTCGAAATAATGAATGCAAAAAACACATGTGCAAGAGCAATAGTTTCTTGCAAGGTTTCCTCAACCCATGTATTTTGTAGATGGTACCATGCTTGAGGGCTTTGCAATTAACCCAAGAAGTCAGCTAGTCGAAACTTAAAAAACAAACTTTGACAATCTCTTAAAGCATGCACCTAGCCATGCAGGCTGCGTTTACAAACATTGTAGTAAAATGGATCTTCTGAAGACTTCAACTCAAGCCTTACAATTATAGGGTGCCAACTCTGCCATTAACCAGTTTAACCTTTGTCAATTATAGGTTGTTAGTACAAAGTAGAAGCATTTATAAATTAAATATACTCAGCTCCAAAAAGCAGACCCTCAAGTCACAAAGAAGGGTCACTGAGGGTTGATGCATATAGTGTGTAAAAGTCCACATCGTCCTGTGAATTTAGGAACTGCAAAGCTCCAAACATGCAGTTAAACTCAAGACCACAATTGCATACCAGGAATATAATGGAATTGGTATTCTTGGCTGGACAGTTGCATGTCATCTTGATATTGCCAAGCCTATGGGCAGGCATGGCATACCTACCTGATCACATTGTACCAATGGTAAATTTTAGTGGAAAAACAATTATGGTATGAGGTTGGCTATTAGAGGTTGTACTAGGCCTTTTGGTTGTGGTGATGGAGATCTTCACTTTCTATATGTAGTTTTCACAAGGCTTTTAATGAGTGACATACCCAATTACACCAAGTCTTAATTAACAAAGGCAAAACTAACATTTCTAAATGTTCATTATAAATCTCTTGATCAAGCTTTAAGTAAATTAGAAATTAATTTAAATTTGAAGTTTAATTTGAACTTGCACATGACTATTAGTAGTATGTGTACTGGAATATAACCTGTGCTACAGTCTTCAAACTTCTCTACCGGCTTTAATTCAAGGTTAGCAGTTGTGTTCAGTAGATAACTGCTTGGCTGGGTATTTACTTCTGAATATCTAGAGTAATGCTCACTCTGGCGGAAAATTAACCAACACATCATTATTTTTCCTAATTAAAATGCAGGAAATAAGTAGACATTAGGGTTTTAAAAGCAGAAGCATATCTTGTTATAACTCTTATAAATATGCTTGGTTTTTATATTGCCACAGGCAGTTCATTATTTGTCTAGGCTTAATGATTCCATATCTTTCTCATCACTGGACATCATTCTATTCCTGATGGGCTGTCCTGACTTTTTCAATATTGGCATTGTGCGTGCAGCAAAAAGAAGAAATAGGGATCCTTATCTAGTAAGCTCACCCCGAAGGAAAATACTTTGAATGAGAACTGGTATCCCCAGGGCAGGTTAGTTTGAGGACATTCATGTCCCATGGAAGTGAATAGATTTAGCATGAACCGCTCTAAATTTAGTAGATGTTTCAGCATTATGAGAATGACAGCTCCTATTTGTGGTTATATACTGGTATTTCAGATTAGCAGATCCCAATGATTTCTTTTCCTAACAGTATTAATTCCACTAATGCTAGCCATACACATGCCGATAAGCGGCCGATTTTTAATCTGACCGACGGGCGTGCGCGCTCACGCCGTCGGTCAGGTTAAAAATCGGCTGCTAATCGGCATGTGCCCACATGGGGCGACAGATCCCTGTCGCCCCACTTCTCGGCCGGCCAGAGAACGGACATGTCCGATCTTCTCTGGCTGATGGGAGCCGATGAAAGCCGATGCCATAAGCTGCAATGAAGCGGCGTCTTTATTGCAGCTTATGGCCGGCACACAAAGGGTGCCCAGCTGATTGAAGGGGCCCCATAATGCAACGGGAGGCTAACGTGATGACGTCATCACGTTAGCCTCCCGGAAAGATATCGGGACTAGTCTGCCTACACACATTGGTGTGTGTATGGCAGCCATAACTCCAAAGTCAGGTGCAAATACCAACATGAAATGTTGGCCAAGGGATACACCCTGGGTTTTGCCAGCCACTTGCTGTCTATGTGCATTTTAGCAATGTCCTTGTGGGTTTTCTCAGGCTGCATATCCTAGACAAAGCCATACATATCAAGAATGATTACTGTGGTTTAATAGGAATATAGCTCAGC
The DNA here is from genome assembly GCA_036250615.1 of Ptychadena robeensis. Lineage (NCBI taxonomy): Eukaryota > Metazoa > Chordata > Amphibia > Anura > Ptychadenidae > Ptychadena > Ptychadena robeensis. Next base: position 132,416,598 of record CM070036.1, on the reverse strand, counting down.
AGTTACAACAAAATTTGGCAAATGAAATATACAATATATGTATATCTGCGGTATTGCTTATGAATACTTCATATTCATAAGCTTCAATTTGCCTTAGCTGCAATTAGCATTCATAAATAATATTTATATTTGTTTTAACTGTAGGATATTATAGGGAAACTCCTGTATGCTCAACAGATCTACAATGACTATGACAACTTAAAAAGCATATCTGCCCTATGAATTCACAGAAAACGTCTTTATAAAGTAAAATTCTTTGTAAATTGAAATTCACGAATTGGACTGGAGATTAACTACGGTAAATATATTTTCATGTGGAAAGTTGGGAGGGAGCATGAAGCCTCAATCTTCCTAAGTTAGTAGGGAGGGGGCATTACTCTCCCTCCTAACTTCCCACCCCACTTGTGGGCATTAGCGCTGCTGATTGTTAGGAGCAGCTGTGATGCTTCCAGAGAACTCGTGAGCCTGGGAAAACGTTGTTCGTCCCCCAAGCGGGTCCCAAGGTTAAAAACCACTGATCTAGGGGAATTAAAGCGGACCTATTACACCAGATACCTTATGTTGTGGCTCAGGGTGGAAGGGGACGTCTACCTTACAAAGTCTCCTGGCACCCAACAGCCCACTGTGACCAATTTATCTGGTCTCTGCTCCACCCCTTGGGTCTGAGACTGAGGTGGTGGAGCAGAGACTGGATGAAGGTAAGAGGCTGCATTGGCCATCTTAGAGGATGGTGAATTGTTGATGATGATTATTTTGGTGATGATACCGCTCACAAAATCAAGTCAAAGTGCAGAAAACAATTTAATCAAAGTAGGCAGCATCTACTATTATATATATTTATATTTTCTTGTTTAAGATCTATGTGCCAGAGCTATCGACCCATGGGATATACCTGCCTACACTCCTCCATAAAAATTGGAGATGTTTGCAGAGAAGGACTAGCCCTGGCCTTTTTTCAGTGATTTTTTCAGAGATTTCCATGCAGAAGAGGTTGTAGGTTGTGAGCCCACATTGACTAGTTACAATACAAGCTCAATGGCTTCTGGCATAATCAACAAGTATTGGTTTTCACTTACTGAGCAGATATACTAAAATGATTCCAATATTATAATGAAGAAAACCAAAGTGTAGCCAATACTAGAAGTTCTTTGTTCAGGATTACATACACCTTAATCAGCCCGCATATTTACGGACTGCCTGTACATGTCTAGATAGTTGGCAGTCCAGAACTGTTGATATACTATTTTCTAGTTTGTTATTCAATGTGCTTTCATGTACTGCATGATAAAAGCAAAGGATGCCAACACTGGCATGTTAAAACACAACTGATTTGTCAGAGACGAGATGTCCGTTCCGTTAAAAGCATGGATTAGAGCTCATGAGCCACAGGTTGAAGCCAAAGTACAACATCAAGGACTTCATTATTATTTTTGGAATTCACTGTCATGAGGTCACGTAGGAATTTTAAATGATGTGGATAGAGGTTATAAGTGAATCACAAATCAGAAGATTCCACTCTTCCATTTCTGCCCAGTATTAGTGAAGAGATTTTACAGGTTCGATTTTTTACATCTGAGACCTTGTGCTCAGTCATAGAGGTAACAAACAACAAAGAAAAATCACCCTACAAAGAACAAGCTATTTATCTACTATTCCATTTAAGCCTATGGAGTGGATTAATCATGGAACGCCTCTGAAATATATTTCAGCTTGATGTAGCGTGGTCAAGGAGAGGATTTAAGGATTTAAAAGCTCCAGAGGTCATGCAGAACTTTTCATGATAAAAAACTCTTATAAGGTAATAAAATGCAAATACAACACACTTCTCATAATTATAGCAGTGTGCCAATGCAGTTATATTAAAGCCCTTTTCCAGGTTAAGCAAAATCATGCTTTTTCATTTATTTTTAATTTTTACTGCATTTAAGCACTATAAGAAGCACCCCATCATTTAAAGAAGAATTGGGGGGGGGGGGGCCCAGGGAGCTACCCCTGATGGGGGGCCCTGGGAGTGAGGTGATGGAGAAGTGATCGTGATGAGTTGTGCCTAGCTGGGGACCAGAGAAGAGAGAGGATCTGAGTCTGGGGGCGTCCAGCTAGAAGGGAGGACCGGTTATTCTGTCTGCGGAAGGGTAAAGGTCTCCAGAGCAGCAGCCGTTGAAGACAATCTCCAGGAGCTAAAGGGGAACTCTATCCAGGTTCTGAAGCAGACGGATCAGTGGCAGTGAGGTCTGTTTCCAAGATTCCCCAGGGAGGATTAGTCAAGACAGTGCTGTGCTCCTGCTATTGAGAAGAGGAAGCTGCCTAGGGGAAGCTAGGCCAGAGTCTGCTGTGAGCTTTTGTCCCCAGCCTTGTCCCCAACCCTCCTTCCACTTGATGACTTGTGCGAATAAACTTCCATTTCATTTTCAAGTAAGTGTCTCATGGTCATTTCTGCTACCCGGTATCCCACTACACACAGCAGCACCTACGGGTGTCAGTGCTACATCTGGGTAGCAGGTGACCCCAAGAATTGGAGAGGAGAGACCCCTTGGAGAAAACGGAGACATTTCGTGAAAATTAGCCGGACGCGAGGGGGTTAACTTCACCGAGTCAAGAAGAGAGGTTGGACTTAGCTGCTGAGCGCGCGAAAGTTTGGCGCCACTGAGCTCCCGATAAAGAGGCGGGACCTAGAAGAGCCGGAACTATCCCTACACGTGAGAGTACCTGTGAGAAGCACTGTGATTATCGCTGTGGAGAAAATGGCTGGGTTCGGCGGAATCTTCCACACCATTAATGCTGGGCCGCGTCTGCGTCCGGTATGAGAAGCAGCCCATTTATCACAGACACCGGAGTTCGGTTCCTGCTGAGAGGCGAGTTGGCCCTGATGAGAGATGGAGAATCGGAGAGGATGGGTATCGCCTGTCAGGGATGCGAGCATGTGAACCTGACCGTGAGACCCTGGAGCCGGTGCGTAGCCTGTGGGTCATTTCTTATGTCCCAGGTCCATTCAGTATGCTGTGTCCCATAAAGAGGGATGAAGCTAGAAGAGTTTTTTTTGATTGTTCCCTTCTCTCCTAAGTGAGGTACATCATTGCCGGCCGGTGATGAGTACCTGGAGGGAAGGTCATGGACTCCGTTAGATATTTCACCTGTTTTTAGGAGCCAAGGGTTCTGTATATTTATGCCTTTAAAGTGATAGGTAAATCGAATGTTTCTCTGTTTGATGGGAGTCAGATCTACTGGTGACTTTACGTCCTTCTCCTCCAGTGGGGCCTGTCGCCTGTTAAGCAGAGGTGCATGGTAACTGTTGTTAGGCTATATTGAAGGGTGGCTACCGGCTGGTAGTTACCAATAATATTTAAGAAGTATAGAGTATAAGATTGGTGTACAGTAATGTAATGTGTATAATATATGTGATATTGAGACTGGCTTTCTGTGTGCAGGGTTGTCAGGCT
>CM070036.1:132396179-132413061 GCA_036250615.1 Ptychadena robeensis | reverse complement strand
TTTCTGCTACCCGGTATCCCACTACACACAGCAGCACCTACGGGTGTCAGTGCTACATGTCTATACGCTAGCAGTATCCATTCTCTGAACACACTGACCAACCTTTGGAGAGACATATTTTACAGTCTGGCACTAACACCTTACCCATGAGCAGCTGTTTAAATTTGAGATTGAGCATCACCTAATTTTTTTTTGTTGCGATACACAATGTGAATATAAATACACAACTCATGTTGGTCAGTGTGATCAGAGAATGGGTACTGATAAGTGATGGCTAAATTTTTTTTTTATCCAATGTCCAAAGTCCAATGTCCGCCTGTTTCCAGGAACATTCAAATTCCCCACCTGTTCACTTGGAATTTGAATCGGACGTCACTTCCGGCACCTGGAAAACACAGTTCCCAGTTTCGATATCCGGATGTGACGTCACTAACATTACTTACGGTTTTCTTTAAAGAGAGACCAGCTTCTAGCTGCGGTCTCTTGTGACAGAATTCTTCCACTGGCCAGATCTTTCTGCTCCTTATCGCGAATAGTCACCTTCTTCCCACCGGTGTACAAGGCGGGTTGAACACCCGTACTGTTCGCCAGGGGAAGAAAAGACATGTTGTGTTCGCGGCTGAACTGTCTGTCTTGCGGACAGTTCGGCTATAACTAGTACTGATAGTGGACCATAAGACACACAGATATTTTCCCATTGATTTTAATGGTAAAAAAGTGTATCTCATAGTCAAAAAAATACAGTACTATTACAGCTTATATAGCCTTTGGAGTAGAGAGGAGTACTGATAAAAAAAAAATAGAAAAATACAATAAAAAATGTGTCCACTATGCAGCATTAATCGATTTTTGTTGTTGGAATAGCAGCTAAAAGCAAGAAAAAAAAATATTGTGTCTAACATGATTGCCCTCACAGACTTATATCTGTATAACTCTTTCTTCGAATTATGGTCCGCGAAGGTACATACAGTAGTTTACATGAAACCCCTTTGCACCAAAGGCACTAACACATTCAGCTGCCATAAATTACGTCAAATTTATTTTTCCAATAAAGTACAAGACATTTTGCCTTCAGAACGATTTATGAAGGATGATGAATGGTAATCGCACAGGCTGGCTCTATTTTGTGCAACAATTTATATTTTAAATTATGAAGAGATTTGTACATAGAACACACTATTTCTCTGATAATCACAAACTGATTGATAGAATGGAGGCCTGGGATAAATTAATATAACTATAATCAAGTGTTTAGGCTCTTTCAATTTAAAAGTATTTATCAGTTGTATTCTTTCTATAACACACTGCATACATTTTGACCAAAAGAGGTTTCAGTTCCATACACAATAATCTGTATGTATCTGTATGTATTATATTTGCAATATATTTCCAGCAACCTTATATCACAAATATCTACATGATGTGAATTCGGAAGGTTTAAGCTCTTTAAGATTTAAACAATAAATCTGATACCTTGTTGGCTTAAATGTGCAATCTCCTATATCATCCTATTAGGCCTGATATACCAAGCCAGCAAGCAATTTAATTCCACTTAGAACAGATATTATTCACTCACTTCTAGGTCTTTAACTACCAGATCCCCTATGCTTGCAGTCTGACTCCCCTATATTATTTCTGGGTGTGCCAGTTGGTGGTAGAATAAACAGTGTGGTGGAGGACCTACATTTGAATACCTTAAGTGGCAAGAAGCAGTGTCTTTTCTGTAAATAGCTTCCAAAAAGGTAAGTACATTCAGCAGGCATGTCCTATTCTGTGCGGAGAATAGCTTTCAGATTTAGATGAGTGGCTGTAGACAGGGCCCTTACTAGTGCTATGAGCAATATGCGAGCACATAAGACCCCGCGGATGGTGGTATTGGTGAGGAGAAGGAAGGAGGAGCAGTGTGTACAGTTTTCCACCTCACCTATACTACTCCACTTATGTCTCTGACCTGGCGCGGAGGTTTGGGAGATGGGAGGGAGTGTGTTATCACCAGTACCCCGGGTGCTATAAGTGAGGCGAAGGAAGGAGGAGAAGTGTGCCCAATATCACCCCATCCAAGAAACTTGCATAGGGCCCCCAAAAGTCTAAAAACAAAACTGGCTGTAGGCAATCCTATCTCATCATTTGTGTATCCTCACATTCTGTCTTAGCGATGGTAAGGGAGTTCAGTGGATAGCACTCTGGGCATACAGCACTGGGGTTGGAATCTCAGCCAGGGCACTATGTGCAATGAGTTTATATGTTTCTTCCACACTGCAAAGACAAAGGTAGGTAAAATTAATTAAAACATTTTCTTTAGACCAGGGGAGGCAAACTAAGGCCTGGGGCCTTTAGCTTTCTTTTCTGGCCCTTTGTGACGTTGTTAAAAAAATTCTCTCTGTTTGTTCTCTGCAGTGAGTGGACATGACACTGTGGGCGTATCCTCGTGGTGACAACAGATAGTCACTAGGAATTAACTCTGCTCATTGGAATGAATGTGCATTTCTTTTCAAGTGCAGTAAATTTAAATAGTTATCAACATCTGTGTCACAGGTCGCCTTTTACACATCACTGACATTATAAGTGATGCTGGCGATGCATGGAATTGGAACATTTAAAAAGCCAATGTGCCCACCCCTGCCTTAGACTGTGCTAGTTGCATGTAACATATTTACAGTCTACACTCATAACAGGGTGGGCGTTATGGGTACTGTGACTGACTGGTCATCTGTCACTGTGTGAATGGACCATTAGGTGGTGTCCTGGAAGGAGTCCGTGAATTATTTGCACAGCAATCCGACCTGCAGGCTTTTGGGGTCGAAACTGCAAGGTGGACACCCCTGTAGTTACGGACGACCAACCACTATGCTTTTGGCATTAGTGCGCACGCCGGTCGATCGCAACTACTGCCGGGAATAGGCACATCTATGGCCGGCTTTAGAGACAACCAATGATATTCTAATGTACTATGTAAAGCACTTCCTAATAAGTCGGTGTATAAACAAGCGTTAATTATTAGCAATCACTCAGCTTGACTCCTTGTTCCTGATTTGCAACTTTCTGCAGCCCGTTTTGGTCTCTTTTACATTGGGCTTGTGTATGGACTGTAACCTTTACCTGGCTACCTGTTAGATTGTCAGAAAACATAAAAATCTTGAGCCAAAGCCAAACTCGTCTTGTAAAAGACAAAATTTATATATTAGACACACCTATATTCCACAACACCTGTCCACCACCGGTAAGAAAATAGAAAGGGTCAATACCTATCTGTGACAACAAGACAACCACATTTGTTCCTGACCTCATGGAACTTGGCACAGGTTCATTAGTACAAGGAGAAGAGCCCAGTGTGGCTTCTTGAGCTCCATTTGTTGTACAGAGAAGATTTACTTATAAGAGTACTTTGGTTGTAACAAGTAGTGTTTTTGTGTTTTTGTTGGTTTGCTATCAACTTGAGCCAGTCTAAGTCTTTACCTCTGACCTCTGATATTAACTACCCAGAAAACTACCCCTCACTGGATATTAACCTTATTTCAGACCTATTTCTACCACCAGAGAGATAATTAGGTCTGAATATTAGTCGTATATGAAATACTCAGACCAGCCTTTCTGGCACTGACAACCACGCCATGTTAAAAACCACTTAAAACACAATTCTGATGCATTTTGTGTCCACAATATCTACATGCTTATTGGCGTTATATTTCTTCCATGTGATTGAATGGTTAAGTATTTGTGTTTACAAGAAATGGAACTAGTACATAAAATAAATTGCACAAAGTCATCATAAATTTCATACTGTAAAATATAAAACAAATATTATGATGTAACTGAGCAGCTTTAGAGATGCTATAGTACAAGATTTTCATATTTAGAGGGATATGCTACTTCTAGATTGGTGACACAGCACATAGACAATAGTCTAGGAATTAATGAAAACAAAACTGAATTTCAATTATATGTTCTGCAAATATGACCTTGGGGGTGTATATATAATTCAGACTCAGACCTAACTCTGTTACTGTTTTTTTAGCCAACACCATGCCTACTAAATTAATCAGGGGAGGGAAAATTAAAAATATAGAGACATCTCTGCAACATTAACATCAACTGTAGAGATGGTCGAATTTTTTTTCAAAAATTCGACCATTTCGATGATTTCAACTTAATTGGTATCAACACCAAACTTTCTGGAGATGTAGAGAAGGGTTGGGGGTATACTCCAAAAAAGAAAGTATGTCTCTAAGTATGTCTCTAACACAAATAGTTTTTGCACAAATGAAGTTCAATGATGTGCTAGAGCAAAACTTTTTGTTTGCAAATGTTCCCCCAACCCTTCTCTACATCTGTGATGATACCATGTTTAGGGGCTTTGCAATCAGCTCACAAAGTTAGCAAGTCGAAAAATTCGACCATCTCTAATCAACTGTAAGAAACAACAACTTTCAGAGAGATATACTCTAAAAAGCAAGTTTCTGGGGAAGACTGAACTTACCCACAGCAGTTTTCCACTCTTCCATGGACAGGTTGTCTGTGAAGCAGAGCCTTGGGTTCTTGGAGTCTGATCTGTGCTTCACTGATCTGCAAAGCTTTCTTCAGGCAAGTTCCTTGTTTGCTGGAAGACATCCTTAGAATGACCAAACCATATGACCACATGGCTGCTGTAAATTCAGGACTTGCCTATCACTTAGAGTGACTACTTTAGGAAGGGTGATTGTATTGCCAGGATGTGACCATAGAGCCCATAATCTTGTGGGTTTTTGAGCAATAGTACTTTGGAGGATTTTCCACAATCCCTAGTGATTGGGTTTTGGAGTTTAAACCCCTAGCTCAGTGGTTCCCAAACTTTCCTTGCAGGGCCCCCCTTTTCTATTTAGGGACATTATTGAGCCCCCCCCCCCCTTTCCTATTCAAACAGAGATTAAGAATGAAGGCCAGAAGCCCCCCCCCCCCTGGAATACCTTCGCGCCCCCCAGTTTGGGAACCACTGCCCTAGCTGACTAATTGCTACAGTAACAGATGATCTTTATTTCAATTATTTCTCTTAAGGATGACAATCAGCAGCCTCCTTGAAACCACAACTATTCTGTTGTGTGCAGAATTTGAAGTGATTGGTAGGCCTATGTGTGCCATTTTGTTCCCAGGCAATCACGTCTCTAAATCTCCACAATGATTAAAGGCCATAAACAGCCAAGTTTCTAAAGTTTCCAAGTGTCTAAAATCTGTTTATTGGTTATCCACATGCCAAGTACTTTCCAGAATCCAGAAGCTTATATGAGAGGTGCATGCTACATACCATTTAATAAGTGCGTAGGGTTATGGCATTTTCCTAGACAGAGCCGTAGAATGTGTTTTCTTTACATCAGGAGGCTGCTGTCTTGCTGTCTGAAAGTTCTTTTTTTCTCTTTTTCTCTGCAAACCTCATGGAACTTATTTTTAATATGCTTTGATATAAAAAATATTTGCTAACCTAGATGTGACATTCAATTGAAAGTCCCCAGAAGGAGGACAGAAGAGCTATCAGCACTTCTCATACCAATCAGTTGATTTTGATGCTAGAAATAAAACCATCTCAGTCATCTCCATAGATTTATATTATTATTATAATTTATTTCTACTCTAATTTGAATATAATACAACCACAAGACATAGTTTACTTTGATACAGTATGTAATGCATTGCATGGCACATCTGTTTATATAAAATGAGATACTTGGAGCACCAGATGGCTATGCTTCCCTTGTCATGCTATGCTTGTTTTCTGACAAAACATTATAATTTCTACATAAATTGATCAAAATTTGCATAAATATATCTCACTGATGCAAAACATGCCACAAAGGTGGCAGCAAATGACAGTGGATACCATCCCTGAAGATGGCAATGATCAGCAGATCCAGTCATTTTGGCAGCTGAAGAAATATACAAGACTAGAGATACCTTGTAAAATCACTTGAGCTTGCCTTCACCCATTGTGGTCAGTTCATCTGGCTGTCTTTTCATACAAATGATGCTGTATACATAATGCTTAAAGGATTTCTAAACGCAAGAACAAAAATATAGTGTAGCTTTGCTCAGGGAACTGCTCCAGAGCAACCAGGCCCTTTTTGAATTCGGATGCCCATGCTCAGAGATTCACTGCCATTCACGGCTTTCACACAGTAAGCAATTATCCACACAGCTGGTTAGGGGTTAACTGTTTACTAAAGGGAGTATATAAGATGAGGAAGAAGCAGCCCTGGTCCAAAGGGGACCCCTTTCATTGGCCGTGAGTTATGAAGTCACCCTGCAGCACTAGCTTAGTGGACGGCAGCAGGAGGCCCAGAGAGATGGGAGCATACAGCTCCTAACAGATGTCGCTTAACAGCCCAGTAAAAGACCTGGGAAAACAGCGAACAAAATACATGTATAACCTCTGCCCAGAGGGAGGGAATTTACAGTTAGTGGGCCGATAACTTATCCAAAAGAGAGGGAAAAGAGCCATGACCTTACCTTCCAGAAACTCACTGAAGCTGCTGTACAAAAAGATACAATTCTTAAAGCAATATACACAATTATACAGGATGTCATGGTCACTATACAGAATACATATATAGACAGTCTATATACATATTAAGTGTAAAACCACCTTACTACAATAATATTTTGCAGCTTACTAGTCTTTAGATGTGTTGGTTGTAACTTCCTCTGAACTGACCTAGTTTATTAGCACATTGCATTTGCATAAATTGCAAATTATTATAGCAATTCGAAAGCATGATGTCTTAAAACATATTAAAATATATTAATATATTAAAATGAGAGATTTGGAGAAGATATATCATCTTGCTGCGTGGAGACAGCATACTCCAAAAAAATTCTCCACAAGCTCACATACCCTATAGTTTGCTGGTCTTAGAGGAGACATCTTTGTTTTGAGGGCTTCATCTACACCAGCAGCCAGAAATTAAAGGTAGCCATATACGGCCCAATTTTCACCCAATTTTTCAGCCGATCGTTGCCAATCATCTGGCGGTCACTTGGCCAAGAATTGGGCAGGCCCACCTGGTGAGATCGACCAGAAATGTCAGTCACCGGAATCCAAGGCCCGGTCCAGCGGCTGGTCAATCTTCTCACTGGGGCTCATCCAGAGCAAGGGATTACTGAAAGGACGCAAGCTGTTTCGCCTAGGAGCCACCTGCACACTCTGCACACCTTCTTTGCAAGGCCGGGGTATCTCACACCCCTTCACAGAGACCAAGTCTCTCTCACACTTGTCTCTGGCAAAAGGCACCAGACTTCCTGGATCCCTCACAACGGGGCCTCTAACTGCCTGGGTCACCCCCCACAATGCCATGTTCAGGGAAAAAACTCACAAATCAGTTACAATTTCTGGACCATCTCAAAGCATCAGATTACAAACTCAGCCAACACATCTAAGGAAAGGTGAACTGTGATATATACAAGTTTTGCTTTAGATACACAGAAAAAATCCAGCCAAAACATTTATTTTCTGTTTCTTTTTTTAATGCTTAAGGGCTTGTTTCCATTGTACGTCGGGACCCCTACGCTAAGCGTATACGCTTAGCAGGGGTCCCGACGTATCCCACAGACTTTGCCTGCCGGCGGATGGTCTGTTTACACATCCGCCGGTGTAAAGGCTGGACGTACTCGACTACGTTCAGCCTTACACCGGCGGATCAGCTCAGCGCAATGAAGACAGACCGTCCGCCGAGCAGGTAAGTCTATCTGTTATGTTTCCCAACGCAATGGAAACAAAGCCTCAGTAAGTTAAGATTTAAGAGGGACCCTGAATTAGACACAATATAAGTCGATAAACATATACGGGTCATGCATCCTTACTTCAAAAAGGAAAGAAAACAGTTTGTTTGAAGCCATCTTAACTAACACAGAATGTACAAATTAGGCCTCTAAAGGTATAACATTTCCAATGGTTTAGAAAAATTCCAGATTGACAATGTATTGTGTTATTGTGTCTATTATGAGTTTTGAAAGCTGCTGAGAGATTGTGATCCTTGCATTGGTTCTCTTTGTCGTGGATAATATTGATTTTGCCTATTGACCATGTTATTGTGGATGGCTGACACTTAAACTCAACCTGGGCATCATCATCTTACCCCCTCAACTTGAAAGCATCTCCATAGTTACTAACAGTAAGTACAATTGTCATCTCCCCCACCCTATATTGTTCTTACCTTTAATAACTACAGCCTACTGTATACTTTACTTCCACACCTTTTAGATTGTAAGCTCTAATGGGCAGGGTCTTCTCTTCCTGTATCATACACATAATATGTTGTGATTTTCTATCTGCACCCAATACATTGGTGCTTTTATAAATTAAAGATGAAAAAATATCAATAGATTAATATTCACAGAGTGCAAAAATGAAGCAATTGGTGCAAACTCCTTACACCAACTTATGCTTCATACAGATAAGAGATAATAGTTGCAGAAAGCAATTTATGGAGTTCGATACCTTCTATACATCTGTAGGTATCAGTTGTTTAGTGATCTACTTGCCAAACCAACCTGCCTTATGACCACTCCTATGGGGGGATGATGAATAGTGTTGATCACAAATTCACAACGATCTTGAATATGAAAGAGGGAGCCTCGCCCATCACCTGCACCGCACATACCGGGGTGAATCAGGGGGTGACACTACACACACGTACCTCCCTGTTTCAGAATCAGGGACAGCCAGTCCTCATGGTCCTTACCTGCAACATCGGTTGAGCCGGCTTTCTTCCGGTTCACAGGTCCTTGCGCACATCCCTCAATAAAGGTCCAAGACACATCCATAAAGGTCCAAGACACATTGTTGTAAATACAGTGCCCCTTTATTGTAGTCACATCACAGTGCCATATACACTCCACATTAGTCCTGGGAGCCATCTGGGAGCAGCATCTGCCAGTACAGTCTCTCTCTGCCCTAGCCTTCTCCACCCAAGTGACCTCTCCTAGGCTAGGACTTTGCCCTTGTCACCAGCATGGGGTACAAGGGTGAGGCCTTAGTTACATCTCAGTGCAGGCCTGGTCTTGAGATCCACAGGCCTGAGGCCTGTTCCCCACTGGATGCAGTACACCTCTGCTCTCTGCTACTCTGCTGCTAGGAAGACCCTATTTCCTTAAAGTCAATAACTTATATAAGCTCCCATTCTCCTCCCAGATGGCTCTCCAAGATCACAATATCACATGTTCCAAACATTTGCAGTGACACCTCCTACCCTATGTTTTGCCCAGCAACAGCACAAACACAATCACTGGCAATAATCCTGGGGACACAGTTAACCCCTTAATGACCATGGTACAGCACACTACAATACACCTTCCAAAAATATATTGCTATAGCTTCGTAATATGGCATATTCAAGATTTTCCACACCAGCACTCAGAACTACTGTGCATTGCGTTCGCAATATGCCCATGTACAAGTGCCATTTGTGCAAAGAAGCAATGACTGGAGATCACAAATTCTTGAACTTATTATTTATAAGATGAAATATTTGTGATATATTACGAATATGAATAATGCCTATTCTGCTCATCACTACCCAGAACTACCGTGCATTGAGTTCACATGTGCCAATTTGCGGAATATGGAGGTTATCTTTGGAAAGTACCATGCATTGTGTTTTCAATATTTGCAAGTGCTGATTTGAAGGTAATAATGACTGGAGATAATGAACTCTCAAATTAATTGCAAATATTAGGTAGAACATTCACAATATTTTGTGAACACTAATATGGCCTATGATGTTCATCATTAATTATGAAGCTAGGTGCTACCAACTCCCATCACCTTAACTCTCCATAGTATAGAACAAATACTCCGGGTGCAGCACTAGTGTAAATTACTACAAAAGTTATAATGGTTGGATGTGTGAACACAGACGGGTAACTGAGGCGGAAGGCATAAAGCACTGATAGGTCCACCATGGACCTATCAGTATATTGGATTTTGGTCAATGGTCAGCAGGAAATGTAGAGTAATGTATCTTCATTCCCTACTACAGAGACAGGATTACTATAAAAAAGGGAGAGCCTGCTGCAGGGTGTGATTTTTGCTTTCACATCTTTTATGTTTTGTATTGTTGATTGGCATGTGTATTTCTGCTCCCTTCCATGTTAAGATAACATCCATTCATGCACCATTGACATTTTAGGAAAGGATTTTTAGAACATGCTGGCCTAATCACGTTGTAATAAATTAGCCAACACTAAGTTATTCTTGCGGGTTCTGCTGCCTGTTCTGAATTGCCTGTCTTTTGTGTTTAATGCTTTTAAACAAATCGCCCTTCCAGCTGGCAACGGAGAGTACGCAAAGTAAACAACTGAGCTGTTGGCAATAGACTCGCTGGGGTCAGGCTGGCAGGCATGTGAAGAACAGAGAGCGCTCTATGCCTCCGAATCAAACAACAGCAATGTATTATTTGTGAATCAATACACTGAGGCGCCAAGAACTATTCCTATGATTGTTATTAACAAGGAAACATTAACGCAATCATTATGCATATATAAAGCACATGCTTGCAGTTCTAGGTTTTGTCTTCATATTTTATATACTAAGTTTTAAGTTTAATAGTATGAATAATATAAATAGTATGAATGAAACATTTTAATCTATGCAGTCAAATTTCTCAAGGAACAAAAGCCACGGCTGATTTTTCAGACCGATGTGCATGCGCGCTCGCCGGCCGTAGGTCAGCACCAAAATCGGGCCTATCAGCCCAGGCAGAGACATGAAGAAGAACAAGACATGGTATATCAATAATGGGAAAAGATTACATTAAAAATGTATAACGATGAGTCTGAGCTCAGCTTGGTCACCAGTGCTTTTCTCATTTGGGCACCGTTTTGGTCCCCTTTGGTACTTATAATCAGGGGTGCACATTTTTGTGAGCTCCTCAGAAGAGTACTAGGAGATAGTGTTTGGTAGTCACCCCATATGTATGTGGTCTCCCTTACTGTCCTGCTGTCTTCCTGCATGGTAGGTTCTGCTGCAGATGGACCGTCCTGTCCCTGATTGATCCTCCATCAACAGGTCACCAGCTGGCTTTGGGTCAAATGTAACTCTCACAGTATAACATGTGTGAATCCCCAGATCTCATATCTCAGTAGTACAACCCTGAAATTTTCTGGCTTAGTAACTAACACCTGAGACTACTTGCAGTCCAAATGTCATCCTTTCATAGTCATATGCCAGCTGTCACACAGTGCTTTACTCTTGTCAGATCTCTGACTTTCCTCCCCCAGATCTTCAACACCCATAGAAGTCTAATTTTTTTGGGATTATTAATGTACATTCCCAATTTCCTTTCATAGTTATTAATGTTTCCCTGCGGTTATCCAAGTGACATAAATTGTATACATTTAACATGTAGCTGTGGCCGCCCAGACACAGAGTGCCTCCAAGTTGTTAGTACGCATATGAGCTTTGAAACCAATCACTAATAGATTGGGGGAGGGGGGAACACACCCTAGGGGCGGCCAAGCCCTGTGGACTTTAAAGGTTGGTTTATAATCAGATAGCGTTCCAGTCGAGGGATATTGACAAGTACTTTTATTTTACATCATTGTATCACATACAGGGATATTTCAAGATACCCAAATGGCTTAAGCAACATACAATTAATAGAATCACAGTGTCTCATCCGTACATACAAAGAGTTCAAGGTTATAAAATCCAAATATTAAAATCCAGAAGTGGAGAGTCCAAACGGTCGTGCCCAAGCGTTTTACCTACGCGTTTCGTCCCTCTGGGGGGACTTCGTCAGGGGTTCTTGGGGACCTTCCTATGGGTCATCCAAATGTTAGTTTATTCAAGTATATCCAAACAAAACCTATGCCAACATCTATTGTGTATAGGGATACATTGTATTTGGTCTATCTCATTCATTGTGCATATACCATTCTGGGTTACACTCTACTTTCCCATCACTAAAATGTTCTGATTCTATATTCTGTTTCATTAGGCTTCTTAGTCAATCATCCCACATTCCCATTAGGGATACTTCACATTTAATGTCTTAAGTAATTAGATTAGCTTACCGGTATTCAAGGTCACTCAGCGTTGCTTTGAGGTGAGGCTGTAATTGATCGTTATGCCCGAGGCTTCCGCTCCAACCCTAGGAAGACACCCAACAAGGGTCCAGTGCCCTGCAGTCCCCACCGGGAAACACTTAAATGGACAGGAAAAGGTTACTTGTCATTGTATATGTTAAGTCATGCCTTCACCTGTTTCTTACCCAGTGTCAGTATATCCCATTGAAATTGTCTACCCCTGTCACCATTTACTACCTATGTTATAACCAAGGTGCAACATACAGACACATTAAATTGTCTATTAAGGTATGACCCACCTTGTTCTCTGTAGGAGAGCTTGTCTGTCCTATTATTTCATTTGTCCAGTCCTTAATAGGTCATACGGTCAGCATTGTCCTGTGTGAGGTAGGCATAGAGGGTTATAACATCTATCAGTTTTTATTTTTATTTTTTGAAAAGAGTCATACGTGCCTTGATTTAGGTTGGTACCTTGGTCCCTATTATTATTGGTTTGAACCAATAATGCAGGTACGCATAGCTAGTTTTTGGGTACCCCTTTTGAGTACCAGAGTACCCCTTATGTGCACCCCTGTTTATAATACTTAGAAAATATAACTAATATGCAATCATGTGCAAAGATGCAGGGTTTATCAGACTAAACTAACATTTGTTTATAAAGTACTGAGCGGAATATTGAGTTTTTATTTCATTTTGGAGTGTCCATGTTTTGAGTAATAGACCAAAAACTTCATTTATATTGTGGAAAGTGTTAGGATGATTGGGTCAGAGTTTATGGAAAATCCTGTTCTTTACAACAGAAGACTTCACAAGGTATTTCAAGAACGCTTTCTTCTGTGCATAACAAGACTGCATGTTCTGACTGCGAGATCCAAGCTTAAGCATGTTTATTGCTCTGATGGGGCAAATTAAACAAATCACACCAAGAAAAAAATCCTGAACACAGTTCAGATCTAGGATGATACAAGTAAAGCCATTCGAGCCACACTGGAGATTTTATTGCTAAAAGTACATAGACGCATCTGTTCAACTGCTCGTTGACTCAAATTACTGATCATCCAATCACATGGTGGCAAGTCCATGCATTTAGGCATGTTCACATGGTCAAGACAAGGCGCTGCAGTTCAAACCGAGCTTCAGAATGGGGAAGAAAGGTGATTTAATTGACTTGGCAACATGTTGAGAATAATGTTCCTCCAGGTCTGAGTTTAGGTGCAGTTCAACAAATTGCAAAATCACCCTCATGTTTTGGAGATGCTCTGATCTACTCAATTAAGGATACACAATGTGGTTGTCAGTGGCACTAATGGTGGGTGACTGTGTCTCTGATGAGTCAGATCTGTGTACTTAGAGAGCAAACTGCACAGTTGATAAAGGTGTAATCGGAACTGCAAGGTCTAAGTACCAGCCTGGTAGTCAATAAGACAAATTGTACAGAAGGCAGAGGTTTGGTTACCAGCAAAGACATACTGATGAGTATACAAGAGAAACTGTAGTTGGAGCAGCCAGAATAATCTGATGCCCCACAATTTTTTCTTTATGAATTTGTAAAGACATGGGGACTTTGACGGCCGCCAGATTAATAAAACATGTTTCTTAGTGGAGAATGTCCATGAATAAGTGCAATAATTATTCAAAGTTTTTCAATAAAAGTTCAGTATTTATTCAAATTATTCCCTGGTTGTCATTGTCAATCGGGCTGGATATAGCTGGTAGATGTATCCAATAAGTCTGTCCAATATTCAACATATCATACCCCGATGCGTTTCAATAACCGTCTTCATCAGTCAGTCAAATGAGGAGAACAGGGGGCCACTGATCGGTGAATGTACTGTCAGTCATTAGTGTTGAATGTAGTAAAAGGTGCATATGCCTTCCTGGACCTTCAGACTCCAGAGTACAATGATACAATGGTACAACAAGTCATACAATGATACAACGAGTATACAATGCAGGAGCTCAGACCAGGGAGGGAAGACATGGATGACCTTTTTGCTGATCTTTAGAGGCGGCCACAAAATTTTGAATAGTTTATTTGAGATTTAATTGCAAAGCCCCTGAACTGGGTTTAGTCACCAAAAATCCTTGGTTTGTGGGGGCATTCAAAATTGCATTAGCACAGGTTGTTTTTGTATAAATTAAAGTCAAAGTCAAGTGGAAATTTGGGCTGGACTTTAATTTATACAAAAGCTCAGATGCTAGAACACAACTTTTAGTTTTTGGAATGTTCCCACAACCTATGATCAGGACAGACATGGGCAAAATAAGGCCAGAGGGCCAAAACCGGCTCTTTAATCTTTTAATGTGGCCCTTTTTCACCTAAGTTGCCTCCACTCTTTCCCTGGAATAAGGGGAGATAATGCTTAGAGCAGTGGTTCCCAATCTGGGGGGCGGTAATCCAGGGGGGGGGGCTGGCCCTCATTCTAAACCTGTGTTTGAATAGAGAGGGGGGCTCGATAATGTTCCAAAATAGAAAAAGGGGGGCCCTGCAAGGAAAGTTTGGGAACCACTGGCTTAGAGGACGATTGTTCAGGTCTCCTAATGGCCATAGTTTGCCTACAATAGAATGTTTATGTTTACTTTCAAAAGCTTCTATTTATTAATATTGTTTTATATACATTTTCTTTTTCTACATTTCCTGTCTGGGCTACGAGAACTAAGGACACCTATGCCGGGCAGCCCTTACAGGCTCTTGCTTCGGCCCTTCTGTCAAATTTAAAAATCCATTGTGGCCCACGAGTCAAAAAGTTTGCCCACCCCTGGTTCAGGGGCTATGCAATTACCTCACTTTCGGCTTGTCAAAATAACCCCTTATCAGTCCATTGGTGTTATTATTGCATATGGCAATGAAAGTGATAACAAAGTGATACACCTAAAGGTATTGCTGTGTAGTGTTTGAAATATATGGCATTGACATGTGTGTTTATTGCCAGAAGATTTGGTATCTCTGCCAGTTTTAAAGCATACATAACCTGTCAGGGGGACTAAAGAACAGTCTAATTCCTGATTCTGAGCAGTGCCTAAGCTTTTTCTTTGCACATGGACCATATAAGTCTATATCCTCGCGTTCTGCATGAGCAGAAATGAAGTCAAATATAAAATATTTAGCATTAATACTTACAGATGTGAGCTGACTGTGGCAGCATTTGCACATAAAAGGTCAGTTCAATGTATCAGGACTCCAAAAACTTTCTGGTAAGCCTTCTACCAATTTATCTTGTCTAAATGACAACGCTCTATTTATCTTCCTGCAGAAAAGAAGATTTTTGGGTTCGTACTGCGACTAAAATGCCTTCAACCTTCTTAGCCAGAAGCTGTTATGAGCAGAAAGTAAATTCTTCCATCTTATTGTCTGGCAGGCTTTTTAGTCGATGTATCACAGGAAATAAGTAAACATTGGAATTTTTACCATTTTTGTGGAATACGGCTATTTGAAAAGTGTTTCTGCACCATTTAGTTTGCAAAGTAATGTTAATCAGTTGATTCTACTCGGTCAGCATGCTTTCAGCTACAACTGCTAAAAAAATCTCATAAAACATGCTAGATATGCATATTTGTTTCATACAATTTAATTCATAGGCCATATAGATGTTGTATGGGGCTGGTTATTTTATTTTTATAACAAGACTAATATCTGGTCAGGTGGTTTCCTGTAGGACTGTACTCTTGCCAAATCATTGTTGAATGTATGTAGTGTTGCATGTTTGCTCCAACCCAACCTGGTAACTAGAGATGGTCAACAAGATGCAAAATTTTTAAAAATGGCATGCACAGCAGCTTTTGCACTTGATTGCCTCAGTTTCTGTCCACATACAATTTGCATGCTAAAATCAAAGTCTTGTTGACCCTTTTCTACTAGTGAGACCTTGAATCCCAGTAAACATGTAGTGTCGTGCGAGTGCAAAGTATAAACTACTCACGACACCAGGTTCCTTAGGGATGGATGTCCTCTTGTCCACTTTCCAGGCTGAGCTCACACCCCAATAAGTGAAGGTCCACGCAAGCTGGAAGGGGGCTATTTACAGTTAATTGAGGATTATGTACAAATGCAGCTCCGACTCTTGAGGGCAGAGAAGGGGTTCAATCATAGGGAAAGCGTTACTGTGCTGCTACCGCGTTGCTGCAACCATTCGGCTGGGTGTTCGTTAGGACTGACTGCTGGGTCCAAAGCTGAGGCTGTGGTACTCCAGGGAGATACAGATGAGAGAAGCCAGAGAGCCCAGAACATTCCCAGGACTGCCTATTTATGTCCTCGGATAGGGGCTGGCATAAGGCCTGCTACTGGGCAGGAGTCACTTTGCTACCTTTTGGAGGGAAAAGTAAAAGTAAACACCCGTATAACACATGACACAGCGCTGTAGTTTCATTTGACAAGCAGCACTTACACAGCAGGTGCTACCCTTAAGGGGATACACCAAGCAAATAAGTATTATACAAGCATATAATACAGCACATATAAACAAAGTTATGTGGCCCTTTTTCGGGTCACTACAAACACACAAATGGTAGTGCAACAGGTTGGCTTTATTCACAAAATACTTCAACAACATAGTGATTAATTGTGCATAAATATTGTAATTGAACATGTTTTTTGCAAATATTCCCACTTCAAGTATATGGGAAGATCATGAATATAGTGCTATATTTTCATAATCACGAATATTCTTTGAATATAAGGCGAAATTTTTTTGTTACTTTGTAAATACAAATATTGCTTATGCTGCTCATCACCAGTGATGGTAATCCCAAGAGGGGAAATTGTACCCAAATTGATAACTGAGCCACACTTAGGTGCCTAAGGCTGTGGCTCCACTATGCCCTTGAATCCAATGTG
>CM070036.1:132373530-132396169 GCA_036250615.1 Ptychadena robeensis | reverse complement strand
TCCCATTAGAGACTTTGAGGCCAATAATGCAGCCCCTTTAAATCAGTGGGCTGATGTATACCTTATGCACTTGGACACATCAGTGGACGTGTCATACGTCATGCCTCCGGCCTCCGGCCTCACCAACAAAAATGTGACTGAGGCTTCAAGTGACAGGTCTTGGGCTATGAAGGCCTGTGGATACAACTATGGCATAGCCCATTGACTTTTGTGGGGGATGGGGCTTGTGCACGGTGGAGTTTTAGCGCAGTGTTTTCCAGGAGAGCCCATCCCCAGTGAAGGTGTCTTGTGTTCCTCTCACTGTGTCTACCTCCCGGGTACCATTGATGATCAGGGAATCCAGAGAGGGTTGGAAGTAAAATAGATTACATGGTTATCTGTTGGTTACAAAAAAATGGGACTGCCATGGGGGAGCTTTTTTTGTATTATGACCATTGCAGATGCATGATTCGATTGAAGAGGAGAAGACTAAAATGCCACAGGCCACAATCAACAACCTGAACAATGGTGGCAACACCAGATACTGCTAGCGTCAACGCACCCCAACCCCCCCCCCCCCCCCCCCCCCCCCCCAACCCCGTAAGGCGAAACTGTGCACACTTCAGAATGGCCTTCTATAGTAGGCAGTCTAAAGGTAGCCATACATGATTTAATTTGCAACAAATCAATCATCAATTTGATTGAAGTTTTTAACTATTCAATCGTATATTGATTGTGTGTGTAGTAATCATAGTGGTCTGACTACAGTCAAAGTGGAGACTGAATGGATCGGGGTTTATTACTTGGGCAGGAGTATGTAGTCTCTCTATGCAGTCTCCGCGATCACATTCAAGCACACTACCTATTATGACAACTTTATTTTCATGGGTAAACATTTCCATTACTGCAACAGCAGCCTCAGGATAACCTGACCTATGCATAGTAATCATAGTGGTCTGACTACAGTCCAAAAAAGCATACATACAAACATCCTATTCTGCCAACCAGTAAAGAGAACAGTATGCTAATTGATTGGATCTAATCACAATTGGTCGGGACAAGGAATAGTATTTAATTTACACTCAATGTGGTAGCAATCAATTAAAATTTTTCAAATTTTGATCGAGCAAATTGAAAATTGAAATTTAATTGAAACTATAGTTCAATGTGGAAATGATTCAATTTTCAATCGACTGACTTGTGGAATCTTCACACTGATTCTCCATAAGCCATAGCTATGGGCTCAGGACTACTGGCGTTAAGTGACATGTGGATTGACAGCTAGGAGAACTTCCAGCATTCCTAGTGGGGGCATTCATCATTGTTATGGCAGTGAATGACTAATGCTTTACAATTACAATTAATTTACAATACAATAATGGCAAGTATGTGTAAAGAAAGAGATCTGCCCATGGTATACTTCATTTGCATTTAATGTCAAAAGTTCAAAGAATGTCAGACTGAATAGTCGAGCCCCACTCATTTTCATCTCACCAAACTTGTCCCTCTTTGCAAAAAGTTTGGACACCCTGCCATAGGGGATTGAAGACAAACTAGTATACAAAAAGTATAACACAGGAGGAGAAGAGGACCCTGATTAACCAAGTTAACAATAGTAGAATTTGGGGAACAAAGTATACAATAGATAGGGAAGATCTAACTGGTGCTGCTTAGGAGAAAGAGAAGGATGGGTACGTGACATTGAATAGTTGGGTTTACAGGGCTTGTTGGAATGTGTTAAAGGTGTAAGCAAGCAACCAAAGAGTTGGTACAGCCCTAGAGAAGTCCTGGAGTTGTGCATGAGAAGAAGTTATGAGTTGGAACCTCTTTTGTAGGTCACTGGAAGAGTAATTATGGATGTACAGTATTTATGTCCAAGGATGGAAATGTAAGCAGGTCAGAAGATGTGGACCGATTCACAGACAAAGCACAGACATTTGAATAATACAACATTATGCTTTTTTTTGTGATGTTCCAACACATGACACAGCGCTGTAGTTTAATTTGACAAGAGAGTAATTATAACAGTTTTTTTTACCCAAATGTAGCATCCTCATCAGTACTTTACCCTGCACAGAGATAAACGAAGTAAAGCACACCCCTTATGTGACATTATCATACATGACCAGAGGTTATCATGGGAAATGCAATCCAGAGCCAGAAGAATGATTAGGCCATTTAAAGTGAGGGAGGCATTAGGCTTGATGCAGAGTGTCAGTCCTGACACCACACTGTTTTGTTGAGTGGTTAGAAATTTGTGCGGGCAGTCAGCGGACGGCTGTCAATCACTTGTCAGCCTTTACCCCTTTTCTCGATATGGACACATCCTTAGCAAAGCAAAATCTCCTATTGAATGAGCCTAAGAGGTGTAGATTCAGTGATAAGAGCAATACGACTCATTGTGAAGTAAGGAAGTATTTTTAAGGTCAGATTGGAATTATTGGTGGGAGGAGTCCAAGCATGTATTTATATTTCTTTGCCTTTGATGTTGCCTGTCCATAAAAACTATAAGCATTACAATTTTATAAAGATGTTTGAATTCTACAAAATTCTAAATTAAGACAACTTAAAAATTTCAATTTGACTTTGAACCTAATTTATGCAAAAACGAGTGCTAGAGCAATATAAAAAAAAAATCATCCTACAACCTTTCTCTACCTCTCCTGTAAACTTGATGATATCATGTTCAGGGGCTTTGCAATGAACCCATAAAATCCGCCCATGGTATTTTACGATATTCACCTCTTGACTGGACTTTTTTATTAGGAACATTATAGAGGCTGAAAAATCATAGTTGAGTATATACAGTAAATTCCAGTTGGAATTTTGACTTAACTTTGAACTTTGAATTTATGGTGATGATACCTTGTTCAAGGGCTCTGCAATTAAGGGCTTGTGTCCAATGGACTTCATGGACCCATTGACGTGACGCTTCTTTGACACCCATCTGTGGACAAACTGTGGACAAACTGGCTGCATTTTCAGGATCTTTACCACCACAATAACTGATGACAAGCTTGTGATTTATAGGAGATTAAACTGATGCTAATAAAAGGCAAATCTTAAGGTCCCCATATACCTTACAATCTTACCATACAATTTATGTACAATCAACTTTTTTTTCTACCAAAACCATGTAATATGAGGACCTTTCTGAACCTTCCAAACACTATTCTATCAGATAGGCCACTATACTACATAGTTGTTGGTAGATCTTAACGAAATTGTATGAACCGATTTTAAGGTGTATGGGGGGCTTTAGCTGGGTGCTTGTTAAGTACTGATGACCCCTAAGAGTATCAGAAGCGCAGTGGTTGCCAATAAAATGGAATTGTTTATTTTTAATTATAGAAATGTTAAACCAATGTTATTTTTCTCACTGAACACACAGCAACTTTCCAAAAACAGTTTATTTAGATGAACATGATGAAAGAATGAGCATGAAATGACATCATCTGTAACAGTCCACAGAAGTCTGAATGGATTTGTTTCTCTATTAGCTTCCAGTATGCACACATACCCTCTAGATGTCATTTTAAATGCAGTTCATATCTAGAAAACAAATGATAACACTCATAAATAATAATTTTATAGAAATAAAAGGTTTCCTTTTATTGCTCATCGTTAAACTTGCATTAACAAGACGAGTAGCTTATTTACTTAATTGTGATTTATAGCATCAGGAATAGAATTTACTTTTAACCTTTGGATTGGTTGCTCAAGTACTGTATATGTTGTAGTTAAAAATAGGTTACTGAGATGCATTCAAGGAAAAAAAACTAAATGAGTGTACTTGTTTGATTTACCTTCATGTGATATACTTAGCTTTTGTGTCTAAATGATTTATGAAAAGTGCTGGCTAAACCTTATTGATGTTGTTACAAATATTTACATGTATAATTAAAGTGTTTTAAGAGGCATTAAAACCCTACTCTAGACTGCCTCAATAGGGATGGTTATATGTAAGGTATTTACCCCACTGGCGATCTCACATTATCCTTGGTGGCCCCAGGGATTGCAGATCACTCAGGGGAGCCTCCACAGTAGGCAGCATGCCAAGCCCGCCGCCTAGCAGAGGGATCTGTTATGGACGAAGTACTGTTCTGCTAAATGGTATCCCTGTGGATGTGCACAGCGCAGTACAATCCAGGGACCCTACTGCCCCGCTACAGGGTGGGACATGTTCAGCTTAGGTTTCTAATGCCCAATCAAGAGACACAATGTGATTGGGTAATTTGCCCATAGACACGTGCCGCCTTCTCTTACTGGAACAGTACCAGTGGACAACACTCTTAATGGTCTCTCCAACATGGACAACCAGGACACGGTCTGTGTCACAATATTCCTCTTCAGATAAGTGGACTGCAGCAAAGATAATTGGTTCCAAAACACTAGCCTGAACGCGAGGTGTGTACTGTCACTCTAAAGCTACCCACACACTTCCAAATGGCATGTCGCACATTGGTAGGGCCGAACCCACACATGACAGTCCAGCTTTACTGTTCTCTGTTGCAGCAACACTGAGCACATAACATTAGGACCTTCTTTGTAGAACCTGGGACCGAGCTCCCCCTAGAGGCACCTGACATTAGGTTAAGCTCTCCAGACCAGTCGATATGGGGGCAGATGGGGCCACAGCTGCAATGCTTGTCCTGGGTCCCCTGTAACAATAGGATCTGTCGTGCACACCTTTGCCCATTATAGCTTCTGTATAGTAGTGTGTTTGGGTGTGGTTTTCCAGTCCTTCTTCAAGTGTCTTGTTACCAACTTTGAGTATGACCATTGGCTTGTTTTCTGGATTCCCCAATAAAGCCTGTTGAAAGGATATCTGGAGTTAGTGTTGGTTTTGTGCCAAGCATTTTACATTTTCCTTATGGAATATCCCTATTTTTTTCTGGGGTGGTATTCTTACTGCATATTTTTTGAAGGTCCCAAAGCAGCCAGCACCTTGGTCCTTTTCTAATATACTTTTTAATTTAATTTAAAATACTAAATACTGAAAATGGAGAAGACATTGTTTCATTTTACTACCGCCTTTTCACGTAGCGAGAAACCCTGTGGGACCATAGAGCAAGGTAAAATCTACTTTTGGGTCTTGATGGCAATCTAACATTGTATCCTGCATAAACTGTAAATACTAGTTTCAGCCAGCCCAGGAGTATCTGTCCACATGGATCAATCTTACCTTAAATAATAATGATAAAAAAAACCTATACAAACGGTGTGTAGTTTTTCCATTAGACTCTTTTTATTCTGGTTTTTATCAGCTACTGAATCCTCTAGAATTCCCTATTCACGTCCTATCCTCCACAATTGACATTTAGCTATAACTCATCTTTATTATGGTGACCATTGTCTTTTTTTCTACTCTCTCCCTGTTACTTTAATCCTCTTTATTTTTCTCTGCCTCTGATCAACAACAAAGCTGGACGAGGAAGCTACAATTATTAGAGCTGAAATAGATCTTTTTGTGTGATATACCAAGAATCAGATAATGGACATCTGCTTCAATAGAATACGATGTATCAAACAATGATGATTCACCAGCATGCATCATTTATAATGGATGTACTTATATCTGCTTGCTTTGTTTGCATTGTGCTACTATGTATGTAACCAACAAGAGCTGTCCAACATGCTGGTATCATTTCATATTTCTCCAGCTACATACATTGCCTGTATCGATGTTTACGTTATATATCATTAATGTAATGCCAATATATATATTCGTCCAGATTTATCTAATAAAATGCCTTATGTGGAGCTAGAACAACTTAAAGGGACATAAAGCCTGGACACAAACAATATCTTAGGCACCCCTCCCTCGCAGCCTCTCTAGCTGCTACACGGGTCACATATCAAAGGAGCTAGGGCACAGCACTGCTGCCTCATCCAGCTCAGTAGGAATCAATTCCACTTGTACGTTCAACCAAAATTTAACAACATGTCCGATCACTTTTATCAATCGAGTTTATGTTCCATTTCAATCATTTTTAGGCGATCCCACCAGGTGGGCACTCAGTAATCGATTTTCATTCAATCTACTTAAAATCGATCATTTTAAGTTGATCTAACGCAAAAGTCGAACGGTGTATGGACACCTTAACCCATCCTACATATATTTATAAAAGATATACACAGCAGAGCTGACATCCTGGTCCCTCAATATTGTTGTTTCCTGGGGACTTGAGAGAAGCACGTGCCTATTGTTCATATAATTGATCTCATCTGCTCCACTGTTGTAGGAAAGCGGGCCTGAGGGATGTGAACAGAGGAAACACACACCAATTGTGTATAACCAAAAAACTGTACTGGAACGTTTTCAGCATACAACAGTCCTGAAGCCAGTCCTTAAAGGTACTGTCAATCGGATCTGTTTGGCAGCTCTCGCTCACCATGCGGCCTGCGCAGCTTCCCAAACCATTGGCAGTCTCCAGGGACAGGACAACAGTCACTGGAAATCCAGGCCCAATCCCAAAAGCTGTATTAGCTGATAGCCGCTGGTCATGCTTTGCACCAGGGCTCTCCCAGAGTACGGGTGTGCTGCAAGGACACAGGCTGTTACAGGCCACCTGCACGCTTCTCTCACCTTCCTCGCAAGGCCGGGGTTTCTCACTCCCCTGCTCAGAGACCAAGTCTTATCTCTGGCAAAAGGCCCTGCATTTCCTGGATCTCTACCTTTTATATTCTCTGCCCCAGAGCTCCCTTAATGGACCTCTCCCACACAACAGGGCCTTCATCTGACTCTCACTGGTCAGCACATAAGAGCTTTGCCTCACTAAGAGCTAGAACTCCTTTCACCAACTAGTTCCCATAGGAAACATTCAATCCAACACACCAACAAAGTGTCAAAAATTACTATTGCCTCTAGAAGAAACAAAGACTTCACCCATTACCTATCGAAGAGGAAAGTTACAGGATTACCTTCACTCACTACCCACCAAATAAGAGAAGACACTAAAGCTGGGCATAGACAGGACAGATTCCTGACGGTTTTTTTTTTTATCAACCTCCATGCGCATTTCTGCCGGCTTTTCGAAAATCGGTTGCGTGCACCTTGCAAGATCCACCAGGGATCTGCCAGATGTTGGATCACGCTTGCAGGGAATCATGCTGAAGAAGCGGAGAATGGAAGACAACGTCTGGGGACACGTCTGACCAAGGCTGTAGTTTCACACAAAAAGCCTAGAAAGTTCTGAAGAACTTGTATTTAATATCTCTGCTTGGCAGATGGTATGAGCCAAGTCTCCAGGCAGATTTAAATTGATACAATTAAGTGGAAAGCCAAGGCAGAGGGAAAAGGAGGTAACCCTGTAAAAGGTTTCAGCAACTGTTATACAGCCAGTGTAGCCCTTAAGGGACAAACACCACATACCATATTTTTGGACTATAAGACGCACCTCACCATAAGACGCAGCCAGTTTTTAGAGTAGGAAATCTGAAAAAAAACATGCCATATTTTAAATGAATTAGTAAAAAAATCCCATGCAGTACCCCTTTTCAGCCACAAAAATGGTGTCACTAGAGAGCAGACTTCGGCATCTCTTCTTCCTCACACATGGGGAAGGGAAGGGGGCCCCACGGGGGAATCTGCACTCTGGTCTCCCTGTCCCCTGTAAGCTGTGTGTGTGATGAAACTGGCAGTGAGTGCAGCTTTCCCCACACAGGCTCTGCATGGCTATAACTGTGGGGCTCTGCAAATATAACTGATACAGTTCAGCTCCTGGCCAGCTCTCACACAGCCAATCTCCCATCTGCCGGGAGAGTTGGTGGGGAGCCAAGTTGCACATAAGACGCAGGCACCCCCCCCCCCCCCCCCCCCCCCCCCAATTCTTATAGTCCAAAAAATACGGTATATACACAATACAATATATACATTAAAAGTGAACAGGGTTGTATGTAACCCCTGTCACTACACTCTCACTTTTATTGCCAGATGTTTAGACATTAAAGGCATAAATTAGTGTGTTGAGTTATTTAAGAGGACAGAAAATTTTAACTGTTATACAACCTGCGTACTGACTACTTTACATTGTATCTAAGTGTCATATCTTCAGTGTTGTCCCATGAACAGATAATATCAACTATTTACCACAATGTCAGTAGGGGGTACTCACTTTTGTAAGATACTGTAAACCTGAATTCATTTGTTTTTTTATTTGTCTGCAGTTTGGCTTTAATGGCTAAACAGATTGAAGAGACAAAGTAAACTTTAAAACCAATTATCAAAATCCAATATTCCAATTAATGTAACTTGAACAGTTGTCAAGAAAGATGAAAAATAAAATTAGAATTCTCAAAGCAGACAAATAAAATAGCTGCGGAGGATATTTAATGTTTTTAGCGGCATATATCTTAAAACATCTTTACATCCTAATTGTACAATGTGTCAATCAATGTCTACATTAAGGTCCCATACGATTTGCATAATAAGAAAGTAATTGCAGTACTGGAATGTAACGGTACATTTCTGCTTCATTAACTGCACTTATTGTGTCACTCTGTGCCAGTAAACCGCATTTTGTTTTGCCCACTGCTCACAAAGGTAAATGGAAATTGGGAAATGGGCATAAAATTATACATGCCAATCTCACCTCAATGCTGAGCTGTCACAGCTGGGATCACAATACCAAATCTCAGTACAGTACAAGAGTTCAATGCAACTTGTCTGCTTCATGCAACAATGATAAAAACTTTGTTAGGGCTTTTTCACACTATAACTTTGCTAAATCGCACTGCAAAATGCATTGGAGCGCGGTTTCAAGTCGTTGCATTTGCCATCCATTTTGCCTGTGCTTTTCCTATTCAATAAATTGAGAAATGCAAATGCAAGCAAAAGCATGAAGCAGGAGGGTTTGGTTTTATTTTATTTTTATTTTATTGAAAAAAAAATATTTTTAAATTAATGTGCATGGTACAGGCATTTGCTATTGAAAATCTGTGTACATGCAGATCTCACACGGGTTTGTTGCCAAAAGTGGACACCAATGCACACAGTACGAAAGAGCCCTCAGTGCAAAACTGACCAGTAGATATGGGCCAGCCACACCATTGTGCGTTTGAACTGAACCTCCTACAAATGCATAGGGTGCCCTTGATGGTCTCCTTGAAAATGTCAGCAAAAGTATTATTTAGGTTCCCATTCTGACCCATCTACTGGCCAAGAAATACCCCTCTATCGTTGATGTAGATGAAGATAAGTATTTAGTAGGATTCTCTCAGCTCTCTCACAATCCATTACATGCAACTGAAATTATGTGGGATTATATGGGGAACATTCTCCTAATTTCCTTGCATACAGACTAGAAATTCCAGGTCTGGGTCAGCAGTAGTGATGGCCGAACAAGTGCCGTGTCCGTCCGCGAACGGGCGGAGCGGACTTTTAAAAAAGTCCGCCGTCCGCCCGTTCGCGGACATATTCAAATTCCCCAAATCTTTCACTGAAGACCGGGTAGAGAACCCGGTCTATCAGTGAAAATCCGGCTCGTAAATCCAGGTGTGACGTCAGTGACGTCACATCCGGCACCTGGAATGCATAGTTCCTGGTTGTGCTACCCGGATGTGACGTCACTGACGTCACATCCGTGTTTACAAGCCGGTTTTCACTGATAGACCGGGTTCTCTACCTCGCTGCTAATGATCCCACCGGAGGAAGAATAGAGGGCTCCTTCTCGTCGGCGGACATGGCGGGTCGAACACCCGTACTGTCCGCCGACGAGAAGGAGGGCGAACATGCTTGTTCGCGGCCGAACTGTCCGCCTTGCGGGCAGTTCGGCCATCACTAGTCAGCAGAATTGAATTTACTGTATATATTATAAGACACATTTTAATCACCCAAAATGTGCAGAAAAACTACAATTCGGCTTTGTAAGTTAATTGCAAAGCCCCTGAACATGTAAATTAGTTTTTGTATAATTTAGTTCAAAGTTAAGTCAAACATTGACTTGAACTTGAAATTAACTTATGCAAAATCTACATGTGCTAAAGCAATATTTTTTTTTTCCAAATGTTCCTACAACCCTTCTCTACATCTATACCAATATTGGTGATGATAGCATGTTCAGAGGCTTTGCGGGTAACTCACATGTCAGCTGGGTACATTCCCAATCAAAAACACATTTGCTCTGTGTTTCTGTGCATCAGTTGTTGCATTTGCCCCCTAGGCTTATACTTAAGTTATTCACTTTTTTGACAGGATTTCTTGAGCTGGGAATAGACGGTACAATATACCATCTATTCCATAGCCGATTCTCTGCACTAGGAGCAGTGTGATGATGTCATCACGCCCGCCCGCTAGTGCCGAGACACTCTTTATGTGCAGCTCATTACTTTGGCTGGGGGCAGCCATCCACAGCCGAACTAATGGGATCGGGTTCCAATTTACCGTCCTGTCGGATAACTCTGTGACAGCTGATTTTAGCCCAATCCTCGTTAGTTGCTGCATCCGATTTCTGCACGACCCGAACCCTAAGGGATGCGGGGGCCGCACGGCATCGGATCGGCGGTCGGATCGTGCAGGAATTGGAACGTCTATGCCCAGCTTTGGTTTATATTTGGGCCCTGCGTATAAGGTCATTGTGGGACTGTTGTGGAATGAGATTGCAATAAGGGGAGCACTTTGGATAATTGGGAGGGAAACGGTACAAAGGGATCCTTTCTAAAAATAATCGGAAGCATTGTGGAGGTAAGGACATCAGATTTGAATTAAATCTGTTTTCCTATATAGAAGTACAGCCATGACCCTATGGCTAGGGCCAGGTATCCACCCAACAGTATGGGTCCCGAGTGGCTGGCACGGCAGCGTGTAGTGCGGATAGCAGTATAGAGAAGCGCGTGCTATTTCGTCTACCGGCTATACGCACGCTGGGTTGTACGGTTGGGGGAAGTAGGCAGCAGTTGGAGCAGCTGTGTACGGCTCCTTCCCCTCTCTCCCCAAAAGGCACTATCTCAGAGGCAGAGTCCCTCCTTAAGTACTCAGGCTGGCCCAGGGCATTCTGGTTCGGCATCTTAAAGGGAACCTCACCCTTACTATATAATTCCCAGCCACTACACTATCTTCATATTGACTGGGTATTACCATGAAGCAACAAAACTTGTTGCTTAAAACATCTGAAGGCTTATCCAACAGACTGGCAATGCTGCCAAAAGGAGACTGCATTGCTCCTGTGTATACAGTGGGGTGAGTGTGGCTACCCTAAAGCTATGAATGAAGCATTCTGATGCTGTCACGATGTATCCATTGAAATTCAATGGATGTGCCAGAGTGGCACAAAGCTTACGTACCCATTGATTTTTGGGTGTGTTATGCTAGACGACAAACGGGTCGATACCCATTCAATTGATGAACAATCACCACTCTTTGCTCGAGCTTCATAGATTGAAGGGAGATCGATGCACGCCACTTCTGTGCAGTCGATCCCATTAGATACTTTAGATGGGGACCCTTGTTGTTCGGTAGTGTTATCACTGGACTACGATAACTCCCCATTAACACAGGCAAAACTTGGCTACACTACCCATTTTATGTCATGGACACGCCCATGACGTGCAGTGGAGACATAGCTTAAGGCCTTTTGTCCATTTTGCACTATGAACGGGTTAATGTCAATGTGCCCATAAAAAGCATTTTGATGTTAACACACCTATTGATTCCTATGGGAAAACATAAAAACACGCTGGAAAGTAAATGATGCATTTTTGATGGGTCCAATGCTTTTAAATGGCTGTATTAATGTGTTGATGGGCGCATTGCTCCACATCACCATTTACTGCTGCACAATGAGCTCTGACTTTTGTGCAATGAGTTTTTAGATTTGTTATTACACAATACCATAGTCCTTAAAGTTACATATGAATATATTAAAAGATAAGAAATAATAGCTGAAATTCAGGATAACCAGCATTATTCTACAGGGGTACA
The DNA here is from genome assembly GCA_036250615.1 of Ptychadena robeensis. Taxonomy (NCBI): domain Eukaryota; kingdom Metazoa; phylum Chordata; class Amphibia; order Anura; family Ptychadenidae; genus Ptychadena; species Ptychadena robeensis. The sequence goes on along the minus strand of CM070036.1, from coordinate 132,384,270 downwards.
GCGGAAAAGTAATTGGTAATCGCCTGTTCTATTGCTCCCACCATCCCCCGGTGAGTCTTTGTGCCTCCATAATTATAATCCAGGAGGAATGATGTGACACAGGCCTTTGTAGTCACGTAGCAATGTTCTATTCCTATCCTATACCTTGGAAGCCGTATGACCCCAGCCGATTATTAATTGAATGCCATTTACAATGGAGTCATGTTGACTCAATGTCTTGTGCAATCCATAATTCTAATTCATCCGTACGTTTGCTGTGTGGCTTTTCAAAAGAGCCCAGATGCTATAAATAAATTAATGATAATGTTCTTTACATTACATGTCTGCGTATCCAGATGGATCACGATATTTTCTAGATAAATAATTTGATTGATCTCTTGCAATTGAGCCAACTGTTTTCCTGTGGATACTGTATAATCTATATCAATGTACTGATGGAAATTTCCCTACGATCCAGAATTTGGAATAGCTGTTAATTTAAAAGGATACTAATATCCAATCACTTTGTTGTTAGAAGATTCAGCTAGTCAGTAAGGGTCCCCATACACCTTTAGATTTCTCTGTCAGATTTTCTTTTGATCCCCTTTTGTTTTACCAAAACCATGTAATATGAGGGACTTTCTAAACAATCAAGTCTTTTTGTGTTCAATCGCAGAGGATCCTATACTACATATTTGTTGGTAGATCTAAAGGCCCCCATACACGTGTCGGATTCCCACCGGATTCCGGCACGATCGATTCCGGGCGCGTGCACGCGAAACGATCGTGCCGGAATCGCGTGCAGCCCACCTTGTCCAATCGTTCGCGTCCGATTGATCGGGGGCCCAGAATCGGATCCGACAGAGAACCAACATGTTGGTCTTTCTGATCCGATTCTGCACACATCAGGGGGAGTTGCCATTTGGGAAGTAAGTGATCGGAAACGGAATCGTCCAGGAATCGGTGGGACAAGGTGGTATGCAGCGATCGGATACTCTTAATTGGCTGATTGATCAGAGCTTCGATTCCCGCTGAGATCGCCGGAATCGATCGGGTGAGTGATTAATTGGCCATGGAATCTGACACGTGTATGGCTAGCTTAAAGGATATCTGACAGAGAGATCTAATGGTGTATGGCCAGCTTATAGCCCTCCATGCACCTTTCAATCACTCCATACAATTTCCTTTAGGTCTACTAACAGCCAGTGCCGGGTTCATCCTGATAGAATACATAGTAATTGGAAGGATTAGAAAATATTACATAGTTTTGGTAGAATAAAAGTTGTATGGTAAGATTGTATGGTGTATAGTGACCTTAAGATACTGTAAAGCATGCAAATGAACACAGAAACGTTTTAATCAACCATTTAATTGGCAGGTTATCGTGTAGGAAAGAAGGAAAATATACATACAGATGAAACCTTATCTTCAATTGTTTAAATAGCAATAGAAGTAGTGGCAAAACAGTAATAGGTAAAGTGGGTTTGGGATCCTAGACAAGCATTGAGAAGTACATGATCAATTTCATCAGCTGATTGAGTTGATTTCCATATTTGCTGTTCAGGATAATTTTATTAGCCAATTAGAGCTGTTTCAATTCCTCAAAGGAATCATGTAGTGCTCCATGTGTTCTCAATAAGTTCTCCTGCAGGGGAAGTTTCCCTGCATGCAGCCCTTTGGGTGTTTTTTGGCGGCCCCCCTCGATGCTCCACCATCTGCAGCCACCTGAAACCCTCTTGTTATGGCATAGAAACTCACCTGTCCGCCAATCCCATGCTGACAGGTCCTCACCTGGGAACTTCTTAGAATGGGAAATTTCCCTATGCTCCCACTATTCCACCAATGAACAGTAACCTGAGAATAGGGACATATAACCTTTGAATCAAAGGTTATTTGCCCCATAGATATCATCAGAGGTTTTGATGATATATATGACAAAATGTGCATTACTATACTACAGTGTTCCCTAATGCTTCAAGTATAATTTTGAAATGTTATTTAAAAATTAAAAATGTATTCTAGCTTGGCCTGCTGTCCTCTTTTCATTAAAAATGCCTATACAAGTCAGTATACATTGAAAATGTTATGTGCGGCCCTTTAGTGGTCCTAAGGGCGGCACTCAACTCAATTGGCCACCGCTGGGTTAGAGGATCTATATTTTCTCTTTTCCGCCTTTTTGTACAAATCTTCGCCTCATTTCTTTTAGCAGTATCAGTAACAGTTAAAATAACAGGGACCAGGCACTGATGCATTTATTTTTTTAAGATGGTGTTAAACCACAAAACAATATCATAGGCTCAGTAAACATGCATTGGTTAGGGCCCCCATACACCTACATTGTTGTTGGTAGATCTTAAAGGATATTTGACAGAGAGATCTAAAGATGTGTGGCCAGCTTTACCCATTCATGTAATCAGGGCTTTTTTTCTCAGAGAAAAGGTGGTGGAACTCACCCCCCTCCCCTGGCCACACCCCTAGCCACCCCTAGGACTGCCCCCTAAAACCGGGTGTCCGCTCCATAAATAGCTACCCATTGAGGGAAGGGGGGCACGTCGCCCACCAGCGCAGGCAGGTGCGGGCGCCCCTGCACCCCCGTACGGGTGCGCCGCCTCCCCTTCCTCAGGACAGGTAGAACTTCACTCCCCAGTCCATGCTGAAGAGAAAGTTCTCTCCAGCATGGACAGGGGAGGAGGGCGGCTTATAAACAATGGAAAGAGGCCACCCCTCCCTCGCTGCACATTGTGAGGGAGGGGAAGAGGGGAGGCACAAAATCGCCCGCCCGTGGCGCGCCCATGCTGAATGGCCAACACTCTCCCCACTAAACAACACACAGGGGGGCACCCCCTGCGGGCCACCCACGACGCACTGCAGCCAGTACCCTTATTTTGGGGCCAGACTTAAAATAGGTTGCGGAACTCTGTTCCTGTGCGTTCCCCCAGAAAAAAAGCCCTGCATGTAATATAACTTCTGTATCACTGATAGATAGACATGATGAACAAAAAAAATATAAGTTTAAGTACAAAAACCCTCAACTTCTTCACCACCAACTTACAACTCAGGTCTTATTTTCCGTCACTGGGGTTAATGATGTCATAATTGTAGCTGGTAGACCTGGCAGGGTGTAGTTACTTTCTACAAGTTTCACAAGTTTCACAAACTCCTCTTCTCCATTATCTACTCCAAAGGACACAAGAATACATTTTACTAACCTTAATTGACTTTCCTAATATTTAATGGATTTTCAGTTAAGAAGCATCTATTATGTAAATATGAAATGTAAAAAATAGAGAGCTGGAATCTATCTTTCAATCTTCCGGCAATATAAATAAGTTAATCTGAAGAGTGACAGGCTGTTATGGAAGCATTCAATCAGAGATCACACTGGAAGGGAGCCAGGACAAACTGAAGATTTGTAGGAGTTCTTCATAAATCAGGCTCCTAATAACACAATTTGTCTGTCACACATCAAGTGCTGCAGATCTAATTCAGTCTAGGTGAATTCAGGTAAACAATACCACAGTTATTAAAAAACTACAAATTACATAATAAACTGGATGTAAAATATACTTGTCATGGAAACCAAGCAGACTATCATTGCCGATTTGTGCACTCCATGTCTTTCTCCTCATTTAGATTCCATTGGCTTTGCTATTTGCTATGGGATTCTGTCTAAATTTGGCCATGTGTCTACGTTTCGCCATGTGCGCCATTACACAGCTTCAAATCAGCACCGGGAGCGTGCCGCTCAAATGAGAATAGAAAGTGTCCTCTCTGTGTCTTTTTCCCCGCTGTGGACGCCAGGGCCGCCGTCAGCGGGGGACAGGGGGGACTCCCGTCATGGGCCCGGGCAGCGAGGGGGCCTGATGGTCAGCACGTAGGGGCCCCGGATCGGCACAGCAGCCCGGACTGCCACTGTATTGCCGGCAGTCCAGACTGATAGGCTGACGCACCGATCAGGCAGCACGCCGAGGGGGGGGGGGTGTGGATTTTGCTGTATCGGGTCCCATGATTTCTGACGACTGCCCTGGTGGACGCACATCCACCGCAAGGGGAAAAGCAGCAGTGGACACAAGCCCTTAGAGATGAACACAACGTTTCAACTAGTTGATCTTTAAGTTAACCTTCCTGGCAATACAGGAAGGTGAAAGTTCCTGTACCAAATTTGAATTGAATTTCTGATGCCTTCCTTTTGATGGGCACACACCGTGACATCTCCCTTCAGGAAGAAGAGGAAGAAGAAGGGGATGTCGGAGATGGGCAGCTGGCACTGGGCAGAGAGGAGTATTCCACTATTTTCTTTGAGACTACCCTAAGTCCATCTGGGGCAGGCCACGTCTGAAGTGTTTTTTCAGCTTAAGCTAGACTTGGGGTGACCACCCAAGAGGTTAATTGCAAAGCTCCTAAACATAGTATCATCACCAGAATTGTTGAAGAAGTAGGGAGGGGTTGTGGGTACAAAAAAGAAACTATTGCTCTAGCACATTTAGTTTTCACTAAAATTAAGTTCAAAATTTTAACTTAATATCTTTCAAATTGACTTTGGACCTAATTTATGCAAAACTACATGTGCGCAAGCAATAGATTTTAGGAATTTTCCTACAACCTTGATATCTCCAACAATCTAGGAGATGATATCATGTTCAGTGGCTTTGAAATTTAACTCAAGGTCATGGTAATGTTGCAAAAACATCTCAACCATCTCTAGTCTATGTTGATGGAGTAAGGTGTTGGAATGGAAAAGAAAATATTGTTAGGTCCTTGGGTGTTTTGGTGTCTGTGTGTTACCCAGTTTACCTCTGTCTTAAGGTGGCCATAGTCAGCCATAGTTGGCAAAATCGGCTGCAAATCAAATGCTTAAAACTAAAATTCGGCCATAAATCGGCCAGGAAATCGATCTCACAAATTACGGACATGTTTGTGGATCAATCTAATTTCTTTGGATGGAAAACAGCATCCCCATCTAAAATTAATGCTGGTAAACAAAGGGTGACTGGCCGATTCTCTGCACTACCAGCTGAACGTCATGATGTTATCACGCGTGGTCAGTCTGCCAAGAAATCATCAGTAAAATGAAGCTTCTAGGGGCAGCTTAAGTGGTACTCAGGCTGTATTTTGGTGGTACTGGAAAAAAAACTAAAAACTTGTGTGTCACCATGGACAGCAGCGTTTTTAGAGATAACCAGAGATATAGAGATATAAGGTCTGACTATGTCCTCAGACCTTATATATGTCATCAAGGAAAACCGTGCTAAGCACAGTGCGACTCTTTAGATGGAGATATACTCACCAGGACCAAGCATGGGTCTATCTTTTAGGACAGTGATGGCCAACCTATGACACGCGTGCCAGAGGTGGCATTTGGAGCCCTCTCTGTGGGCATGCGACCTGTCAGCCAGCACAGAGAGGAAAGAACTGCAGCCTATTGGCTCTCAATACTGTCAGTTTATTTCCCCTCTCCGGGCAGATTGTCATTATCAAATGTGTGTGTGCTTACATGATTTGTGTGTGTGATTCGGGTTAAATTGACATATTGGCACTTCAAGATAAAAAAATGGGTTTTTAGGTTTTTGGTCTCTAAAAGGTTCACCGTCACTGTTTAAGGATATTATAGATTTTGTTCTACATATTAGAATTTATTAGGTCAATGGTCTACTGTGTCTTTCATAAAGATGATTAAAAAACATGAAAGTTTGACTAGCTGAGTTTGTAAATAAAATTGCAGGGTTGTGGAAACTATACAAAAAATCAGATGGCTCAACGACATGTAGGTTTTGAAAATTTAAGTTCGAAGTCAAGTTTTAGGTTGTGTGATGATACTTTGTTCAAGGGCTTTGTAATTTACTCCAAAGTAAACTAGTCCAAATTTCAGGACCATTTCTAGTGTCCAAATTTGTGCCCTTAGACAACCTCTTGCTCGTTTATGCTGCGAACGGCACAAACAAGCAAAAATAATTGGGTTTTATTAAATTATTCATAGGGCGTGACACTGTTTTTTTTTCTTCAATATAAGCTCCTCTTACTTATTCAATGGTTTATGTAGGTTTCACCTTCAGCTTTTGAGCTTTATGAACAATAATAACCATTTTTAATAAGTTATGTTAGCTGTTAGATAATGTCCACTTATTTTAACAACACATCCTATATGTGACATTGTTTTAAAATAACCAAAGGATTGTAATAATTGTTTTCTTGTTGCAAATAGAGGAACAACAATGGAGGTTATGGTGAGCAGGGATTAAAGGAATCGAAAAGCCCTCAACTCAAGCAGTGTGTAGCACAGTCAAGCCTTCTCTAAAGGTAGCCATACACGGGTCGATTTCCCACACGATTCCTGGCCGATCGATCACCGGGCGCGTGCACGCCGATCGAACCACGAGGAATCGAGTGCAGCCCACCTTGACCGATCGACCCCGCCCGATCGACTTGGCCCCCAAATCGGATCGGCCAGAGAACCAACTTGTTGGTCTTTTCTGATCGATTTGGAACACATCAAGGGGAGTGGACATTTGTGAAGCGATCGATTGGGAACAGAATCGTCCAGGAATCGGTGGCCTAAGGTGGTAGGCACAGACTTGATTGGGCGATCGATCGACGCCTGTGGCTTCACTGGAATCACCGGATGGGCGATCGATTGCTCACGAGTCAACACATGTTTGGCTAGCTTTAAACAGAAGGTATTTACATGCCCCAATCCATAACAAATCCCAAAAAATCCGCACTTCAGGACAGTGGGTGGGGTTATGCAAACATTCCTGTATGCCCCATCAGCCAAATGCACATCCAGAGCCGCTGGTGTACAGTGCAAATATAGCCTTATGGTGCAGAGACATTTATTCCAAACCACATACAGCTGGTTCAGGCTTGTTGTTGCAAATAGAAAATTACTTTGGACAGACGTTGGCCATGCCAGTAAATATATACGTCCAATGTTTGTCTCTTAGTTCAGGTACGCAATTCCAGATTCCATATGGAAAAAAAGCAATACCAAGGGTTTTGTGAGACAGCTCAGATATCTCCGCATATCTCACCCAATAATGAATCCTATATATGCAGCGCTATGACTTCTATAGATGGATATAGAATGTATTTTTTCATACCAAGAGCCCTGGGATGAAATGTTTCTAATTAAGAAATATTGTGATGCCTTTGATACAGTATGTCTTACCTCCCTATTGCTTTAATTATGATCAACTTTTCACATTTGCATACACTTGGCGTCAGAACTGTCAGCATTAGCATAATGAGCCTTTTTTCAAATATTTCAAAATACACCGCTGATGACGTACTCTGAATATATTGCTTTTATGACTCGTAATTAGAATTGAAAATTCATCTGATTCAATTTGTTCTTTTTCAGCATGTTGATAAATGATTAATTTTCCCTAACTGGCACCCGGCAAGCAATGCATTATCTGTCCTATTTTACAGGATTCAGGACTACTTGAGTAATTATCCAGTTTTGTGTAGCAGTGAAGTGCGTTTTATGCGAATATAGGAGGTGCATTACTTAGTTAGTGTTGGTATAGTGGAAATGGTTGTATAGCAGCGTACTAGAAATCCTATGATTTACTTTAATTAGTTACTAGTGTTTAAGGAGTAGTGTATGATGACATGAAACCCACTGCTCATTAACCCCACTGGCGTTCCTGATGGCCCCATCTCGTCCAGCGCTGTCCTGTCATTATTGCACTGGACAAGATGGGGCTGTCCGGCGGAGATCGGAGCCCCGGCAGCACAAACTCACCGTTCTGCGCTGTCCCAGTTGCTCCGGTCTTCTGAACTGGCTTCTGCACAGCTTCTGCACCCCCCCAGTGAAGTGATATACTTTTGAATCTCCCGTCGCCGTGGTGATGCAAAAGTAAATCGCACAAAAACTGTTTTCTATGGAGAAAACAGTTTTCAGTGTGATTCCCAGATTTGCCCCTTTGCAGTTAACCTTCTATCTCCTAGTGTGATGTTACCAGGTCCATCAAACCAGGGTAGAGAGGGTGCCAAAGGGAATTATATTGGATACAATGACAACTGTATCCAATACAATTCAAAGAAGAAAAAGAAGAAAAAATAGCTGACTTTGTGAGCTGATTGCAAAGCCTCTGAAAAATGGTATCATCACCAAAATTGCTGGAGATGTAAAGAAGTGTTGTGGGAACATTTGAAAAAAAAGTTTTGATCTAGCCCATGTAGTTTTTGCATGAATTTAGTCCGATTTTTTACATTTTGACTTCACTTTGAACTTAATTTGTGCAAAAACTATTTTTTATGTTCAGGGGCTTTGCAATTAACTAGCTGATTGCAAAGCCTCTGAAAATGGTATAATCACCAAAATTGCTGGAGATGTAGAGAAGGGTTGTGCGAACAATTGAAAAAACAAAAACGTTTTTGGATAAATTAAGTTCAAAGTCAAAGTCGAAATTCCGATTTTCGACATTTTTACTTGACTTTGAACTTAATTTGTGGAAAAACTATTTGTGTTAGGGCAATGCTTTTTTTTCTAGTATACCCCCGAACCAGCAAGTTTGGTGATGATACCATGTTCAGGGGCTTTGCAATTAACTAGAAATTGTCGAAATCGTTGAATTTTTGAGCATGGACTACTCTGAAGAGCTTTCTATGAGATATTTCTAGGACTTGTGTTCCTAAATCACTAACAGCATGGCATTTATAAAGTGAGTCTAGGATCTGCACTTCATTAGCTAACTTACTTTGCTCATCCAAAAGATTGAAGAAACACTATAGGTGTCAAGCTGCTGTCACTAGGACAAGGCAAAGCCATGTTCATATTATGCCAACGGTCAAGAAATGGTTTCAATATAGCACTGAACCTCCTGAAGTGATACTAATAAAACCCTGAAAATTTTACAAACACGTCACATACCTGGACATTTACAGAGCATTCATTTCAAATCAGCTCAAAAAATATATGAATGAATAAACTGACAAACTGTGCTCTAGAGATGGTCGAAATGAATAAAATTTGATTCTACTTACATTTCGAGTTTCCCAATCGAATTTCGGTTCGACTGCAAAATTTCGACTTTTGTTGAGTCAAAATTTCTAAAGTCGAAAATTCGCATAACGCCAAAAATTCACATAAGGTGGAAATTTGGATTTGCTGCATGAGCTTGAGCTATAATAGAAGAATCAGTGTACATAGTAGCAGAGCTTTACAATCAGAGCTGAGATTTAAACCCAATTTATACACAAACTTGACATGTTAGAGCAAAACTTATTGTTTTCCAATGTTTCCCCAAACCCTTCTCTACATCTCCAGCAATGTCCCCCAACCCTTCTCTACATCTCCAGCAATGTCCCCCAACCCTTCTCTACAACTCTAGCAATTTTTGTGAGGATACCATTTTCAGGGGCTTTGCAATAAGCTGACAAAGTTAGCTAGCACCATGCGAATCTTCGCAATGCGAATTTCCAATCACTCCCGCATGCGAACATTTTAAATAAAATGGCGATACTCGCACGCGAAATAGCGGCATGGCAAATCAAAAGCAACGTTCTTTTTTAAGTTGAAATTTCAGTGAGATTTCAGTAGAAATATCAGGCTGATTTTCGACTTTTTCGGCGAAAAGTCAAAATGACCCCATCAAAATTCGACCCCATCAAAAGGCGAATTTTCGGCGAAAAAGTCGACCATCTCTACTGTGCTCATGTCCATTGTAGCAAGAGGATATAGCTGTACCCAATGGATGTTCCTAGGAGCTTAAGTAGAGAATTAACCTCACTGCTGGATTTTAGTATCTTCTCATGTTGTACCGTGTTAGCCATCGATAAATATAGAGAGTTTGGAGTTCAAGTGATACCGTTTATTGGCTAACTGAAGTCATTAGAGAAGCAAGCTATAGGGATATCGCAGATCCCTTCTTCAGGCTAATAATCATTAAAATTCACTATGCACTTCAGCATTTCAGGTACCCGTGATTGAAATTTATAGACTCCAATCCATTAAAAAAAAATATTTTATATAATTTTTATTAGTTTTCAACAATTTTCCAACAAATAAACTCAAACGTTACGTAATATAACATAGGTGTTGCAGGTACAGGGCACAACACATTAGGTATACAGGTCGGATAGAGGATAACATTATTTAAAATCATGAACGATCTAGTGGCAGAATGTTGAGGTCGAAATGAGATGGAAACAAAAACATTTCAATGCAGTGGGTACAGTAAATCCGCACTTGTGGGCTAATAAAAAGTCCGAAAGGCTGGCGGTTCCGAGAGCATAGCGAGAGGAGAATCAGCAAAGAGTACATTACGGCAAGTATCACGAGAGCCGTGACATCAGTCATCCTTCAACTTCAGGATCCCCAATATATTATTAAAATCCCCTACAGGTAAGGCTTGATGTAAGTATGGTTCCCAGCGTGTATAGAAACGTAGTGCCTGTGTTTAGGTACACAAGATTTGATAGAGGGTGAAAGGTGACTGAACAAGCACAGCATGGGATCTACTGGTATCGGTCGCCCAAGAACCGTGCTAATAAAAGTGACCGTGTGCAGCCAGAATAAGGCAACCTTGGGGCAGAACCAAAAGTAGTGTGCTAGAGACGGTTTGCATTTACATTTTTAAAGTCATCACTTGTTTTCATTTTTAATGCCACTTAACATCGTATGTACTAATTAATATACAAATAATAGAGTATGCGTATGTGTGGGCTCAGTTTCATACACTTAGTGGTATAATCTAGTCATAACTAAGGCCAAATATGTAATATGTTGCAGTTCACCAATACACCAATCTTTACTAG
>CM070036.1:132350367-132373415 GCA_036250615.1 Ptychadena robeensis | reverse complement strand
CCCCCCCCCCCCCCCACAATCCATTGGCAGATGACTTGATCTACCCTCCTGTTGGACTTAACATGTCTGCCTGTGATGATCCCCGAATATAAACACGAATAAAAGAATAAAGTACAATTATGCTTTTTTCCTAGTGTAAAAAATGTAACTACCGTCTCCCACTCCAGATGGATTTGAATTTGAACTTGATAGCTTGCAGCTGAAAATTGGTTGCGGCTGCTCAAGTGATCGCCTAAACTATAGAACGTTAAGTAGTGTAAAGACTTTAGAGTGTTGTCACTCAAGACTGAAATTTGCTTCAGCCATTCCTGTGCAATGACCAACCCATGTATGGGTACATTTATCTCGTTAATCTTGAGTAGTTAATCTCCAGGGTCACAATAAAGCCAATATTTTGTCTTCCCTCACTAGCATGCCATTGAAAGTTTCTGGCAAAAAATTGTATTGCAGGAAATTTTGGGGGTCCTATCTGACTTTTGAAATCTAGATGCCTCGATACGTGCCCAATTTTACAGCAAAATGACCACCATGCGCACTCGCAAATTTGCCTGTGAATCGAAGCCGTCCACCTGGAGCAACCGATCCTGGGCACTCCAAAGGTCAATTGGCCAAAGAACGGACATGCCAGTTTAACTTTGGCTGATCTTTTTACTTTGGATGGGGACCAGCACCCCCATCTAAAGTATATGCCGGCACACAAAGGGTGTGCAGTCAATTCTCAAAACAAACGTGACGTCATCACGTGCTGTTGATCGGCCATGAAATCACCCATGAATCGTGCCATCTATGGCCAGGTATGACGCTCCACTGGGTAGCTGCCTGGGGACAGGGTGTTGAAATACGCTCTGCAGAGGTCACGGCAGAAAGGATGAATTTGACATGTGTTTCTCCTTTTAATGAAGTCCTTGGCTGGCAGCCCACTCTGCTCCACACAAGGTCAATGAGCAAGGCAGCTGATCTCTAGCGCTGCTCTTTTTTATGGATGTGGTGGGGTTATGGATGTGATATGTATATTATTGTTTATTAGTGTGTGTGTGTGTATTGTATATGTGTGTTGTGTGTGTATTTGGGAATTCAATTTTGCTTAAACTTTAGTCTGGCCCTCTTAGGGCTCGTCCCCGGGACTAAAATCGTGGGCGATCGCTTAAAGCACACCTACCACCTGGTAGGTCACTCAGCAGTATTGGCTGCAGCTCAGCCGATACTGCTAAGATCTGCAATTGTAAATAAAAAAACTTTTTCTGACAGCAGGAAGGGTTGCTTTTTCCGAGTGCGCCCTCCCACTGCCTTATGTCGCGTCTAGGCAGCCACAATGAGATTTGGGACATCTCTCCCATGTAGGAACTCTTCTGCCCAGTCTCATCTCATGAGACCTGTGTTGTTATCAGTGACGTCCAGAGACACATCTCATCATCAAGCAGCCAATTCCTTCTCCACAGGACCACTGTGCAAGACCCAAGATTAGGCTGAAGCTCAGCTATATAAATAATCTGCCAATTGAAATTCATTCCGGGTCAGTATATCCTTGTCATTTTCTTAAACCTTCATAAATGTCAGGTAATATAATCATAAAAAATAAAGATTTAACAATTTGTTCCTCCAGACTTTGAAAACAACACTTATTTATAGAAATACCCAGAAAATAGACTGACGTTAAGTGTACCTTGTATAACAGAAAATTGTTATAATGTAGAAATTGTAGTAGTGTGTATTTATAACCCATCTGTCTGCTCTGCAGCTATTTGTGAGATTGCTTCCTGCTCTAAACCCAATAATACTTAATGATACCTGCAATTTAATATATTGCCTTTTTCCAAAACCAGTTAATATATTGCCTTTTATTTTACAAGATTAACATTGAGTTATTTAAGGCAAATACCACTTTATGTAAGTAAATAAATATAAATGGAGCAATTAGTCTATTTAAACCTCATCATCATCATTGTTATAGCCAGGGGTGCACATAAGTGGTACTCTGGTACTCAAAAGGGGCCAAAACCTGGCTCTGCGTACCGGCATTACTGTTACAAAGCTCATATGCGTACTAACAACTTGGAGGCACTCCGTGTCTGGGCGGCCGCAGCTAAATGTTACATGTATACAATTTATGTCCCTTGGATAACTGCAGGGAAACATTAATAAATATGAAAGGGTGCAGTTAGGGGTGTAAAATTGGGAATTAATAATACAAAAAAAGATAGGAGTTCTAAGGGTGTTGGAGATCTGGGGGTGAAAGTCAGAGTAGACATATATAAGAGTACAATCTGACAAAAGAAGAGCACTGTGTGACAGCTGGAATATGACTATGAAGTCAAGGTGGGCTGCACTCGATTCCTCGTCGATCGATCGGCGTGCACACGCCCGGTGATCGATCGGCCAGGAATCGTGTGGGAAATCGACCTGTGTATGGCCACTTTAAGGCATCCTTAAATTTGCCTCACGCTGCCTCAGGCATCCCCCCAAAAATAAGGCACCCTTGAAGATATGGTACTGTACTCTGGACAGGGGGGTATCAGAGGGGGCAATCAAAATGACACAGGAGGATCAGAAGGTGTTACTAAAATGGCAATCCCCCTCTGAGTCTCCTGCGCCATTTTAATTCCCCCCTCTGATCCACCTGTGTCTTTTTAAGTGATACCCCACCCTGATACCCCAGTGCCATATTCTTCTGCATGGAAAAATAAGACATCCCCCAAAAATAAGTAGGGCGTCTTTGGGAGCAAAAATTAATATAAGACATTCGGGGAAACACTGTATATTTATTTTTTATATTTATTACTAGGCCACAGAAGCTGTCAGATCTCAAAACTGTCAGTTTGTCAATCAACGTCTTCCTGGGTGTGGGTGGCATAAGGAAATGACATAGTTAGACCCCATGTATTCTCTGTCGGTCTAAAGTCATTCTTTGCAGTGATTTCATATAATAGTAAACCGTGTAGTTACATGAGTTCTGTGACTCATATACCACGGAGAACAAACTCTGTGATATTTACTCTAAAAATAAATTGACCATTGGACATATCTGTCACTCACTGAGAATCAAACCTAAGGTACCCTATACGGGTTTATGAAATGAGTCTACCTTGATGTTTCCTGTTAATCGACACAAGGCTTTGGATACAAAAGAAGCAGTAATGGCATTGTCACATGACACTGGGCACAGATAGAGTTGTTGTCAGAAAATACATTCTGGTATTGTTAAGGTGGGTTTACACATGTAGATTTTTTCTTCAATCAACTGCCAATTTGATTCTTTCTTCTACTAGTGTCAGGATCCAGGACAGAGGGGGGGACCAGGCAGGCAACACACACTGAGATCCAGACAGAGGTGATGGTGACAAAAAACGGATATATTGGGAGACTTACATGCAGGAACAGACACAGGTGAAAAAGTCCAAGGTACAGGGGTGTCCAGGGTTCAGGAAAAGCATGAAGTCCAGCCAAGCAAACAGAAACAGCAACAATGATCAGCCAGCATGGTCTGGATGAAGCACACCTAAATAGCCCTAAGCTAACGAGGAAGGTGTGAGCTTCACCCAGCCCACGCTCACAGGGAGCCACCTGCTGGTGACTGTGGGAATACCCATGGATGGGCAATCAAAGTGCCACCAGCAGGCGGTGACCGAAACAGCCAGGGTCCTAACAACTAGGCTTATGCTCCTCATTGTTCCGTTGTGATTTCGTTATATGCTAGTACGAACAAATAATAGAATGAATGAATAAAAATGATCAGAGACACTTTGTTTTTTTACAACAATTTCACATGTTTTTTTGCAACACACAGACATTCCATTTCAGCTATACATGGATTATACACCAAATAAAAAAAGAAACCATAATAACCTTCCATTCAGTTATTCTGGGCTGGGTTCCATTTGTTCGCACTACTCTTTCATTATATGCTAGTACGAACAAATAATAGAACAAAACTAAAGGAAATATGTCATGCTAAAGCACGCCATACACGTCTAAATTTTCTGTTCAATCAACTTAATTCAATCAATTTCTTTTGTTGATCTATGGCAGTCCACGTGGTTAGAGCGTCCTAAAACAATTACAATTGGGAAAATTTTTATTTAAAATTGCAACGACAGATAAAAATTTGCCAACGTGTTCGATGACCTTTCAAACGATTTTTGTTAAAGGTCGAACATAATTTATCCATCAAACAAATTTGCCATTCTAGACTTTTGTTCAATCGACCAAAAAATCCGTCATTCTTTGTTGATTGAATGAAAAAATCTACACGTGTAAACCCACCTTTAAAGGAAATTATACTGTCAGTGTTAAGGTGGGTTTACACGTGTAGATTTTTTGTTCGATCAACTGCCGATTCGATTTTTTGATCGATTTTTTTGTCGAACATCGTTCGTCCATTTATCGAATGTAACTTTAGGTTTTTTTTTGTTTGTTCATCCCGATATCGAATGAAAATACATTCAGAATTACTACGACCGGTAATAATTTACCAACATGTTCGATGACCTTTTGAACGATTTTTTGTTCGAAGGCGAACAGAATTTATCCATTGAACTAATTGGCCATTCTAGATTTTTGTTCAATCAACCAAAAAATCGTTCTTCATTGATTGAACAAAAAAATCTGCACGTGTAAACCCAAGCTGGCCATACACCTTTAGACCTCTCTGTCAGATGTCCTTTAGATCTACCAACAACTATGTAGTGCCAGGTCCTCTGCGATTGAACACAGGTAGACTTGATGGTTTAGAAAGTACCTCATATTACATGGTTTTGGTAAAACAAAAGGAGATCTAAAGGAAATCTGACAGAGAATAAAGATAAAGAGATAAAGGTGTATGGGGATGTGTTGAAGGGGGATGGGAAAACAGTGGCACAATGGGGAGCTACACAATATTATGCAGCTCGTGTTTTGGGCTACTGGGTGAGAACACAGGACAAGAGATGGTGAAATTAGTTTTTTAGAAAACCTGACCAGTTTGATTTTGTGAGTTGATTGCAAAGCCCCTGAGCATGGTATCATCGTCAACCATGTAGACAAGGTTCCAGGGTATAATACAATTGCATAAATTAAGTTCAGATCGGAATTTTGACTACCTTTGACCTTAATTTATACACAAATTACATGTGCTAGACCAAAAGTTTTTCAAATGTTCCCATAACCTTTCTCTATATCTCCAGCAATTTTGGTGATGATACCATGTTCAGGGGCTTAGGAATAAACTCACAAGCTCAGCTACTCAAAAATGCAATCATCTCTATTAACCCTCTGAGCGTTTGCCACGTGGCACGTTTTTTTCATAACCGTGCCACGGGCAATCGCGGCGGAGGGTCAGCTGAGTCAGCTGAGGGTCATTAACATAAGCCCGGCGTCACTGGAGACGCCGGACTTATGCTGATGAAAAGCGACACCCCTCCAGTTTGACGGAGGTCTATGGCGCCGCCTACCCCCACCGCCTTCGCGTCACCGGTGACGCGATCGGGGGCGGACCCGGAAGCTCCCGACCGCCGTCAGAAGACGGCGAGACCTCGGGCGTGGCTCCAGTTAACTGGGGCTGAGTTTCATGATGCATGAAATTCAGCCCGAGTTAATTCGGGGAGAACGCTCAGAAGGTTAAACACCAAAGAATAGTATTGCACACAAATAGTTTTTGAATAAATTAAGTTTTGACTTGACTTGACTTTGAACTTTAATTTATGCAAAAACTACATGAGCTAGAGTTAAATATTTTTCTCCAAATGTTCTCTATGAACTGTTTCTCCCTATTTCTTTTTTCTCCAGCTGATACTAAAGAACCATTTTTCTGAGACACTGAGAATGGTAAACCATCTCTGCAACAATACCAATGATGGAGAACTATGTTTCCCATTGACACAATGATGGGAATCTATTTCTTCCACCAACACCAATGATGGGAAACACATTCTTCAACTATAGCTAAGCAATGATTTGGGACTATTTTTTTTATCACTTACACCAAGAATGGGACACAGATTCTTCCACAGAGACCAACTATTTCTCCTACTCACAATAAAGATGGGCTATATTTGCTGCTATCAACAGGGACCCCCTTTTCCTAATAACACCATGGATGGTGCTTTATTTCTCCCTCTAGAACAGTGGTACTCAACCTTTGGGTCGGGACCCCCTTGGGGGTCGAACGACCATTTCACAGGGGTCGTAGAGTTTAATGGGTGAGAAGTTAGGAGTGAGAGTATTGCCTCCTCCGTTCTAACATAGGAAAGATGGGGTTTTACTTCTCACTTCGCACGTCATTTGCACAAGTGGGGAGGAAAATTTAAGGGAGAGGACATTACAGTTACCTGATTGTGCTGGAAGTGACATTATGGAGCTTCCAGTATTTGGAACACCAGATTGACACTCCACACCAGCATTTCCGCCTTGCAAATACAGAAAGCAACACTTCATGACGTCACTTCCAGGGTCGAGGATCTAAAGAGGTTGAGAATCACTGCTCTAGCACCAAGTATAGGAACTATTACAACAAGTGATACCAAAGGATGGGGCACTAATTCTCCTACTTATACTAAGGATTACTACCAGAGACACAAAGGAAGGGGCACTAGTTCTCATAATGACACTAAGAAGGACAGACACTATTCCTACCAATGACACTAAGCATGGGGCACTATTTCTCCCACTCCAAGCATGGTGCACTAATGCTACAACTGACACAAATTCTAGGGCACTATGTCTCCCAATGACACTTAGGATAGGCACTATTACTACCACTGACACCATGGATGGTGCACAATTTCTCCTACCGACACTAAGGCTATGTTCCCACTTAGTCGATTAATAGCCTGAGCTGACGTTTTTCAATTGCCTGCAGAATCGCCTACACTACTTTAAATGGGCTTGTCCCCATTGATAGGATTGAAAATTGCCACCTCAGGCAATTAACTCCCAGAGCAAGCGATTAATCGTCTAAAGCCCCCCATACACCTAAAGATCGATCCATACAATCTCCATTAGATCTACCAACAACTGTATAGTATAGTGGCCTCCCTGATAGAATACATAGTGATTGGAAGGTATATATCACTGCTATGTAGTGCCGGGTCCTCCCTGATAGAATACATAGTGATTGGAAGGATTAGAAAGTTCCTCATATTACATGGTTTTGGTAGACGAAAAGCTGATTGTACAGAAATTGTATGGAAAGATTGTAAGGTGTATGGGGGGGGCTTTAGTGAGAACATAACCTAAGAATAGGGCACTAGTTCTACCACTGACACCAAAGATTGGGCAGCCATCAACATCAGGGTATTATTGTTGCCCCCAATGATCACTACTGTTCTCACTAACACCTGTGTACTTTCTACTTTAACTGGCTGTAGTCTGGCTCCTTTAAATATTAAAGAGAAGGAAATGACACCTTGCTTTAATAGAATTAGCTCTAGGCATTAAACACAAGGGTTTTACTGTAGTCCACAGGCCGCTCATTGACGGCAATGAGACTATGACAGGGCTGGCTCCAAAGCCTGTCCACAGCCTCCATCAGGATAATGTCGACACAGCCCATCTGCGTCCATAGTCACGTGACGGAGACTTGCGCGGGCATCAGCCTGGGTTTTATGTTAAAATATATATTAAGCTGGGCATAGACGTTTAGATTTCCCAGCGATCGATCTTTTAAACGATTGTGAATTCGATTCCATTCACAGAATCGATCTCACACTGCACCATATGACGTCTTCGATTCCTGATCGTTTCCTTCCCGCGATCGATGGATCACAGACCATGTGATCTCCAGCTCGAAGCTGTTCTAATCGGAAATGATGTAATGTGGGTTGGACGCCAACAGGTCGATCAATAGGAATTTTTCCATTAACATTCCACGATTCCCAATCGATCAACTAAATTTTACAGACAGGTCCAATGCTTGCTTGATTGATTTTACATGCGATTTATGGTCAAATCGATCGATCAGTTTGTGCATGCATCGATTTGTGATCGATCGATAGGGCGATCGATTCCGGTGATCGATCTCACAAAAATCGTACAGGAAATTGAGACGTTTAAACCCAGCTTTAAGCCCCCCCATACACGTTCCGATTTTTCGTACGAATTTTGCCCGACCGACCGATCGGGTTGGGAGATGAATCGATCGGGAGATTAATCGGATTCGGAATTATGTACCCGACCGATACCGATTTCTCAAAATCGGCCGAAAAATCGGTCGGGACCACTTCGGACCTGTCCGTAAATTTTTGGTCGATCTGCTGTTAATAAATAGGGTCGGGCTGATGGATCGGTGATAATTCGAATTCCAATTTTTCATGCCAGCCGACCGACCGACCATAACATTTTAGGTGAAAATCGGGTGACAGGATCAGACGAAAAATCGGTCGGGAGAATAATCGGAACGTGTATGGGGGGCTTTATCCATTCTGATAACAACCTCTCCTTCTATACATTATAAAATAAAAATAAGCATTTTTTAAATAGCTTGAGGCAACAACGATTAATATTTTATGCGCACCAACGAGAGATGAAATCTGCATATCCTGAACATGTTTTGTTTTAATTAAACTTTGCAAGTAGAAATTAAAGACATTTATAATAAACCCTTGTCTAGTCAAGTGACTATTGAACATACAATCACTGATGAGGTTACCCGTGTTCTAGTAAAGGAAAGCATTTATTGAATTCCAAATACTAAAATAGTAGAGAAGGGGTTAAAGCTCTTGTCTGGTGAGGACTACAGTTTCACAGCATGGGAGGTAATTGTAGGGGAATGGTGCCATCTGCTGGTAGCTTGAGTTTAACGTTACTTCATAAAGTATTGGACTTTTATTATTATCTTATATATATAGTTATATTGCTAACTGTCTCTTAGAGGAGCTCACAATGTAATGTTCCTACCATAGTGATGTATATGTAAAGCCGGCCACACACGCATAGAATTTCTGCTGATCTCCTGGCAGATCGACCATTTGTGTGCCGGCCATTAGTTTGTTTGGGTATGCCGGTCCCCATCCAAAGTAATGGCATCACTCGAAGAAATTACAGACATTCTTAGATCGATTTCCTTGCTGATATTAGCTTTTAATCAATAGATTTGCAGACGATTTCACAGCAGATCTACCCCCGTGATCGCGCACATGTCATATGTCACCGTTAGTGAGGTCCTCCTGGAAAGCACACGGCCCTGAGAGATCCATCCTTGTAAACCTCTTTTAATATGAATATCTTGTCTATTGTTTTGTTTCATTTTGTTTTATTTTGTTTCATCTTATTCAATTCCACACTATTTAACCATTTGTTGTACTAGGTTGTGCGCCTCTGTCCTTGTTCTTATTTGTCTGTTACAGGGGGCCACACTCCTCCATTTTGAGAGCTGCACACCTACACACAACCACAACATCCATCCCTCATACTGACTCCATTTTACTCTGTGATCCTTGCTTAGGCCCCATACACCAACTGAGGGCCCTTCTGGCCACTTATATCACTGTAGCTGTGTAATCACTGCTGAAGGTTGTGCGCAACTACTTATAATCTTTCTTATGTCACAGTTATGTCTAACATAACTAACATTACTAACATAGGCAAATATTTTTTAGGGGACATTACATTTAAAACTTTTTTTAAAGCTCCCATTACAAATGTAAATGGTATGTAGTTGGTCTGCCCACCCAGCCCCAACTTTGTACCCATAACAGCCTCCAGACTTCTAGGAAGGCTTTTTACAAAGATTGTAGAGCAGTGGTTCCCAACCTGTGGGCCAGGACCCCCTTGGGGGTTGTATGAGCATTTCACAGGGGTCGAAAGTTCTCTGGAAACATCAGAGATGCTCTTTACCAGCTCACAAGCAAGGTGGGAAGTAAGGAGGGAGTGTAATGCCCACTACCTTAGGAGAGATGGGGTGTAAGCTCCCTCCTAACTTCCCACCGCACACATCATTTGCACAAGCAGGGTGGAAAAATATAAGGGAGGGGACACTAACCACTTTGTGACGTCACTTCACAAGTTGTATATAGCCATGTTTGATACTTGTCTAAAGGCCCCCATACACGGGTCCGATTCCCAACGGATTCCGGGACGATCGATTCCGGGCGCGTGCACGCCAATCGATCGTCCCGGAATCGTGTAAAGCCCACCTTGTCCGATCGATCACGTCCGATCGATCGGGGGCCCAGAATCGGATCTGACAGAGAACCAACATGTTGGTCTTTCTGATCTGATTCAGCACACATCAGGGGGAGTTGCCATTTGTGAAGTAAGCGATCGGACACGGAATCGTCCATGAATCCGTGGGCCAAGGTGGTAGGGACAGGCTTAATTGGGCGATCGATCGGACATCCGATTCCCTCTGGCATCACGGAATCGATCGGATGGGTGATCGATCAGCCATGGAATCGGAACATGTATGGCTAACTTATGTAAATTTTTGGATGTTGATATAATGTTGATATAAAAGTCACGCTATTGATCTCAGTGTTACTGTGTAGGCCTAAGTAATGTCCCTGGGGGTTGGCCGCCAATTGTCACAATTATGGTTGTCACTTTATTCTGTATTCTTCCTAATAACTTGACAAACAGTCATTACAAGTGTCTTTAGTTTCTGTTTGTAAAGTTTGATTCTGCTCTGAAGGGAATCAATCTACCAGATTCTACCTATAACTGCAAGTCAATACTTGGAATTAAATGGTGGAATGAAAAAGTAGTGGAGATGGTAAAATTCTCCAAAGAAACGTCTTCAATCACATGATCAATTTCATCAGCTGATGCATTAGCTGTTCTTTTTGGTCTCTGTAGTATTAGCCAAATAAAAACAAAGATTACGCACCTTTGTCCAGCGCCAGCTTCTTCCTCTTCTGCCGTCAACAGGGAGGCGGCAAATTCCTTAAGCTGGTCATATACCTTTAGATCTCTCTGTCAGATATCCTTTAGATTTACCAACAACTATGTAGTGCCGGGTTCTCTGCAATTGAACACAGGTAGACTTGATGGTTTAGAAAGTCCCTCATATTACATGGTTTTGGTAAAACAAAAGGAGATCTAAAGGAAATCTGACAGAGAAATCTAAAGGTGTATGGGGGCACTTAACCATCTACCTCTGTATTACTTTGGATATAGAAGATGACACCTCTGCCAGGAAGAAGATCAACCTGATTGGCTTCTCAATAATTTCTCTTACAGAACTTGTTATTAGGTTATGTCTACCCCTCCACAGTGTGACAAGGATCCTCTCCAGGACCATGTGTCAATCCACAGCTGGTCAAATGTCAAAATAGGATTACAACCTTTTCTGTACATCTGTTAAAATAAAATGTAACACGTCTTACAAGTGTTTATTTGGTGTTTATTTACAGTTGATGTGGACAAAATGTTAAGTTGTGTTGTGCAGAGTCTACAGAATGACATGACCCAGTACACACAGCTTGCAGTAAATGCTGATTCTGATGTGTTTAAGGCATCGCCACCATTTAAGAAAGACATTTTATCAACGTTGTAGTTTACAAGATTGGACTTGGAATGCTACTGGCTATCAGTGTAGTAAACAGTGATCCTATTGACATCTTAGATTTTAAGCTTAGTTGGTCAGGGTCACACTAAGTTGGCCATAGACTCTTAGATTTCCCTGAGATCGATTTGTTATACGATCGAGACATGCGAGTGAGTCTTCGATCAGAAGTTGTCGTGTGATCCGTCCTGGCGGTATTTTTTGCGGCCAATCCTGTTGTAGGCAGTTAATGTGGAGGGGGATTCTCCTCCCCCTCCACGTTAATTGGCTACAATCTGACGGGAATCCCTGTTAAGGGCCCCATACACGTTACGAGCACATTTGCAGGTGTCCACATGGGGCGACAGATCCCTGTCACCCCAAAGCTCCGTCAGCCAGAGAACTGACATGTCCGTAAATCTCTGGCCGATGCCATTCGTTTCAATTAAGACCGGTGTCCCAGTTCAAGCTAACGGGCGGCACACAAAGGGTGCCCGCCGATACTGTGAGCGATGGAAAGCAGCGTGATGACGTCATCACGTTGCTCTCCACAGCTCATCTGTCGCAAGCAAACACGTAGCAAGTGGGGGCCTTTAGTAGAGCACACAGGATTCCTGTCAGTTCTGTAGCCGACTCATTACAGCATGTGACGTCACAACTCAGTAATGAGTCTGCTATAAGCCGGCCATGGATCGAGACGTCTATAGTCGGCTTTAAGTCTCTAATAATGATCTTCAATTCCCAAAAGATCCCTGGCCGATCTTGTTTTGACCAATGTCATTTCGGTTGATCACGCGCTTTAAACATGCATCGATTTGTGAACGATAGATTGCTGTGATCGATCATGCTGCTTGATCTATCACAAGTCGTATGAAAAATTGATACGTCTATGTCCAGCTTATGTGAAGGTTGCTGAGAACTTGTGAAATAACGGTTGTCAGCTGCATTTAAATTCAAGTTAACTAATGTGAAAAAAAATTAAATTAAATTCTCCAACCTTCATTGTGATACTAGCACTTTGACTTCTTGGAAGTGCACCGCAGTCCTCTGTAATACCCCACTATGAAGTGCCAATGCTTCAGCAGCCAATCACTAGACCCACTCTTCATCTCAGCACAAGCCAGACATCAGAAAATAGATGTTCTGTGTATGACATCCATTCTCTGCTGCAATCTCCTGTATGATGAGGGATAGGAGTATGTCCATAAGAGCCTGTATAAGAGCCATTACAATCTGTAAGGAATGTAATGGGAGCAATGTGGTATGGAATGAATGAATTGTGCTTTTATAAACCTTTTATAAAAAGAAAAAAAAAAGGTACAGGCCAAACAATTCTGCAGATCTCTCCCTCCCCTCTCTCTGGCTGACAACGCCATTCTGACATAGAGGGCTCCAAGTGCCCACTGCCATATAGTTTGATTTTCCAGTTCAATCCAACCTTTAAGAACGGTCGTTTGAAAATCGATTTCTTTTTACCTGAATCGATCAACCCAAAGTGACAGATTTTGAACATAAAATCAGTGGAGCCGTGATTGGACATGTTAGAAAATTTGAGTTGACTGTACAAGTATCTGATGGGTTTTATAGGAATCAATGGAACATGTGCACAGGGTTTGGTAAGGAATAGATCAGTTAAGCATTATTCACACTGTGTGCTGGTACAATCCATTGATGTTCAAATGACAGCGGATATTACATTTTCATAACCCAATCAAATCTAGAGCAAATGTTGGTGTGTGTGTGGCCACCTTAACACTGGGAGCTTGCTAACAAGACGGAGCAGAGAGACGGGGTGATGACCTTATCCATGTGCTTCTTCCAAGGCAGAGTACTGACAAAGGTGTATTGTATAGCTGGAATGAGGAAGTTAGGTGAATGCTCAGAGAATGATCTCTGGTAAAAGTGGCTGCAGCACAAAACGCTTTTGATTTCAGTTTTTTGCTAGCAATAAACACGATTACAGTTAGTAACTACAAATTTAGTCGGGGTACCTCGGGAGGGCAGGAGTGGGGATCATTGTAAGGACACTGCAATCCCCCTGCATGACCCCAGTTTGATGGGATATGTTTAAACCACAGTTCTTAATGCCCATAACGCATCCCCCATCTTAACTCCTGAGCCTGTTGGGCCCCTTACTGGCCTCCTCTGCAATGGGGCATTGGGATCCTGGTCTGCCATTCGGTCCCCGGTTCCAGCTTGCTCAGCCCTGGGCCCCACTTTTCCTCCAGTCCTTGGAACTGCCCCACCATGGGTACCATCATTACAACTGGTAACAATACTGGCATGCAGGGGACATTTTCTCCCTGAGTAAGCCTGGATATAGGGTGAAGCGCGTGGGAGCATGGATTAGATCCTGCGGCACATATGATCATGGTGCTTTTAATTGTTGGTGTTAGACTGGAAGGGAGTGCAGATACAGGGTGGAACTGCTATGACATCTGGAACTCTAGCAGTCCATGTGCTGGTTGTGACCTTTTCTACTGTAATATTGTTTGTTTGCGATGTTCAATAAACAACAAGGTTTACTTTTACCATTGTTATGTATATGTATTAATGTTTTTAAAGTCCCCCACTAGGGCTCAATCTAATGATATTCTAGAAGATACCTTGGGTTAGCTTCTCTTGGCTCTTCTATTTTTCTGGTAAGTAAGCTTATTACTATTCCTCTAACACTTGAGGTTATGAGGTATGACCCACAACGTTTGCAGCATAAAATGAGCAGATTAATAAAGTCTATGTTCTTTAATAGTGAATGGTGCACTGTACAGATTCAGATCTTTTGATGATGGAATACAATGTAATAGTTAGGGAAACTGCTAGAATAATTAGGTCTTGCCCTATCTCTCACACATTATGTTAGCCGTACACGAGGCGATCCTGCTACAGCCGGACACTCAGCTACAGCCGGCCACCCTCAAAATGGGCCAAAAACTACCTCTGCGTACCTGCATAATTGTTAAACAGCTCATATGCATACTAAAAACTTGGAGGCACTTGTCTGGGCGGCCGCAGCTAAATGTTAAATGTATACAATTTATGTCACTTATTCTTTGGATAACTGCAGGAAAATATGAATAACTATGAAAGGTTGCAGTTAGGGTGTGAAATTGGGAATGTAAATTACTAATCCAAAAACAAACAAAAGATTGGACTTCTAAGGGTGTCAGAGTAGGCATATGTAAGGGTAAAATCTGACAAGAGAAAAGCACTGTGTGTCACTCCACGGCCACTCAGCTGTTCTGCCGTCATCCTTTGTGTGGCGGCATGTCGGATCACTGTGCGATGCGGGAGATTCCTGGTTGATCGCACCAGGTGAGCCCACCCGATTTTTGTCTGAGCGACTGCCGGAGCGATTAGCTTGAGCACACACGGCTGAAAAATCAGCTACCTTAACATTTTTGGGGCTGTAGCATTAATCTACCAGTCTTCCGGTCTCCCCAGAATCTTTGTGAAGCTGCACACTGGAATACTCAGACTACTGATAACTGGTAGGATATCTGGTGTGTAAGAGGAAGAGAAAGTATGAGAAATGTTCCCAAGCTGATATATTCATCTACATGACATCAGATACATCATCCTTCACTGTGCTCATTACACAGCATGGAAGCATCACTGACCTTGTTACATTATTTGGAATTTAATTTAAAGGCAGAAACCAGCAGTGCAAGTGATATTCATCTCAAAGACATTATTAAATGTAAAAGTCTGGGAACTCGGGTGCTGAGATCACACTGCTGGAGTCCCTTAGACATATAAAATGACAAGAAACGAATGAAATCTAGATTAAGGATCCAAAATACAGAGATTTGCATGAGAAAACCTTTGCATAATAAAACTGTACCATTACCTGTCAATACAAAAAATATCTCACTCAATATAAAAATAGATATGAACAATTTACATTAAGTAACCTATGACAATGAATACAAATATTGATCATTATATACAAATTTAGAATCGATAGTAAAGCATGTTCTGTATCTCTGGCACCAATATTTTACAGTTACAGAATTTCCTGCAAAATTAACTGAAGTTTTCCTAACTCCTTTGGCTGAGGCTTGGCCCATTTTTTCTTTATATATTGGATTTCCACTGTCCCAGATGACTTCGCCAAAGCTAGACCCATCAGATTATTGTTCTTTTCTGGTTCACCAAAAACGGACATACTCAGGACCCTGAAAAACAAAAAGAATGTTTAATTATATATATATATATATATATATATATATATATATAGCCAGGGGTGCACATAAGTGGTACTCTGGTACTCAAAAGGGGCCAAAACTAGCTCTGCCTACCTGCATTATTGTTACAAAGCTTATATGTGTACTAACAACTTGGAGGCACTCCGTGTCTGGGCGGCCGCAGCTAAATGTTACATGTACTGTATACTGTCACTTGGATAACTGCAGAGAAATATGAATAACTATGAAAAGGTTGCAGTAAGTGGTGTGAAATTGGAAATGTAAATTACTAATCCAAAAACAAAGATTAGACTTCTAAGGGTGTTGGAGATCTGGGGGATGAAAGTCAGAGTAGGCATATGTAAGGGTAAAATCTGACAAGAGAAAAGCCCTGTGTGACAGCTGGAATATGACTATGAAAGGTTGACATTTGGACTCTCAGGGGTTAGTTACTAAGTCAGAAAATGTTAGGGTCACACTACTGAGGTATGAGATCTGGGGGTTCAAACGGTGTTGACAGCTAATAGGAGGCTCAATCAGGAACAGGGAGGTCCACCTGCAGCACAATCTACCATGCAGAAGGCTGACGCAGATGATGGTGAGGAAGATCACCCTACATATGGGGTGAGTATCAAAAAACATCTCCTGGTACTCATCTGAGGAGCAGACTACTCATCTGAGGAGCAGACTAAAAAGTTATGTGCACCCCTGTATATAATAGATGTTTGTAGTGAAGATTAGACAAAAAGGCAAAACCCTAGCCATTTTTTCCCATTTATTCCCTATTAAGATCTCCCTCCAAATTCTTTAGATGCTGGCCATAAACTCTGTCAAATATCCTTTAGATCTACCAACAACTATGTAGTGCCGGGTCCTCTGCGACTGAACACAGGTAGATTTGATGGTTTAGAAAGTCCCTCATTTTACACGGTTTTGGTAAAAGGAGATCTAATGGAAATCTAAGGTGTAGGGGGCCCAACAGCTATGTCTTCATTGCTTCACTCCTCCCGCATATGACACGCATCGTAACCTAGAAAAGAAATCCATGACTTGCAATAAGCATGTACCCACAGGTGCGTTACACAGACACAGTTTGCATTCATTTCAGCTTAGATCCTTATGGTGATATTAACATTACGCAGCGCAAAACATGGACTTTGCCCATTAAATCACATTGGACGTGTCACAATAACACGCATGTGAGTTAACAGACACACTTAGTAATATATGGCCATATTAAGGGCTTGTTTCCATTGATACGATCCCACGCGTTTGCAGCCGCGCGGATGCCGCCGCAAACAACCGCATCCATTGGAAACTTCAATGTAGTTTCCACTGGTGCGGTTGTGCGCGTTCGGGTGTGGATGCGGTTTAGGGCACGTTTCTGAACGCTAGCTGCAGCGTTTTGAAACGCATCCGCGCCCCAACCGCATCCGCATCTGCATTAAAAATAAAATCGCATCGCAACAACTATGGCAATCATTCAGCCGCGCGGTTGCAACCGCACGGGAACGCTTCAATGGAAACAAGCCCAACTCTGCTTTTAAAAGAAAAAAAGGATCAATTAATGTGGCCAAATCATGAAAAAGCCATGCAAAAAAACTGGCCTATGTTAATGAACGTTATAGTGGACCTACCAGCTTCGTTGGGCAGAACAGAGGTAAAAAAAAAAAAAAAAAATACTTACCTGGTGAAATCTATAAAAATGTGGGGGTGCTCCACCCCTCCTGTGACGTGCGGCCGCAGCCAGGCACAAGAGGATATTGGGAAAGGGCGGTCACTTCTGATGTCTGCCTCCCATAATCCCCAAGTGCCGGCAGCCAGCCAGAACCCAATACAGTGATGCTGGAGGGGCGGAGTATCACCTTAATTTAGATCTTGATTGGTGGAGAGACCGGAAGAGTCTCACTCCTCCATCTAACATGCTGGAGGATTGGACACTCCAGGCATGTTGGTGCTAGAGCAAGAAAGAGGGGAAGGTTAGTATGAGATTTATCTACAGGGATTGCTTTGCTTGGATCAAGACCCATGTAGGTGAGTACCATTTTTTCAGACCATAAGTTTTATAAGTACTTTTTTACACCCAAAATCAGGGGGAAATAGTGCCTGCATCTTATGGTCCGCCTCATCTGTACTGTACTGTTTCTACCAGCAGAGCCCTGCTGATGGAGCTGTCAGAAGCGCTAGGGGGGTTAATGGAGGTTGTGGCACTTTTCCCAGCCCACAACACCGGTGTCAAATAGAGAGCCGGGGGAGGGCAGGGCCTGTACAGCGGCTTTTCACCCCATAAGAATGCCGCGAAAAACACATAACGCCAAGGAGGTTACTAACAAAATAATAGACATGTAAATAATGTACACTTACTGGTCAGAAGTTAAGGATTCTTTGGCTATTGGCTGTAAATCATTCTGTAACAAATCCCACATGTAGAGAGAGGATGCAGCATCCAGGACAAAAAACATGGTTGGTCTGGTCAGTGACCATTGTAGTGCAATAATGGACTGCCCACCCGTAGTATCATTCCACTGCATAACTGGATACTCTGCACTCATTATGTGTAGTCGTATGCAGCCATCCGAGCAACCTGCCTGAAAACAGCACAGCAAAATACATAACTAAACCTTCATATAGTGGGTGTAGTGTCATTAATCTTACTTATTACATGTTTTACAAATGTATATACAAACAGTTCATAACAAACAAACAGCCATAGTCCCATGTGACTTTACACTAAAACCATACCTGAGAATAGCTCACATGGGTTGCTTTCACAACCTAGTTATTGCATAAGTTAAAGGTTCACATTTTTAGGTTTAGCATTAAAATCGTATTGCCCACACAGAGGTGTGACTGTTCTCTCCAAAACCCATCTTGGGTCATTTGTGTCCTTAAAACACATACACTACCTTGCTTAAAAAGTCGTCACCTGGATTTAACTAAGCAAATAGGTACAAGCCTCCTATTAGATAAATCTGGGGTTGCTGCAGTTGGTCAGGTCTAGGTTCAGCGACAGTATGTGCTCCAAGAATGAGGTCAGCTGACTACCTGAATATACTGAATGACCAGGTTATTCCATCAATGGATTATTTCTTCCCTGTTGGCACGGGCATATTCCAAGATGACAATGCCAGGATTCATCGGGCACAAATTGTGAAAGAGTGGTTCAGGGAGCATGAGACATCATTGTCACACATGGATTGGCCACCACAGAGTCCAGACCTTAACCCTATTGAGAATCTGTGGGATGTGCTGAAGAAGGCCAGTTAGACTCTACCATCATCAATGCAAGATCTTGAAAAACTAATGCAACACTGGATGGAAATAAATCTTGTGACATTTGCAGAATGCCACAGGGAATGTGTGCCGTAATCAAAGCTAAAGGAGGTTTTTTTGGGCCAGGCAGTGTATATTTGTATATTTGTGTGTTATTTAAGTTTACAAATGGCACAGTTATTCCTAAGGAGCTGAAACCTCCAGTTACTGATGAAGTATATTTGGTTTGAGCATCTAAGCATCAATAAATACCAAAAGTTATAGATTTGGTACAGCAGTTATAAAACCAGCCTACTGGTGGGAATCCAAGGTCATGTCAATCAAAATGGAAAACATGGTAGAGCAGTGAAAGAATGATTTCCCTAACTTTTCAGATTTCCTGTCACATTCTGCTGTTTCTTCAATACAGAAAGTGAAACAAAATCTCCCTAACAACAAAAAAAAAACATATGGGAGTTATAATTCATTCCTACTATCCAAACCAAAGAAAACAAAAAGTGTCTTTTAAAGATACACTGTTATAATAAAAGATTAACTCATCTTTGATTACATGAACTAGAAAATAATTTAGGTTACCAAAAATGCGGGAACAGAAAACGGTGAGAAATCGATTGCAGTGACTGTTGATGGTCTCAGCTTCTTGTTCACGGATGAGTATTGCACAGGCGGATCTATCAGTCCATACCTTGTCCCATGGCTTACTATGCCCTGTGGGTAAATGACATTTGGAAACATATAAGTTTTTTTTGCACCTGACGAATAAACAAAAATACATAAGTGTACACTGATGTGTATGTGTCCTTGATATATTCTTATACTTTATGTATAAATGTACTTTGTATCCTTCCATTATATATGTTATTCAGCTATATAATAAATATTTAAATATACTTAGGTGCCTTTCTTACATTTTACTGTGAAAACTCCTGTAGAGAGGCTTAAAAGGATCCTGATCTACTTTGTCAGTCATGGTGAGGTGGCCGTATGTGTGTGAAGTCAACCCTTACCACTTGATATGTACTTCCCCCACCACTCTATTCTTAGTTTCTGCCATCAAAAGTACTTGTTAATTTATATATAAACCTAGCCATAGACGAGGCCACTCTTCCTTGATAGATGAAGTGCTGGATGTAGCGTTTTGACGTCATCACGCTGCAGCCAGCCCCTCAGCTGATCGGCGGGCACCCTTTGTGTGCCAGACATTACTTTGGATGGGGAATGTGGGCCCTATGCAAAGTAATGGGATCGGACAGGAATCTACTAACATGTTGGATCACTGTGCTATTAGACATGCGGTGGATTCCTGGTTGAACTCGCCAGGTGGGCACACCAGAATAAAATCGGGTGGCCTAGTGGCTCTTCCTCTAGCCTAGTGGCTCTTCCTCTGGGCTTCTACTCTAGCCAAATCCTTGAATATAAAAGTGGCTAATGGTCATGAAGAATTGCTGTGTATAACTGGGACAGTGGGTGACTTTAAAGATTACCTATCACTTAGCCCTGAATAGCCATTCATGAGCCTTAGGTAATCATCGTGTTCGATTAATAAAACTAGTGGTTACAATCATGTAACATTCTGTCTATTACTAAGGCTCCATGCCTTAAGAGATCTCTAAAATTCAAACAATGGTAAATGTAGCCAAATATAAATAGATGTATAAGTACACACAAACAATGTGAGAAAGCATAATACAAAAATAATATGTTGTTCTTTTACAGAATAAAAAGTTTACAATATTCAGCCTGAAATGGAGACACATAAAATGAAAATGAAATTAAGCTTTCCAAGTGATGGCCATCAGCTATATCACATACGTTGAAATACACCAGGGCATATCCAAAGTGTGGCCCGTGCTCAAGTTTCCATCAGCCCGTAGTCTCAATCATTGAACAAATGATAGAGACGATCCGCACCGGGGAGATACTATTTTACTACCATAGAGGGGGGGGGGGGGGGGACACACACAATTTCCAAATATTGGTATTTTGGGGTGGGGGGTTGTATACATGGCAAAAAGACTTCCAGTGCGAGTAAGCAAGAGGACTCCCATCACTCTCAAGATCTACAGCTGCAATGTCAGTGTCCTTTGGAAACTGGTCTACCAGGAGGAAATTCATATGCACTGAGTTGCAAGAACGACGACACATCACATACAGTGCGAATGAGCCCTTAATGTAAACAGTTCATAGACTGTCAGGCTGAATGGTTGATTCCCACACATGTCCACCTAGCCTGGCCCTCTGTGCAAAAAAGTGTGGACACCCCATACATACAAATTTTTGTTCTGCATCAATATAAATAAATATGCTTAACTTACAATATCTGTTCCAATGACAAAATGGCTGGAGTCTTGTGGAAGGAACTTAACATTTATGGTTTCAGGGATTCCCAGAATCAGGACATCTTTGTGAAAAAATCTAGAAGAAAAAAAAAACACTGACAGAAAGCACAGTAAATGGAAAACTTTGGTTAGCATGAAAGGGCCCTAAGGAACGTTGTACATCCAGAGATTGCTTTAACATGTATTAACACAAAAAGTGTAAAAGGAAAATGCATTATACACACAGCACACCAGTGGATAGGTGTTGAGAGGATACCAATAATGCTCTGCACCAACAACATGTTTTCAAGCAGTTGTAAACTATAGCAAAAAAAAATAAACAAAAAGCCCATATTCACTTTACCTATATGTAGTCTTCATCCAAGCAAAGCAATTCCCAAACATAAATTCTTATACTTCCCTACCCTTTTTCCTCGCTCCCAGCTCCGCAATACTTACTCTTTCTAGTCCTCCAGGTTGTAAAAGATGGTGGAGCCAGAGTCTTTGGGTCTCGCTCCCTCAACCAATCAACATCTAACTCTTGGGCAAAAGAAGACTTGGGAAGGTAGATGCCACTGTTGGGGCAGAGGGGCACAGCACTCCAGGATTTAGAGGACTTTTACCCAGATCCTTTTTTTTCTTTTTTAAAACTCCAGATCTGCCCTATTATAAGCAATTCTGGTGCCAAAAATAGAAAAGTGTGTGAAAGGACCCCCTTAACCTGCAGGGTTGATTGATTCTGGGTGTCATAATTCCCAAAGGCCGAGGACATATTGTAGCAGAGCTTTTACCCCACAATGTATATGAAAAAATGTGACAGTGACAAATGTGCCCAAGCAATGTATAATTTGTTGTCTCTGTCACATAGTGGGGTGCTCCTACGAGTATTTTACACTATTAATAAAACAACCCAGGAAAAAGTTGGCACTCAAAAACAATTCAACATGTATCCATTTTTATTGTGATTAAAAGACTTTCCATTATTACTGATTATGGGCTTCAGCCCAGCAGGACCCTAATCATGGCAAGAGCAAAATGATTAAAGCCCAGTTGGGTAGAAATGCATAAGCGGAGTAATGTGGTCTTATAATCACAATAAAATGGTTATATATGGATTTATCTTGGAGTGCCAACTTTTGACCTGGTTTTAACCTCACAATGACTGACCTATTTTAGTAATAAAACAATTTGCCCAGAACTGAGCTTTATGGTACTGGGCACCAGGAGGTGTGATTACCGAGGGAAATAAAGCTGCTCATCAATATTGGTCAATATAAGAGATAACTAAGAGGACTATAAAAAGTTCCTTGTCACAGTAATGCTGCAATTTGTACACAAGTTTTAGCTGCCTACATCCAGAACAGATAAATACTTTCCTACGGCAAAGCATGAACCTTTAAACCTTTGTTATGGGCTAAGCATCAACTTTACACAACATGGCATAATCTAACCACACATGCCACATGAAGACACTTACTTGTCAATAAGATCTATAGACGAACTGTGAATTAGCTTCACTTTTCCTCCTGGAATCAGACCTGGAAAACATTTATAGTTTTCAAAAATTACATTTGCAAATATATCCCAATTCTAAATTTCACCTATTGCTAAGCGAATAACTAGTTTCTGTACTAGGTATTCTAGATGGTCTCGGTCTTGGCGTCAACCTACGCTTAACTTTAAGGAGGTCAAGCAGCGTATCATGGGCTGCTTTATTCACGAGAAACTGACTGCCATCCTGCTTGATAGGCAACCCAAGTTTTTGAAGGTTTGGTCCCCGTGGATCGCCTACCTGCGCTCGGAGGGGTTCTCCCACTACCT
>CM070036.1:132327624-132350267 GCA_036250615.1 Ptychadena robeensis | reverse complement strand
ACCATGGAGCACATGTGTAATACGATCGTATTAGGCATTCGCTCCATAGTATGATCATAAAAATCAATTGCAAACAAACTGATTACACTGTGTGTTCGAGCAAAAGTCGACCCGTGTATGGCTAGCTTTAGTGATTACCTGAATAGTTCTTTGCACTCTATAAAATACTACCAAAAGACTTGAACCATTTACAAACAAGGTATTAGATAATAAGTCCCCTCCCTGGCAGTACCATTACCTCCGCGTTTACCTTTAGCGTTGTGGGAAACAAACGGATTACCATGTAATCTGCCCCTTCCTGAAGGGATGTGAGTTCGATAATGGGAAATAGGGCATTGTGGCCTGGACTGCAGAGCTATTGCTCACACATGTTAAGGACTATATAATATATATGTAAGTGTGTCTTATAGTCTGAAAAATATGGTATTTGTTTTAATCGTAAAAGTCTGCACATGCACAAGATGACCGACACCAAGATATAAATAAATACAATATAAATATAACAATTTTTGATTATGTTGTCATGTGAAATATTTACCCAAATCACTCTGAGATCCAGCTGGGTCTACTTTTCTAAGCTCCACAACTACCTGTAATTAAAAGTTTGCAGAGAACACATTTCAATTACACCAAATTCAGCAGCAATGTTTAGAAGCAATGCTTTTCTCTAGCAATTAGAACGTTTGGCATAGTAGAGCTACATTCAAATCATACTTGATTTTTCACAATACTAGCATTAAGATAAGACTTAGTCAATCCAACCCCCAACAATAAAAGATCAACATAAGCAAGCGAACTCAATGCAGACTGAAGCTGAGCCAATTAAACTCTTTGGAGCTAGGAGCTAGGATGTGGAGCTAGGGCCTTACATATACCTCCTCTGACATTCAACCCCCAGATCTCTAACACTCTTAGAAGTCCAATCTTTTTTTTTGATAAGTAATTTAAATTCACAATTTGACATCCCTATCTGCAACCTTTCATAGTTATTAATGTTTCCCTGTGGTTATCCATGGGACATAAATTGTATACATTTGACAATAAAAACTGAGAGAATGTTGGCAATCTAAAAATTTAACTTTTAAAGTTGTGTATAAATTATAAAGTGAAGTTTTTGTACAGATATTTATTGTGTTCTAGCTTTAATCTCAATCTCCCTGCAATACCAGTTTCAGCCACAATGTCACTAGTGAGCACTTGCCATCAAAGTAGTAGAACATAATCGGCTCCTTTCACACACAGCGGGGAGGGAGGGGCCCGAGGGGGATGCCGCATTCTCTCTCCTCTCTGCCTGTGATTCAAATACGCGGGGGCTGCTGTCAGGCAGTGCGGGGAGCACAGGTCTGGGCAGCAGATTTCCGGGCCCCCCCCAAGATGCTGGGCGGCCCTGGCACCCGGCATATAAGACAGCCCCCGACTAAAAATATTACTGTATGATTGTTAGTCTTCACATTTCTTTCTTCACATTTACAAAGAATACAAATAGCCTCTGTATACTAAAATAGGTACATGTTCATTTTACAAACTGAATCACATAATTGGGCATATTTGTGTCATCTGTCACTTTAAACTTACCCAAAAAATCAAATGGCCATTTTCATCTAAGGATGCGATTTGAAATGACAAACCAGACGCCTCTAAAAAAGAAAAATAATGCAACTTAAATGATTAAATATGGTCTATAGGTTTCTTTATATATATATATATATATATATATATATATATATATATATATATATATATATATATATATATATATATACACACACACACAGACACAAGTACTTTGGAAAATGGAATGCTAGCCCCCGGCCGGTAATAGTGATTAACAGTTTTTCTGTCATTCATTTTTGGGGAATTGCCTCTATTTAGTTAGAAGCCCAGTCACCAGGAAACAAAACCCTTTCTTCTTCAATAAACATGTTTTTTAACCCTCTGGGCAATACGAGCTTTTCGCGCCATTTTTAATGGCACGAAAAGCCGTTTCCCACGCAATCGTGGCGGAGTACACTGTACTCCGCCGTGATTGGCGGCTCACTGCCCAGCCCTCTACACACCGGCAGTGTCAAATAGATGCCGGCGGTGTGTGGGGAGGAGAGCAGCACCCCCTCCACTAACATGGAGGTCTATGGCGCCGCCCCCCCCCCACCCCCTTCCGCGTCACAGAGGACGCCTAAGACACGGGCCGGAAGGGCTCCGTGTGTCTGCGGCTCTTCTACAGGGCCGCAGACACACAGAGAGGCTCCGTTTGTGCCCGATCTCGGCACAGGCGCAGTTTGATCAGATATCAAACTGCGCCCAAACCGAGTTCGAGCGAATCGCCCAGAAGGTTAAAGGTGTTTTCTGTTTTAACGTGTTATTTTACTAAATAGGCATTAAGCCTTCTTAAGAGTGGCTGTGTGGTCAGCGTCAACCAGAGAATTCAAAGTGAAGAATAGTTTGATTCTTTCTATGACTTGACAGCGTAATACTTGCTATTCTCCAGGGTATACATGTTCAATAGCACTCATCTACCTTCTCCTTGGGGAGATAATGAAGGATCCTTTGCTTCTGCACTTGGAACAGGTTCTATTGACTTTACTGGGTGTGTGTGATTCACAGGAGTAAAAACACCATCTGCAAGAACACAAACATCTATTGTCATGTAACCGCATGATTGATGCCAATGTAAGTGTCAAATTACTAATAGTACGAAAGAAAAGAGCATACAATAAATAAAGAGCAGCACTTTTACAAAGTATGTTATTCAAAGGTCAACACAAAGATGTTTTTGCATTAGATGAAGTAGATAAGGTAGAAATTGAGAACACCTTTAATGTCCATTCAAAGTTATTTTAGTAACTCATTTGACCCCCTAGCGGTCAATAATTCTTTGACATGATTCTGCACAGAGCCAGTAAAGCTGGGCGTACACGGTAGATTTCTAAATTGATTTGAGTACAATCAAGTGCTGTGCGCACTCACGGAGCTCGATTGTGCCCTGTGCATCTATTGAAAAAGGAAATCTACCCATGTATGCCTTCCTTCTAACAAGATCAATAGATCCTGCTTGAAGAAACTTGATTGAACAGGGTTTCAACATGTTGGAAAACCCTGTTCGATGTCCATTACTACAAAGGTGGACTGTGAATCCCCCTCCAATGTAAGGGATTGTCCCCACTTTGGCGGCTGGCAGTTGACTGCTGGCGTTTTGTCACACATTCACCAGCGACTGCGTTTTTTTTCTCCATGGTGCATGTTAGTGCAACCCAGTGGTTCCCAAACTGGGGGGCGCGAAGGCATTCCAGGAGGGCGCTAGCCCACATTCTTAACCTGTGTTTTGGGAGGGGGGGCTCGATAATGTTCCTAAATAGAAAAGGGGGGCCCTACAAAGAAAGTTTGGGAACCACTGGTGTAACCGGCCCCGATTGTGCCCATACAGAATGAATGCGACCCGTGATCAAAAACACGGTGGCAGACGTGGCTGTTTGTCTGTGTGGGGACAAGCCTGTGCAAATGAATGGACGTGACCCCCAGCGATCTTCGCGTGCGATCAAACATCTAGTCACAATGTGACACATCGCTCTAGTGGAAACAAGCCCTTAAGATAAAACTCTCCATTTACACTTGTAGAACATTTTACCTCTCTTTGAAGAGATTGACAATCACTTTTGTCTAAATGGACAATATGTCAAAAAGACATTTCACATTTGGGCACAGACAGCTTTGAAACCTGACATAAGTTTTCTACTTAAGTTGAATAAAAAAATAGGGAGTTTAGATTTAAAAAAAGGTTTTGTTACAATTGATCAGTAAGATGCCAGGAGGGCAGCCAGGGGGCACAGACAGAGAGGCAAAACAATGAAGAAAATATCAGTGGGGTGAATGAAGCAGTAAGAGAAGGGGTTAAACTTCAATTATGTATCTTTAAAATTGAACTTTTTGGTAGGTAGAAAAAGAAGTGGAAGGTGGCCATGCCAACAGGAATACTAAAAACCAGACCTAGACTGATTGCATAGAGAGGTAAATCTTTGCACATACTGACATTATTTTGTTTTGGGTGTTTTTTTATTATTTGGAAACAGAGTTACAGGTTCTTTAAGGTCCCAAAAAGGGCAGAATAAAGAGTACAGTTTGCCACATCCACTGTACAGGAAGATATTGTCAACAAACAACATAAAGCAAGAAGGAAATGCCACTAACCAGTAGAAAAAGTCACAGATCTGAATGTCCAGTTGACATCTTCAATTGTTAAGGTCTGATGCATACTGAAGTCCTCTCGCAGGTCCCAGACCAGCACAGAACCATCCATTGTACCGGCAAACACCAGGGATGCTTTACCAGGGCTGAAACAACAGCATTTCACCTAGGAGATAAAAAGTACACTACATGGATCATGGCAAAAAAACTCAAAAACGCCTGGATCATATATATATAAATTGCCTTCTTCATATAGTCCCAAAAGTTCAGATGTCACCTTCTGTGCCACCAAGGGAGATTAGGCACATTATTATCAAGAATAATCCTCCGCTTCTCCTAGGTGGACCTGAACTCTCCACAGAATCCCACACACAGACTTTCTCTACTTACATACATTTGGAATTGGTATTACTCAGGAGGTGCAGGAGCTACTAACCAGCCGGTCTTTAAGCCTAGTGAACTCTACGTAACAATAAAGACAGGGGTGCACATAACTTTTTTAGTGAGATATTCAGATTAGTACCAGGAGATGGTGTTTGATACTCACCCCATATGTAGGGTGGTCTACCTCACTGTCTCCCTCACTGTCCTCTGCGTCAGCTTCCTGCATGGTAGATTCTGCTGCAGATGGATCTCCCTGTTCCTGATTGATGCTCCAATTAGCTGTCTCTATCCACAGGTCACCAGCTGGCTTTGGGTCAAATGTAACTCTCACAGTACAAGACCCTTTAAACCCCCATATCTCAGTATCATACCTCAGTAGTGCAACTTTTCTCTTGTCAGATTTTATCTTACATGTGCCTATTCTGATTTCTGTCCCCCAGATCTCCAACACCCTTATAAGTCCAATCTTTTTTTTATTTTTTATTTAGTAATTAACATTCCCAATTGGACACCCCTAACGGCAACCTTTTATAGTTATTCATGTTTTCCTGTGGTTATACAAGAGACATAAATTGTATACATTTAACAATATAGATGTAATCTCAACTCAATTTGCAATATCAGTTTCAGCCACCGGGTGTCACTAGAGAGCACTTGCTGTCAGAGCACAACACACGCACGGCTTCCTTCTCATCAGAGAGGAGGGAGAGGAGGGGGGAAGCTCCTGCATCTCTCCCCTCTCCTCCTGTGGTCCTCAGATGTGCTTAGCAAGGAAAAGAAACGTACAGAGCGAGGTTTTAGATGATTTTGCGTACCAGCGTATTGCTTATGTGCACCCCTGAATAAAGAGGCTCTCCGAAAGCAAGACCTACCCCTAGCGCGTGATTGCCGATTGTATAGACAGGCATATAACATCCCGTAAGAAACAACACCCCGCGCCTGCACTGCACCTCTTTCCCTACATTCATCTCGCAGGTAAACATAATGTAGACAAGGTTGAAGGCAGACGTAAACACCTTAAGGTAAAAACGTTCAGATGGATTTCCATACCTCTGATTGACACATGAGAACTTTCTGTGGAGCAGAGGGCTGCCATATATTCCAGACACAGACGAGGCACTTGTCACTCAGGAAGGCAGGAATAGATTCGTTGCTCTGGCTGTGCACTGTAAGTAATAAATGTCTCTGCGCATCAGAGAACTGCAGGTGATAAACCTTCCGGCCTACAAAGATATACAGACAATACAACTCAATACAGCAGACATGAATGCTACATATCACAACCCCGTCTATACATTAAATGTAGGTATCACAAATGTATAATCATTTGTCTGGGAAAACAAGTTCAATGTAAAGTTTAAAGTAAAAGCACAATTTCTGAACGAAGACACAAAAAGCAACAAAATACCTCTTAAAGGGTACAATCTACAGTACAAATCGACAGTCCATCATATTCGAAACTTTTTATTAATAGGGTGCTACTTTAACCTCTCTCCCACTGCTGAGGTCCAGATTTCTGTACCAAAAGTGCACCATAGACTGGATTTGTTTTTTTTATGTTGAATCCGGTAACTTACCAACATATATCCATACAAGGGTCTAGTAGAGATCCTGGCCAGTACCCCTCAACCACCCCTCCCCCAGCGGCGGTACCTAGCGTATAAGACGACCCCCGACTTTGGCACCTTTTCCGGTGTTCAAAAGTTTCCTTATACGCCAGAAAATATGGTAGCTTTCTGAGCAGAAATCTGTATTCAGTGCATTTTGAAAACAAACCTTGGTCTCCATCCAAAGTAATGGAAGTTGAACAGGGTTTACCTCAACATGTTGGTTCCCTGTTTGATTGAGAATTCTACAAACACTGGCCGCAATCAATTCAAGCACAATCACTGTGATAAATTGTGGTCAAAAAGATAAAAAAGAATCTGCCTGTGTATGGCCACGTAAAGGCCCCCACACCTGCAACGAGCAGTGGCCGATTTTGCAGCCGACAGATGTGCGTGTGCGTGCTCGCAGCCGTCGGCAAAATCGGCCACCTATCGGGGTTGCCCACATGGGGAGACAGATCCCTGTTGCCCCAGAGCTCGGTTGGCCAGAGAACGGACATATCCATAAATCTCTGACCGATGCCATTAGTTTCAATGGGGACCAGCGTCCCCATTGAAACAAATGGCCCGCACACAAAGGGTGCCCCGTCAATGCTGTGAGCGATGGAGAGCAGCGTGATGACATCATTACGCTGCTCTGCACAGCTCATCTATCGGTGATACGTCTCTAAGTGTACAGAGTTGTTTTCCTGCTGTCCTGTTTGCGAGTAACTGCAAACTTGTCAGGGGGTATTTAAAGAACCCTACCATGACAGGTATATCGCGTGAAAGCCCAAAAACTGCCTGGCGAATGCCTTATGTTGCCTTCGCCATGTCGGTGCGCTAATTGGGAGTTTATCTGGTGGTTAAACACTGCCCATGTTCTTCCAAAGACCACTGCAAGATTGATATGGTAGCTGCATTTTCCCCAACATTCTTCCATTAAACATGTATGTTCTGATTGCACGACCGTAGTGATAACAAGGCAAGGGCGTGCTAGTGAGTAATGTTTTTTTATACTGCCCAGTGGTCTTTAGCTTCTCACTCGTTTACAGCTGCAGTTCAAACACCAAGATAAATTTATTTTGTACAGGATCCATGATATTACAAGTGAGCTTTAAGGAGGGACAGGCCAGAATAGATATAAAGTAATAGAGTCATGTTTTACCTTGAAGGAATGGCAGGTTGGTATTTAGGTGGAAGCAGCTCTCACTGATGGACAAGCAGGGCTCTTTAGAGTGAACTTTGCTGCGAGACTGGTACTCTGAACGATTCTCTTCAAGCAAGACAGCCATGACCTTTCAAGACACAACACACACTTCACCAAATCAATTTTCGGTGTTTTTAACACTTCTTCTATACAAAAAGGTACATGCACTATGATTTGGTCATCTCTCTGCTTATAAATTATTTATGTGATAATTCATCATTTACGATGAGATCAGACTCCAGTTGTAAAATGTCACATCCCAACTGTCTAGATGAACTGAAAACTACGTGGTGTACGCTCTCCCAGCTGAATTGCAGTGTGTGGTCTGGATCATTATTCCTGTAGACGCATGCAAATTTTATTTTTATGTTGCAGGTCAGTAACATAGGTCTAGTAGACATCCTGAATATAATAAAGCTTGAAACACGCATCGAAAATAGTTTGAGACAAACATCGATAGAAAAGTGATTGGACATTGATTGTACAACGATCTAACTAAAGTCACAGCATTGTGTTTGTGGTTGGGTCGATGGTATTCGATGAACACATTTATATATGACTCTTTCCTGTGTTTTTTTATTGAAATCGTACAATTTTGATGTATTGTGATCGAGCTCTCCATGTGGTACTACTTTGGATTCGATTATGATCTATGTTCAAATAAAAGATGAAGATCTAAAATCGAATCGAAGATCGATTGTGCTAACATTGAGCCGTGCATGGCCACAGCTTTAGGGCTTGTCCACACTGGCACATTAATTTCAATGTTGTTCCCACTTGACACCCACGTTTTTGGCCGCGAGCCACAGGCAGCTGCATGTGACCGCTCGTGAACTTTGCCAGTTACACAAGTGGGGACCAAGTCTCTTCACAAGGGTTCCTGGGACAGATGAGTCACCAGCCAATCCTCTTGTCAGGAAGACTGGCTTACTATGGTGATGTAGTGTAATTAAAGCAGCTCCATCTGGTGGCCAAATTGTAAAATTACAGCTTCATCGTCCACACAGAAGTATTCAGGGTACAGCCAGCTTCACCAGTACTAAACATGCTGGCTCTGGGAACGAGGAACTGAGGATGTTAAGTATTCTGTAGCAGTTTTCCCAAATGTAAAGATGACAGGTGAGTATTATGTCATTGCAATGTATGTGTTTTTTATTTTGAGCATAGAACCACTTAAATTACATTTAAATATACGATTAAATAAAAGAAAAAACAACAATCCAGCCTAAACTATTCATTAAAATACTTAAAATGCAATAATCCTGTATACTGTTTAGTACTAACATTTTCTAAAACATCTCCCTTGTGTGTAAAATGACATGCACTGAAGCACATCATCCAATTTGTTGTTAATTTGTATCCACTTTTTGCGTTTTCATTGCCCCCCTTTGCGTAAACAGTGGGTCATGTCAGATGTCACATAACATATGTGCCCATTGTTTTCCTGCACATTGGTTATGCATCATGCCCATAGAAGTTAAGACAATGAAAACCCATATGGGTTAAACCTGCTTCACAAGTGCTTGTCATTTTCTGGAGTACATTCCAGCAAAGCCAAGAAAGCAAGGTCCACCTTTCCTTCAATGGGTGTGATGCATTACCAACCCACCCGAAAAACAACGGGAGCCAATTTGGGGCGTGTCATCTTGAAGTGGGCACTATTTTTAGGTTGGACAAATGCCCAAATATTCTTATGTGCCTCCAGACTAAATGGAGTCGAATTGAGAACGTGCTATGTGAAGAACCACTCTGACACAAGTTCAGGGTATTCAACAGGAGACAAGTCTGGTTTATTCCCAAGTAAGCCCTAGGCTCCACTGTCTGTCAAAACGTAGTGCATGAGCCGGCCATTAACGGCAATGGGGCTATGATGGAGTATTGTGATAGAGGCTTGCATGGGCATC
The DNA here is from genome assembly GCA_036250615.1 of Ptychadena robeensis. Classification (NCBI taxonomy): domain Eukaryota; kingdom Metazoa; phylum Chordata; class Amphibia; order Anura; family Ptychadenidae; genus Ptychadena; species Ptychadena robeensis. The sequence goes on along the minus strand of CM070036.1, from coordinate 132,341,004 downwards.
AACCGATGCCACGCATAGTGGAGCCTGGGGTCTTATACACCTCATAAAAAAATGTGTGAGAAAGGAGTGTGTGTGGGCGAGTCTGGACATGATGTAACATGTCACTGCAGGCATTGATAGGTTATATCCTTAGGTGGGTTTTCTTCTTACTGAGACCAGTCATCATATTGGCGGTGCCATCTTGTAACATGCGGTAATCATTTGATGGGAAGGGGAGCGACCAGCAGCCATTTTGGAGTAAAGCAGAAGTATACAATATATATATATATATATATATATATATATATATATATATATATAACTGAAATCTGAATTTTCCATGATACACATCCATATCAATCGAACTTGGCTCACTGTTATCAATGGATGTGTCAGCCATTATTACCCGTGAAGCTTTATTTTACGTAAATAAAACAAAGCAGAGATCCTCGTTAGTTATGCGACCCAAGGCAACACCAACGAGTCTGAATAACTTACTCAATGGGTATACAAATTTTTATACCCTGATACATTTGGAGCAGTGACGCATATGCCATGTGACAGAGAAGGTTATAGATTTTAATAGAGTTTATTAGTATGTTAAGCAAACCAATGTTTGTCGCCTACAGGTCTCCTTCAAAAACAACTGCTCACTTGCTGCTCAGATTTCCCATTTAGGGCTTGTTTCCATTGCAGCGTTCCCGTGAGGTTGGAGCCGCACGGTTGTAACCGCGCGGCTGAACGCATGCCTCAAGTTGTCGCACGTTTTCACACGTTTTTGCGATGCATTTTTTTTTTTTGTATTGCAGATGCAGATGCGGTTGGGGCGCGGATGCGTTTCTAAACGCTGCAGCTAGAGTTCAGAAACGCGCCCTAAACCGCATCCGAACTCGCACAACCGCACCAGTGGAAACTACATTGAAGTTTCCAATGGATGCGGTTGGCGGCGGCCGCGCGGCTGCAAACGCCCTGAATCGCATCAATGGAAGCCCTTAGGGGAATATATATTCCACCCACTGACATGCATGTGTTTATTGGATAATGAGCGGTCTCACCTGAGACGCAGAGTGAAGGAAACTTGTCAGCCGCTGAGAGTCAACTCTGGATTTAAGGCCCACATTCTCCTCTGAATTATTTTTGTGACCTGCAGTGGACAGACCAATACACATTACAATCCAAAACATGACTTGATGAATAAGAAAATATACAGTTAACAATTAGCAGGACAAAAAAGAAAAAGAGAAGCTGCTGGAATATATGGTGACTGCACACTAGGAGAGAACCTATGGAACCAGTCAATCTCATTGACAACTATGGCATCAGAATTATAGAAGCTGTAGTTTCCGTGCTATCATACAAGGTCTACAAACAGGAGTACAAAAAGTTTTACAAATATTTACTTAAAAGATAGGCAATATGAAAAAATATTATAACATTGTACCTTTCGATAATGACATTATGCAATGTTAGGCTATGTTTCCGCGAGTTCAGGAAGGTCACTCTATCCAAGTACATCCTGTAAGGCAGGGGTGGGCAAACTAAGGCCCAGGGGCCGGATCCGGCCCATTTAGCTTCTTTTCCGGCCCCCTGCCACCTTGTTGAAAAGATGCTCCCCTCTGCTTGCTCTCTGCAATGAGTGCACATAATGCCTAGGGGTGTCCAAACATTGCCTTGGGGATGATGCAGTTGGGTTATCATCACACTGTGGGCGCATCCTCATGGTGACAACAGGCAGTCTCTAGGAATTTTCTCTGTTAATTGTAATGAATGAGCATTTTTTTTTAAGCGCAGGAAATTACGAAAGATAACAACGTCCCTGTCACATTAGTGATGCCGGCGATGCATGAAATTGTCACACCTATGGTGGGTCGGTCATTACAGTCTCTTGGTCCAGTGCGTTTATCAAATGTAAGAAACCAATGTGGCCAACGAGTCAAAAAGTTTGCCCACCCCTGCTGTAAGGGCATGTGTTACAGACAGAAGGGCCTTTCCTGCCCATTCTTCTTCGCAGTCTCGGAAGCGATCATTGCGAAAGACCAGAAGTGGGGCTGTGCAATTCTTTTTTTGTAAGGGAAAACAGTCATATTCAATTTATTGCCCATGTGTGTTAGCGCACCCAAACCTGAGTTGGGCTCCATTGCGATAATGTACATGTAGCAATACACTGATTTTTGTGCGAAGTTTAACGCATTACATCAACACATGTGGAAACATGCTAACTAAGTGTAATAGAATGGGCCAACAATGTACGTCAAACGATGGGGTTTTGACACCGTGGAAACATAGCCTTAACAAAAAAACACGAGTAAATGTAAATTTTGAAATAATGATAAAAGTGTTTGGACCTACAGTTTGTTTAGGAGGCATCTCCAGCATGTGTACCAAGTCTACCTTCCAAGTGTTTTAATCTTTTAGATCAATCAGTTAGATGCTTCATTACTTTCAATTAAGCAGGTAGTGAAATATCCTACTGGTGAATGAGTAGAATCCATTCATTCTTCATTCCTTATTTAAGTACTCATAAGTATAACCCAACATTGTAAATTGCAACACAGCATTATAAATCCTAACCAGTGTTCATGTCACATATACGGATTCCATCCGATAGTCACCTCCACATACAACAGATCCTTCTGCTGGATGTTGAGTCCATTTTTCTTCAAAATCAATTTCTTCTGTTTGAATATCTCTGTCAACAGCATCGTCATTGCACTGCACATATGCCTGATCATATAAGAATAAAGAAATATAAACAATACAGTCTGATAATCTATAGTATAGTACAAGAGCAAACATGTTTTACTTTTTCATGCAGTGTGTGTTACAGATCCCAGCAGAGGGCAGGCTGGGGATTTATAGATCTAAAGGACATCAAAACTAATAACAGATAATGTTTCTATGAAAGGGTCCGCTTTATACACATATCCTATACAATTTAGATACTCACGATTAAAGCTAGGAATACACATATAGATTATTGCACAATTGACGATAGATTCAATAAGGATGTTCAATATTTTGATCGAATATCAATTATGCCTATATCGAATGTACACACTGTATTTATGTTCGACTAAATGAAATTTCATCGATTTTTGAACAAGAAACAGGTTCATTCAAATTTATTAGATCAAACAAAAATTATCGAATGAAACAATAATATGTTCGATTTACATTCATTTTCTTCAAGATAGATGAACATTTACCAACATGTCTGATCAGCTTTCAAAATACTTTTTGTTCGATATCGTTCACTTTTGTTTGAATGAAACCTTTGTTCGGCTTTAGATTTTCACCCGAACTATTAAAAATCTATCTATTTGAATCTATTGAATAGAAAAATCAACCCATGTATTCCCACCTTAAGGGGATAGGTATGTTCTGTGACATCATACCCAATTGCTCTCCGATATTCCTAACTACTTGGTTACTTGTTATATTTCAGTAGCACAAACAGTAATGTATAGGCCAGGGGTGGACAAACTAAGGCACAGGGCTGGATCCGACACGTTTAGCTTTCTTTTCTGGCCTTTTGTCACTTTATTAAAAAGATGCTCCCCTTCTCTTGTTCTTTGCAATGAGTGCACATAATGCCTACAGGTGACCAAATGTTGCCTTGGGGACGATACAGTGGTGTGATCATGACACTGTGGGTGGATCCTTATGGTGACAACATGCAGGAATTTTCTTTGTTGCAATGAATAAGAATTTTTTTTAACTTCCCTAGTGGTTGAGACGAACCCAGTTCGATTAAAGTTTGTTTAAAAAACAAACTCTGCCCAACCAGGATCGTGAAAACTGACTGTGGGCTCGAAAGGTTAAGGCAGCCGCAGCATTTCCAGGATTCCGCGACCACCCCTTCTGCGTCATCGGTGACGACGAAGGGCATGCCATAGATCTACCATGATAATGGAGGGGTGTCTGTGTCCCAACCCACATTGCCGGCGATGTGGACAGAGGAGGGACACTCAGAGTACAGCTAGGAAGGTTAATTTAAAAAGATAACCACCCTGTCACACATCGCTTGTTACACATCAGCGCCATAATTAGTGTTGCCGGCAATGTATAGAATTGACACACCTATGGCGGGTCGGCTATTACAGGCTCTTAGTCTGACCCCTTTATCAACTTTAAGACGCCAATGGGGCCAACGAGTCAAAAAGTTTGCCTACCCCTGATATAGGCAAAAGTCTGTCAGCGTGGAAATACTTCGATTTATCTTTTAGTTATCTTTTTGTTTGTTGTTTGTATTATTTATTTTGCTGGTCTCTTTTCCAAGAGAAAAAGGATTGCAGACATATTAACAAGCCAATTTCTTATTTTACTGGTATCTCCTTCATAGGCTACGTCTCCACTGCAACAAAATTTTGTCAAGATGGAGACACCGCCCATTGAAATATGACGTGCCTGTACATATCAACACAAAACATTACAATACCGTCATGATACATCCAGTGAAATTCAATGGGTGGGTGTCCTGATGTTTCACATTAATACCAACACAGGCACCCACATAGACGTTTACACGATGCGCTGCAGGCTATGATGATCCTGTGTTGTTTTTCAGGCTATATAGTGTACATGGCACCACACAGGCTTAAAGAGGACATGTTATTGTAGTGTACATGACCTACGTAAAATGTGCCCGTAACGTCAACTGCGTGTCATGGGTATTTATGTTATGGAGACATAACGTCTAAGGTAGCAAATCATATCCAGCTCCTTTTTATTCACTGTAAAAATTTGATGACAGTAGGAACTCTCTTGTGGCTGTTCTGGATATGAAAGTAGAGTGTTTCAAAGCTTGGAAGGTACACACCTGCTTTGTGTTGCTTTTTCCAAAATTGCGAATATACATTTCATATTCCTTAACAGGAGGGAGATCCAACAAAGAGAAAGTGGAGGAGAAATCCAAATCAACGAGCCGCAGAATTTCCAAACTACGCTTTCTAAAAAAAAAGAGATAATGTGGAACTTATTACTGGAAAAGAAAGTCACTCGATACATACAGTAAATATAGAAATACATATGGAGAGTGTTCTTTCACAGGATGGGTTTCTTTACAGTTTCCTCTCTGCTTTTTTTGTTTTCTTTTGCAACAGAATCACTTCAAATTAATTTGCTTCTAATTTGACTATAATTATAAATGATCAAAAGCTGCTGATCCATCTACTTGTTTAATTTTGCAGCACAATCCATTAAAACTTATTTTATCTACAAAACATAAGGCATCTAGGCGTCTCACAACTTCTCTTAATAGTTCAAATTTATTGCTTGAAAATGCCCTAAAATATTGTTCTAAAGGTGTCCATACACATACAGATGGGCGCACGATCAATGAACGCTGATGCCGCACATGTAGCGGTCGATGTCGCCTCCATCTAACACGGCCACCCCTGTCTTTAAGTGGGATCAACCAATCCTGATTGAAGACAGGTCGGTCAAGCAGGTATCGGCCATGTCTGTAAGTAAATCTTGCTTAAACTGCATTCCTTTGGATGGGGACCACAGTGCACTTGAACGGGTTATCGATCATGTGCCCATCTGAACGTGTATGGACCTTTACTTGGTTAAAGTAAATTCTCTGTCCTTGCTCTTCATTACGGCTGAGTAATGACTACACCCCTCATTAGAAGACTCACTGCACACACCCATACTGCTTAGGAAAAGGGGGGGGGGGGTCTAACAAGATCTTTACACTAGACAGTGTGGTCAAACTCTGGTGCCAACTTTGCAGCCCAGACATATTTAAAATCAGCTGGGTCACTATAGGCTTCAGTGTCTAGATCCGTGGGCCTCATTGTGTTCCTAAATTGGGTGGAGGGGCTCCTCCCCGGGAAATGCGACATTCTGCAGTTTTTGAGGGAGTGCCACTTTGGATTGGATGCGCACCCAAGCGCCCACACTAACTGAGTAAATAAAGTTTACAGTGAAGTTTTAAATGAAAATAAAAGTAAAGAAGTGATTTAAAAAAAATATATATATATGATAATATATCTCTATAATAATGGTGATTTGTTTTATTATTTAAAAAAAATAAAAATGTATTTTTAAATTTTTAATATTAACAAAATTTGCCCAATCACATAGAAATGTGTTTATTTTCCATGCGTAATTACTGCCTGGTGTCAACTTGGTGACAAGATGCTCTGGCTCCATTGCGGGGAACAAGCGGAGATAATGGCTCGAATCTACGAGGATTTTTGCTATGGGCATCTATCTACAAAGTTGTGCCAATGCCGCCCCCATAGTAACGTTTAGACGCCTCTAGGGAACAAGCAGAGGGGAGCCAGAGCGCCTTGTCATCAAGGTGACAATGGACTGGATTAAAAACCTAAACGGGCCGGATATGGGTCAGAGCCTCATTTTGCCCATGTATAGGTTTAGATACTCACTTTTGCTTGCTGGCAACTTGACTGCTAACTTGTCTCTGTTTTGCAGATCCAAAATCTATGAAAACGCCTCTATGAGCCTTCCTACTGGAATTTACATCTACAAAAAACAAAACAACACTTACATACTGAAGTTAGGATAGAAATGAATGCTGTGCAAACATTAAACAAATATGCATTTCTAATTCACTTTAACACTGTGAAAAGGTTTAATGTCCAGACAGAGTATTTAATAGAATATTTGTTATGTACATTGGAATTCTGCTCTGCAGATCCAATCTAAGCTACAATACACCCCGCTGAAAATGTGATCGGCGATTTCATGCAGCGGTCTGTCTATAAACAGAAACATTTACAGAACATAATGCTCTCCATTAAAAACTTTTCAAAAGGAAAACGGTCTTTATTTTCAGCAATGAGAGTGTATGGGTGGCCATACACGGGTCGATTGATGAATGATTAAGCAGGTTGTGCTCGAGTGTTTGCCAATTGAAAGGAGAATCAATGAGCACCACTTTGCGCAATCAATCCCGTTTGATGCCAATCAAACAAGGGTTTACCAACATGTTGGTTCCATGTTTGATCGTGGTTTCCTCAAGCGAGATGGGTGCAATCTATTCCCGAACAGTCTATCACCGTGAGTGCACTTTCCGTTCATTTAAAAGTCAACCCATGTATGGCCACCTTAAGTCTCAGATCTCATTGGTCTTGCTGGATTATACCAAGCTAATTCAGACAGATACTTCAATAAACTGAAGAGGACAGCCATACCAAATATAACAGCCAGGAGTACTAGTGACAAACTATGGCTCTTGATACATGAACTGAGAATGTTCAGAAGACGCTGAGAAAAATACAGTCATCAGTATTGCTTGTGACGCTGGCTATGTGGGCTGGGAAAAGCGGCACCACCTCCATTTACATGGAGGTCTATGGCACCGCCCCTTAGGCGTCACCAATGACGCCCAAGACACGGGGCCAGAAGTAGTCAGCAAGCCCGCACCAATTCGGAATCGTTACAGGTTTGCAAAACACCATCGTGTGCACCAGTTACCGTTACAGGCGCAGTTTGTTTTTTACAAACAAACTGCACACATACTGGCTTCGGGTATAACACCAGGGAGGTTTATTCCACTTTCAGCCCCCCTGCATGCTAACATGCAACAAATGAAATGGAAAATATCACCACCAGTAAGGACATATGCTCTGAATCTCATGAATGACACCATAACAGATCAAGGTATCATGTGACTGGAGCATTTTAAATAGTCGTCATGTAATTGGTGAGGATTACATCCGTATGGACAGGTGTCTGGTGCCGCTACACCATTTATCTTCAACTTTTCAGCTTAATATAGAGGCAAATACGTCTGTGTGTTAATAATACAAAGGCATCTTGAAGCATACATTCATAAAATCAAGGTGATTATAAGGTCAGCTTCTTATGAAGCAACCTTACCAGAGTCTGCTCGAAGCAAACAAAATATAAATAAAAGTTGCCCTCTAAAAATAATAATAAAAATGTGATTGCTGTTAAAAAGCGATGTTGGTAAAGATCCTTCTGTGAACAAGCTTTATAATATTTGATATATCCTTAGATGACTGTGACCAAATATTATTTGTATATACTCGAATAAAAGCCAAACTTTGAAGCACCCAAAGTGTGCTGAAGAAAAAATAAATTTGGCTTATATCAAGAGTCAAAAGATGAAAATGGTATCATAACCTTGCTGGAGATGTAGAGAATGGTTGTAGAAAAATTTACAAAAAAATAAACCTAACAAATCGTTATTGCCGCAGCGGGCTTCAGAGGCAGCCAGAGAGAGGAGGAGCGATGGGGGAAATACACAAAGATCTCCTCACAGGTAAGGATTTTTTATCTTTTATTTACAGATTGCCCCAATAATATGGGGTTGGCCAACTAAACACAAAGATGTATTTTGTGGGTTTAGGCACGCTAATTTATGCAAAAACTACATAAGCTAGAGAAATATTTTGGCTTCTTTGCTTTGTGTTTCTGTGCATTATACTCAAGTATATACGGTACATTATGATACTTTGGGTGGAGCAAATAAAGAAAAATGAAAAATCTGATTTCTTTTATGGCTGGCAGATAAGTAGAGAGGGTGTGTGCCAGGTGGGCTTTATCTTAATTGTGAGGTGACTTAAGCAGCCCATACACGGGTCAGATTTTCAATCAATCGACTTAAAACGATCAATTTTTTAGTCGATTTTAGTCAGTTTTGCCCACCTGGTTAAATCGACTTAATCCGATCAAAATTAAGTGAAAATTCAGTCGTTATTTGATCGGACTGGATGGTAAATTTTGATCGGTTGATTGAAAATTGGTTCGTTATTTTGAGAACCAAGTGTGGTCAACCAATTTTTGATCGATTTTTTCTACCTATTCTACCTCACTTCTGATTGAAATTTTAATCGGACTATTTTTGGATCGATTGTTATGTCGATTGAAAAAATAAAAATCGATCAAAAATCTTTTACTACATATGGCCCATGATACAATCGACATACAATTTTATACCGACTTAAAAATTTATCGTTTTAAGTCGATTGATTGAAAATCTGACCTGTGTATGGGCTGCTTTACATTGCTTACATTCCCCCGTCTGTTACTGGTAATAAAACCCCACATTCCTGCACTGCGATTGCATCTCCCATACAAGTGCATGGGAGACATTTGTGCTGCATCCCCAAAAACGCCTGCTGCAGAGGGTTTGCAGTTGTAGATGCAAATGTGAGGCCAGCAATCAGAAGGAGACCTATATACAGGGGTGCACATAAGTGGTACTCTGGTACTCAAAAGGGGCCAAAAACTAGCTCTGCGTACCTACATTATTGTTACTAACAACTTGGTGGCGCTCCGTGTCTAGGCGGCCGCAGCTAAATGTTAATTGTATTTATGTCACTTGGATAACTGCAGGGAAACATGAATAACTATGAAAGGTTGCAGTTAGGGGTGTGAAATTGGCAATGTAAATTAATAATCCAAAATAAAAGATTGGACTTCTAAGGGTGTTGTTACCAGAAAATGTCAGGGTTGTACTACTGAGGTATGAGATCTGAGGGTTCAAACAGTGTTGTACTGTGAGAGTTACATTTGAAAAAGCCAGCTGGTGACCTGTGGATGGAGACAGCTAATCGGAGGATCAATCAGGAACAGGGAGCTCCATCTGCAGCAGAATCTACCATGCAGGAGGCTGACGCAGAGGACAGTGAGTACCAAACACCATCTCCTGGTACTCATCTACCGGCTAACTTAACTGGGCCAGAACCTGGTTATGTGAAAACTTAAATCCACCTGAAGTGGTTTGTTTTAATTCACATTTGATGACAAAAGCTCAATGTTGCTTATCCCCTATAGCTTGGTGCAACAAACATCACAATACACAATCCCAATGCAAGAAGACTAGAAAAGAAGATACCCCTTGGTTCGTGCTCCTGATCATGATGATCTTGTTCTTTTGCTCGGGGTAGAGTCCGGACTGATGATATGTTTTCATTCTCCTGGAGCATGGCCCTCTGAATCTCCTCCACTTCTCGGCTTCTTTGAACTGGTGGCCGTTCGTCCTGAACCTCTACCGGAGTCCTCTCCTCTTCACTGGCTTCAAAATCGTCATCATAATCCTGCAGATCAGATTTTAGAATATTGAAGGGTAAGACGCATTGGGCAGAGCATACACCAATGAGAGGACAGCATATTCCGGTCATTTACACTGACTTACTTCAAAATCCTCTTCATAGTTAGTGGAATCATCATAAGCTGTATCCGTGTTCTGTATAGTCTCTTCAATGTCCTTACAAAAAAAGAAAAATATTACAGACAGAAGTGGAAAAATAAACATTGTGTATCATGTCAGGCTGCAGTTTGATGGTTTTATGATTGGTTGATTTACCTTATATTTTCCTTCTAATAAAAGCTCAAACAATTAGGTTTTCTGCCATCTCAATGATAGTTTTAGTGTTTGAATCAGATTGGCCTTTGTTTTATTTAAGATGGACATGTCTGCCATTGATGGTAATACCGCTCACCAAAATTGCCATTCATCCTGCTCGAAGGAACCGTGGATGGCTCAAATCTTGTAAAAGATTAGAGCAACATCAAGCGCAGTGAGCGTACATGGCGCCCGATGTTGCTCTAATCTGTTTCTTCATCGAGCCGTGTATGGCCAGCTTTAATGTCCAGCCTATTTACTACTTTATCTACTTAAGCCCCCCATACACCACATACAATTACCATGCAACTTCTGTACAACCAACTTTTCTTCTACCAAAACCATGTAATAGGAGGACCTTTCTACACCTTCCAATCACTATGTATTCTATCAGGGAGGTCACTATACTACATAGTTGTTGGTAGGTCTCATGAAAGTTGTATGGAGGAATCTGAAGGTGTATGGGGGGCTTTAGATCCAAGAAGTTCTACAAGGGAAATGGACCAGTAATGAAGGGCACCACACCATCTGGATATTTCAATTGTGTTGCTAACTTTGGCTCTATTTCCATGCTGTCCAATACCATGCGTTTTTACTCATCTTTTTAACACATCGTATACACATCCATTTCTTTCAATGGATGAGTTAACAATGAAGTTAAAATAAGCGCCAAAAACACATGATATCGGACAACATGGAAAAAGAGCCTACGTTTTATATCCATGATTGGTCCGTGCCAATTGCAGGGGAAAAAACATGAGGGGGGGATTGGCCTCCCTGCGACCCTTGTTGTTGGGCAGGTAATGGCCAGTCCATGGCAACAGGACATGGCCATTGATGTGTTTATGTTACGTTGCGCAAATAAAAAGGTGCAGTAAAATGTGTTTGTTTTGTGCTACGGTGGCTGCACAGACCCATTGCTTTGAATGGCCAGCACTCCCCTGCATCTTTTTCCTTGCAATCGGTGCACAGAAAAAATGTAGTGGAGACCTAGCCTTAAGTCTGCCATACACCCACAGACGGGTGCCGACAGACGAGCTCCGATGAGCTCTGGAATGCAGCGTGATGTCGTCATCACGCAGCATTCCCGGGCTGACTTCATCGGCCGGGCACCCTTTGTGTGCCGGCCATCATTTTCAATGGCATCGGCTAGAGAACATCGCACATGTCCATTCTCTGGCCGGCCGAGCTGTGGGACGACAGTGATCTGTCGCCCCATGTGGGTACACGCCGATTGGCGGCCGATTTTGCCGCCGACTGACGGCGCAAGTGTGCACGCCCGTAGGTCAGCGCCAAAATCGCCCGCTAATCAGCGTGTGTATGCCAGGCGTAAGTCACTTTTCTATGCCAGGTCAGGATACCTTTAAAAAAACTCAAAAATGGTCTGAGCTTGTTAGTGACTAGTAAATCTGGCTACATGAGATCAAACACAGGTTAATTCATATACTGAATATACGAATTATAGACTGCATTAGCAATAGTAAACTGCCCTCACATGTCGTCTGGATTTGGGGTTATAAAGCTTGCATGGCACACAACGTAAGGCACAAAGTTTTACAGTGTGTGGGAGTTGAAAATGACTTCCAAGCCAGCAAAGAGCTTTCATCTGCTCTTCAGATAAACGTTTACTTTGCTGTTCGCTGTAATGGGATCTCATAACACAGAGAATGAGCAGAGCACAGTGATGAGGAATTGTCAGGGTCTGTTTTAAAATCCATTTTGAACACCAAAGAAAAACAGCATTAGCTGCATAGTGCTTTACTGGCGCGTCTTGCCTCACATTTAACAGGACACAATTTGCCAAGCAATTATTTCTGAAGGGCAAATGGTCCCGCTTTCAAAAGGTGCATGCATGAACAATAATTTGGAAGCCAGTCTGACATTTTGGTTTAAGTGGATATTTTGATTTGATATCATCATCAGCCTTACATGTTTCTGGGAAAAAGAAGATCAGTACATTTTTGCAATATAGGCTAAAGTAAATTTAACTTGAAAAGTGTCATATTCAGTCCTGTTATTATTACCTTCTCATTATCACTTTCTTGCTTTAAAGTGGATTCCCTGGGGCGTCTTTGATGAACTTGGTTTTCCTATTAAGATAACAAATAAAAATAAAAAAGGTTGCTTGTTTAAAAGAATGCACTGCTCTGAAAATTAACACAACAAATTAAAAGGTGGCATTGTCTGTGGCTACCAAGCACATCATGGGTATCCGAGACCCTAGACCAGTCATGACCCAAACTATAGCCCGAGGCTCATATCTGGTCCGTTTAGCCTGCCCCGTGCTCTGTTTCTCTCCACTCATTCACTACAATGATGTTCGCAAGTCACTTTGGTAATGGTGCAGAGAAGTGAACAACCCAAGGGGAGCACAATGCAAGGAAACCACACAGGCCAGGGGGTGGTGGGAGAAAAATAGCAGAGAAGATTCCATAAGTTTGACCTCCACTGAACTGGACCCATTTAGCTTGATGACTCCTCAATCAATCTGTCCCTGATGACAGACATGGTTCCTTCTGGTCATGTATGCATCATACATTATAATATTGTATTTTTGCCTATAGTCGTTAATCTCTGTATGACAAGGAGCTTTTTAGGTCTTCAAAGCTGAGGTTATATACCTATATATATATTTTCCGGCGTATAAGACGACTGGGTGTATAAGACGACCCCCAACTTTTCCAGTTAAAATTTAGAGTTTGGGGTATACTCGCCGTATAAGACTACCCCTTCCAATGCACACAAAATAACAATTAAAAAAAACATCAGATTTGCTTTCACTATGGTTATTTTAATTCTTATGACAGAAAACTGCCTGCAAGTCATGGGAAATCCACCAGCAAATGTGCCGGCGTGTGTAATTTTTTTGGCAAGCTCAGGGAAACGGCAGTGGACCCAGGGCCTTACATATGTATACTCCAACAACCTTAAATAAAAGTGCAATTTTTTTTTTGTAATTAACATCTAATATTCACACCCCTAACTGGCGAAGAACCTTCATAGTAATGTTATAAGCTTGGGTTATCTAAGTCCCATCATTGGTAATACATTTAATT
>CM070036.1:132313527-132327599 GCA_036250615.1 Ptychadena robeensis | reverse complement strand
CTGCACTCGGCGTATAAGACGACCCCCGACTTTTGAGAAGGTTTTCCTGGGTTCAAAAGTGGTCTTATACGCCAGAAAATACAGTAAGTTATTTATTTTATTATAGCTAAACCTTCATTGAAATGCTGATGACATTTTTTAATAAAAAGTTTCTGATTCTATAACAAACATAAATGTAGGAGTCATGTAATCAGCTGGTCTTTCTCTCTATTCTCTATACCAGAGGTGGCCAACTGAGTTGCTATGGAGGGCCACAGGTGCAGCCCTCTGCATCACTAAAGGGCCGCACAAAAAAATTAAATTTTTACTGACTTGTATAAACATTTTATAATACATAAATTACAGCAGGCATAGCTACAAGACATTATATTTCATTTTTTAAATAACAAAATGTTTTTTAAATGATACTTCAAGCGTTAGGGAACACTGTAGTGTGGTAATGCACGTTTTTTGTCATATATATCATCAAAGGTTATGTGACCCAATATATATTATACAATCACCCCCATTCATTGGTGGAATAGTGGGAGCATAGGAACTCACCTGTCCCCATCTGGGTCGCTGATTGGCTTTTACATATGCCTATCATAACTTTATTGCATATTCTATGCAATATGCATAACATAACTTTATTGCCTTTCCTCCTCTTCCTACTCTAACAAGATCATGGATGAGGACCTGTTAGCAGGGGATCGTCAGACAGGTAAGTTCTTATGCCCTATGCATCAACAGTTAGATTTCGGGGTGCACTAGTGGAGGACTGAAGGGGGCCACCAAAGAACGCCCAAAGGGCTGCATGCGGCCCCCCGGGCCACAGGTTGGGCACCTGGGCTCTATAACCTTGTAGACAGATCATATGCTATACGAAACTATACAAACTTAAGGATTTTCCAGCCCTGATGAAAAAAGTGGAAAGGCTGAAGTGATGCAAATATCAAAACACCTGGCTGGGTTAAGCCCACCAGAATGATCCAGAACGATTGATTGCTGTGTGCGTTCATAGCGATCGGACATTCAGGAATGGAACACAGCCCACCAAGGAAAATAATCGATCAAACAGGGATCCGACATGTATTTCCCTGTTTGATTACCATTACTTTGTAGGGGGACCCAAAGTTTCCAGGGATCATTGTGCGATCATTCAGTGATTTATAGCCACACTGTGATCGATCATGCAACATTTGCAGGTGGATCGAAATGTGTATTGACAGCTTTAAGGTGAGCATACATGAGTTGATTTTCCAATCGATTTCTGAGCAATAGACCACCTTGCACGTTCGCGGTGATCAATTGTTCAGGAATCAATTGCGGCCACTCACTCAAAGAAAGCTTGGTCGAACCAGGGACCAACATGTTAGCAAATATCTGTTCGATTGTGATTACTTGAATGGGGACCAGTGTCCCCAGTCAAGGTATCGAATGGAAATCAAATGTGCACAGTGGTGTGCATCGATTTACTGTTCAATAGACGAATGCTCAAGCATATTGTGGTGACGTCATCATGCTGCATTCGAGGGTTCATCTATTGAATGGGTATCGACCTGTGTATGCCCACCAACAATGGGATGTGTGTGGGGACAGGGGGTGGCATAGCATCACACTAGAAAAGAAAAAACAAGATATTGATGCCTCAAGCCAAGAAATTAGGTTGGATCTGTTTGATTTTTACAGCTTCTAATGCATTGTGCACTGAAACCAATGATAAGGCATTTTCTAGGGGTTCACAGGTTTTCCAGGGATATAAAACTGACAGTTTCATTTACTGTATATATAATTTTACATTGTTACTACCAACTGCATACTTTTTAGGCCAAAATGAAAATACATAAGATTATCACGGTACAAAAACGTGTGACTTGTTTGGATCTCTATAATATGACAATCACCATACCTCTTTATCTGCCGTCTTCTCTGCATGTGGTTTGTGCTCTCTCTTTTCTCTGTGTCTCCTCTCTCTGTCTTCTCTCTGTGACTGTCTCTCCTTAGAATGCTTCTCTCTCCTCCTGTCCACATTTTGTGCATGGTCGTCAGCAGACGTCACCTCTGTGTTACCTCGCAGCTCCTTGTCACCTCTGCTATGATGCCTTCTTCCACCATCAGGCTCCCTGCTGTGCTTGCGATCACTTCTCTTCCTCTCCTTTTCTGCATCTTCATTATTTAAATCTTCTCTGTGCTTCCGGTGTCTGATATCTCGATCTTCATGTTGCTCATTCTTGGAAACAGACAATTCATATGAATAGGTATACATTAAAGAACCTTAGGACAAAACAGTCCACTTTCAATTCCTCAGCAAAAAGTTCTCACATTTCCTTTGCTTCCCTGTCATTTCTATAAGTTTACAGGAAAAACTGCCACTTGCAGTTTAATGATGGTGGCCAGCACGGTCACAGGAAATAAGCTGTGTACATCAATTACCCGCTTTTGTACTTGCTGTGGTCAGGACTAGAAGTATGGATATTAGGGCAAAATACAGGAAAATAAAAACTCCTCTGTAATAGGTAAAACAGGAATGGCCCTTGCTCTCTCCTTCTCTGTGGTAACGCAGCACCATTTCAGGGAGTAAGCCCAACATCTGGGGAAATACCTGATCTGGCTGTGCAATAAAACTACACAGAAATGCTTTTTCCATTGAAAACCACTATCTATATGGCACCCCCAGTGGCAAATCACAATATTGCACTTTGATAACCCAGATAAATAATGAATATTGCAAGGGAACAGCAGGTACCGTATTTTTCGAACTATAAAATGCATCCCTGCAGTACCCAATTTCAGCCACAAAAATAGTTTGTCACTAGAGAGCACACTTCAGGCATCTCCTCTTCCTCATACACGGGGAAGGGAGGGGGGGGGCTGGCAGGGCAATCTGCACTCATGACCTGTCCCCTGTGTGTAGCAGAGGGGACAGGGAGACACACACACTTTGCATTGGCTATATCTGCGGGGCTCTGCAAATATAACCAATACAGTTCAGTGTGCAGATCTCCCATTTTGCGGAAGAGCTGGCGGGGAGCCAAGTTGCGGCCATTCGCACATTCTGACCATAAGATTTTCAGGGAGAAATAGTCTGAAAATTACGGTAACTTTTGTCATTCAAAACCGTTTCCAATGATCGTTTGAGCATAAATTATATCCACCCTAATTTTACCAACAGCAACTGGAAAAGCTCATTGGCTCAAGTATAAGTCTACAGTGGGAAATGCAGCAGCTCCATTGGCACACCACCATGACACAGTGACACATACAGGTAGTAGTATGGTAAATACAGTGTGTAGATTTTTTTTAAAACAAGGAGCTCCTTGCAGCTATAAAGCATAGAGTAGAGAATGTATGACCGGAACCTGTAAGTGTCACTCCATCAGTCTGGGCCAAAGCATTTCTATGGAGCGACTACAGAGATGTGCCATTCCAGAGAAAAGCCATGACTTTGATGTATGGGAGATAGTCTATATACAAATATCAGTGAAGAGTTCATCTACTGCAGTAAAGTTACATAACTCCATTGGTTTCAGTCGTTTTCAATTAATTTCTCTTACAGACCTACTAAAAGTCGGTCATAAAAGACAACTTATCATTTTTTAGTTGTCTTTATATTTTTGAGAACAGCTCCACATCTAGGATCATATGATGACACAGGATCACAATGTTGTTAAAGCGGACCTGCCACCCCCAATGCTGCCTTCTATTATGTGACAGATCGGAGGTTAAATGTAAAAAAAAAAACAAAAAAACAAAAAAACACACAACCAAATATCCGCAAAACAACCCCATAAATGTTTAGAAATGCCACAACGCTCCACGCCCCCTATGACATGCCGCCACGGCAGCCACGAGGGAACATCGTAAATTAGACGTCTACTTTACAATGTTCCCATGCACCCAAAGCATCTGACACTGGAGGGGTGGAGCATCACCAGATTCAGATCTGGATTGGTGGATGGAGCGAGACAGAAAGAGAGTCTCACTCCTCCATCTTGAATCCTGGAGGATCTGACACTCCAGACATGGTGGCACGGGGGCAAGCAGCCAGGAAAGGCGAGTTTTTATTTTTTCGTAGGGGTCGCTGTCCTTGGATGAAGATGTAGATGAGTAATGTGTATTTTCTTTGTTTTTTTATGTTTTTCTTAGTTTAAAATCGGCGTTAAATATTGAAAATACATAAATTTGTAAAATGAAAAAAAAAAAGTTTACCTCTAGCTTTCTCCTTTCTTTTTCTCGTTTTTCCTGATGTCGCCTTTCACGATCGTCATTTCCACGCTTGCTTTTTTCTAGGAAAAATACACATTTTGATTTTTATTAGGTGTACCGAGTTTTCTTAATATCTCCTCATGAAAATCATAGTAGTGGGAGCACTAAATTCCATATACACACACGCAAGAGAGAAGTAGCTTGAGCAAGGTCTATTCGGATACATTGTGGAATGAACACACCCCTTTTTATGTTATTTATACAGAGGTGTGCAGAACACTACGGGAGTTTGATCCATGGAGTTTGCATTGACTGAAGCTTGTTCGATACGTCAGGGATGTTACTGAGCATATTGGGCAGGTGTCTGGTGTTACTATACCTAGTCAACATGTATACATGGGCTTCTCCACCCTGATAGAATGGGATCCTGGTAAGGGGATAAGCCATTTAAGTCCTCACATACAATGCAAAACCATTGTTTTGTATAAAACATAATATTTGAGAGTTGAAATTTTCAGTTATACAGCAGAGGAATAAGGTAACCTAATAGACTAGACATGCAGATAAACTTTACAGTTACCGTATTTTTCAGACTATAAGACACACTTTTTTTTTTACACACTTTTCAGACTATAAGACACACCCTAATTCAATAGGAAATGTCTGTGTCATATGATCAGGATATCTGTTTTTTTATTAGGCCCAAATATCCTGGGAGCAATAGCTCTGCATCCTAGGAGGCTGGAATTTGTTTTATACTTCCAGCCAAGCCAAAAGGCCACTGCCAAGAGGGAGGCATATCTTAGCTGTATTAGCACTAGCAGTATCCATTCTCTGAACACACTGACCAACCAGCTGGGTGAATTAAGATTATTTAGATAAAGTTATGTGTTTCCATTAACACTCTGCAATGTAATAAAATAATGATGTGACAAATCCCTCCTCTCATATGTAAATAGCTGCTCATGAGTAAGTTGTTAGTGCCAGACTGTAAAATGTGACACTGCATAGGTTGGTAAGCGGGTTCAGAGAATGGGTTCCGTTAGAGTATATAGACACATGCTAAAGTTTCAGTTCTTAACACTCTGCTGGAACTAACAACTCCCTTCTGGCACTGGTCTTTTAACCTGGATAGAGGGCATGAAATTAAGCTCTGCCTTCAGGACTCTTGGCTTGGAATGTGAATTCTGCATGACCCAGTCCTGCCTACTTTGCTGGAACATTCTGTATATTTACTTTAAATGTGGATGGCGGTGTCTCTAAATTGTTTCTACTTCTCTCTCCAAAACTATGATCTTATGCAGAGCTGTTTCTCCTGCTATGCCGAATATGTTTGTGCATAGGGCCCCGGGGACCGAAGTGTTACTTCTTTCTTACCTGCTCCACCAATAGTACCTACTTCACCAACCCCTGGTCGACAGCTCCACCAATAGCGCCCCCGTGTCAACAGGGGGCCTATAGCAAGAACTTGCACAGGGCCCCCGTAGGCTAACAAAACGGCACTGGTCTTATGGTCCAGTGCGTCTAATAGTTCAAACAATACGGTAACTTGGAGGTCTCTCTAAAAACATGTAAAATTTTATTTCAGGCAGAATCTTCCTTTAAATTGCTGATAATAGATGTTAAGGAGACTATTAAATCCAGCTTTAAAGCGCACAAGCATGTTGACCTACCCAGAGTGTCTCTCATTGCTTCCTTGTTCGTCTCAGATGTTCCCAGGTCTTGAGCAGCATTTTCCCCTCTGTGTGATTTTTCCTTCACCCTTTCTCTCTCCCCAGTTCTGTGCCTTTCAGATACCTGGGGTTTATCCTTTTCCCTGCGCTCTCGGACTCTGTCCCTTTCCCTATCACCATGTCTGTCACTCTCAGGATGCTTATCTCTCTCTCTTCTCTCTCTGTCAGGATTGCTGTGTCTTTCTCCTCTATCTCCATCAGGATAGCTGCGTCTCTCTCTTCTGTCTGCATGCCTGTCACTTTCATCACGTCGGTCTCTTTTTTCTTTATGGTCAGACTTGTGTTTGCGGTCTGCATGTTCATCTCGATCATCCTCTTTGTGATGCCTCCTTTCTTTATGTCTCTTTTCATTAGAAGAATCAGACTGAACAGTGTAAAAAAGACAACATTTGTAAGTTAACAAGCACAGTACCAATAATTTACCTGGACAAACAAAACACAGGAATAATAGATGTTCATTGTCAATAATATACACAAATTGAGAACCTAAAATGTAACCCCAGATGTCGTTTTGCAAAGCCTTATGGTGGCCATACATGGTTTGATTTTTCCGTTTAATCGACTAACCATTCCTTTTAATTTTCAAATGAAAAAAAAAAAGTGATGGAAATTGAAAAAAAAAAACAACTATCAAGCAGTTATCGGACATTAGTAAATTACACTAGATGTATCTGACGGGTTTTCTAGGTATTCCTATGAACTTGTATCTGATGGTACAATGGAGCATGCACACAGACCTTAGTAAAGCCCCCCCATACATCTTTAGATCACTCCTGTCAGGCATTTTCATTTGGGTATAACATTTTTATACAACTAATTAAACATACTAATATTATATATCTAATGGCGTATAGTAAAAAGCCATAGCTATAACATTACTCCATTTTGTATCACTTCCATAGTAAGTCTGTATAAAGGTCATCACTGAGCGAAACTAAAGGCCCCCATACATGCCCCGATTTTCTATCCGATCGATTAAAAACAATCAATGTTTTCCGATACAAGGATCTTTGATCGATCGGACTGTATTTCATTATACCCCCAAATAAAGCAACCAATTATTGTCCGATTTTACCTACTTCGATCGAACATTTTCCATCGGCCGATTTTATGTTTAATCGGACGTGGAAGGGTTATGGCAGGACTTGAGGCACACAGTTGTACCACCCGAATGGGAGTTTTGGCCAGGGCCAGGTATCTGTGAGTGTCTGTTCTGGGGGGGCTTTGCCTTTGATGGGGAGGGCTAATCATAGGGGAAACAGGGTCTCAACTTCAGTTTAGTTCATATGAATAAAAAAAAAAAGAGAAATACAGGAGAATGTTAAAACATATATACATCCTCGCACAACCTGGCAGATGATTTTACACACACCACAATGTTTGAAACAGGAAGTAAAAGTATGATAATTCGTTAGATCGGACCTAAATTGGTCAGGTCATAAGAAACAGTAGCCGATTAAATACAATTTAGATTAGATCGAGAAAATTTTTCCAACATGTCCGATCACAGTCCGACCGATTATTCCCAAAAGTTCGATCGAAGTTACTCGGTCGAACCATGTGGGCATTGGAAGACCGATGCAAAAAATCGATTGTTTTTAATCGATCGGACGGAAAATCGGGGAGTGTATGGGGGCCTTAAGTGTGGTTCAGGGAAGACAGGGGGCCCCTTCATGCTCTCATACAAAGGATGCCTGGTACGACGTTGTACACATCTTATCTTCACTTCATGTAACTCATATCTCACACAGGATAACTATTGTTATGCTATGAGGTATGAATACATCTTTGAGTAAAAGTGTCTGGAAGGCTCGTCTTAATGTCTGGTTTCTGATCATAAAAATGTCAGGATGTATCTTATTTATGACCTGGAGGTCAAAAGGGTCAGATCACACTTGAGGTACTTATTAATTGGGCAATACTGCCATCCAGTGACAAAAACGGCATATGGCACGCGTTTACTTAAATACGGGAAAGAGTTACACAATGTTTAAAGGTCTGCCCACTTCTTATCTAAGATACGCCTTTTTGCTTGAAGTTAATTGGAGAATTTGGAGAGTGGAAGGTATGTGTTTTAGATAAAAAAATCATTACTTTAAGTGATGCACAGGGCAGGAGAGGGAAAAGGAACAAAGAAAACAAAAGGAAAAAGTACGGAACAGGAGAGCCCTTCCCCATCACATAGTCGGCGTCTTCCTTCTACAAAGTGATCCCAAGTCTTGGTAAGGAATATTTATCTTATAACTCCAAACCAAATACTGAGGTAATACCTAATTAAGTCTGCCTCTTTGCAGAGCTTAGAGCTAGGATAGCTCACGATAACGAATTTGCCTGATAAAGGTGCACCTATTATTTAAATGAGTTATCTATGAACCATCATTATGTTCTGTTTGTGTTCAGCCAGTGTACTGGTGCAGACAGACCTTCTCCGATAATCACCGGAATGCAAACGTGATGACGTCATCACGTTTGCACCCTGGTGCATTATGGGGCCCCTTCAGTCGGCCGGCACCCTTTGTCTGCCGGCATTAGCTTCAATGAAGACGCCGGTCTTCATTGAAGCTAATGCCATCGGCTTCCATCGGCCAGAGATTATCGGACATGTCCGTTCTCTGGCCGGCCGAGCTGTGGGGTGACAGGGATCTGTCGCCCCATGTGGGCACATACCGATAAGCGGACGATTTTTCCGCTGACCGACGGCGCGAGCGTGCACGCCTGTCGGTCAGGTGAAAAATCGGCCGCTTATCGGCATGTGTATGGCAGGCATAAGCCAACTTGTTTGTTTCCATTTGCATAGCACGAATTCCTGGGTGTGATATTACCATGCTAGCTGTGTTGGAGACACCTCGTGGTGGTTTTCTGGTGTTGCATGTCATTGTTATTATCCATTCTGTTTCAATTGATTTTCAGTGTTTTTATTATTCCGTGTGTGTTAAATAAATTATATATATTTTGCATAATTGCTTGCCCTGTTTTATTGTCCGCACAATATAACTATTATACCGATAAAATTACTTGTGAGGTGTTATTCGTCTCATCTCAGGAACAATCAAATCTTTTGAGCTTAACCGTTTAATTAATTCCTAAAGACTTCTGAACTGCTGTTTATAAGTCACTGACACTCCATACAATTTCCTTTAGATCTACCAACGACTATGTAGTATAGTGTCCTCCCTGATAGAATACATAAGGATTGGAAGGATTAGAAAGGTCCTTATATTACATACAGAAATTGTATGGTGAGATTGTGGATGAAGCTGGGCTTATGCCTGGCATACACACGCCGATTAGTGGGCGATTTTTCCACTGACCTAACTCGCAATCAATCACAGCGTGGTGACGTCACCACGCTGTAATTGATGGCAGGTCTGTAATTGATGCCCAGCTTTAGGTGTGTGGGGGGCTGTTGTTGTTTAAAGCTGGAGTTTTTTGTCTTCAGTTATTTTAAGTCAACCTGTGCTATACCCAGATTTGGTCTGTTTCTGAGGAAAATCAGGAACCCCGCAGATGGACATGGGAGTATCTTTATCACCAAGCACTATTGTATATGCATTGGATTTGGGATTTAACATTTCAGACTTTTTTTCCCTCACATTTTGTATTGCTAGCTGTCATGCATATATTTGTATCTCAGCTAATGGTTGTGGCTACTCTATCTAGTAACCAAATACAGAAGCACCCATGACGCAGTTTCCCCTATTCTGACCTACATAAGTGACTTATCACAATGCAATGAACCGCGTGGTCTCATACACAACCTTGTCATCAGTGTCATCTACCAACTCTTTTCTGTCAGGTCAACAACTCAACATTATAGTGTATTCCCCGACTAGGCCATGTTTTTTAATAAAGTTCTCAAACCACTGGACCTTCTTTACTTGTGACAGTTTCCATTTATTAGAAAAAACATTTACCAGAGCCCAATGATTTAGCACGGGAAGTCCTAGAGCAAGTAGCCATCTGATTCAGACTTGTCTAGGAGCTACAAGCTGACAGACAACAGACTAATAAATAAGAAGTCTAGCAATTTCCGGGATGAAATCACCATCATGTCACAGATTTATGACATTTTCTAAAGTAATATTCTTTCCTTGGCAGTCTCGCTGGTTATAGCTTTACACACAGTCAGACTCCATGGAGAATGTCATGCTTCACCATTGGCCGTTACTTTCCAACAAACTTCCAGGACAGTGAGGGGTACGGCTCTGAAGAGCTAATGATAAGGCCGATCTCATACAAAAAGTGTACACAACCTTTAAATGCTTCTTCAGCTCATCTGTCTTCCAGGTGTCGTCCATCGCTTTATGCTGCAGGAAACAAATGGGAGATAACATCCAATCTGTACAAATACAAGTGTAAAAAATAAACAATGAAAACTGAAGCAAGATCTTATAAAAAGCGGAATATCATTATCTTGGTTTTATATGTGGACAGATGAGTAAAATATTGGGGCTTTATCACCCATCATGTAACGCTCAATCAGCAATGACCTCTAAAGGCTGCCATACACATGCCGATAAGCGGCCGATTTTTAACCTGACCGACGGGCGCGAATGTAACATGATGGGTGATAAAGCCCCAATATTTTACTCATCTGTCATCACGTTTGCGTCATCACGTTTGCACTCCGGTGCATATCGGAGTAGGTCTGTCTGACCTACTCGGGCTGTGTATGGCAGCCTTTACCCTCTAAATCAGGGGTGTCAAACTCTGGTCAGCAGGCAAAATAGGCCCAGAATGTAACAATATTTGGACCTCACAATTTTTTTCAAAAATGTCTATGATGTGTCTTTTAAAGCGGACCTACGGCCGGAAGTTCATGTCTGCATGAATGGCACTAGAAGTGCCAATAATAGGGAGCTTAGCACCGGAAAAAAATTTACACATCAACAGTTGGGGTAAGGCTATGTCTCCACTGCGTTGTGTGCTCTGTCGGGACCCCCTATGTTAAGTGCAGGGGTCCTGACGGAGCACATACACATTACCTCCCCACCTGTTGTATACTCTGTTCCCCAACCTATTAGATTGTAAGCCCGTCTGGGCAGGGTCCTCTACTCCTCCTGTGTCATAACCTGTACCTGTGTCTTATCTTGTGTTGTGTCTCCACTCTAATGTATTGTACAGCGCTGTGTAATAGGATAATAATAATACCTGCCTGGCAGATCCTTTGTTCACATGGCGTTGAGCCGATCCACCGATGCAGGGGTCAATGGAGCACACAAGCAGTGGACACATAACCTTAGTCCCTAATCTCAGCTCTGCATTGAAAAGTTTCCCCATAGAAACCATAATAAATCCCCCCAGTGGCCATTCGCAATATTGCACCCTGCATTAACCCCCAGAAGCCTAGTAGATCTCATATGATTGCATGGAACAGCAGATATGTATATTTGCACTTTTTAATATTTTTATTTTATCGTGGCGTCACCACGCTACGCTCGAGCTATCGCTTAGTGAACAGAGAATTGATGCACACCACTTTGCGCAATAGATTCCCGTTTGACACCTTGGATGGGGATTTACCAACATGTTGGTTCCCTGTTTGATCCAGTGGGATTGATTGATACACAGTTAAATTTTCGATTTCGATTGACTTGTATTAATAATTATGATTGTATCAAAGTCAAATGTATTAAATTTAGGTCGTTTTTACCACCACATAATGTGATTGATTTAAAACACATTGATTCCTTACCTGCGCCCTGTGCACACACTTATTAGTACCATCGGATACAAATCCATTCAAAAATACCTAGAAAACCCGTCAGATACTCGTACAATTGGATAAAATTTACCAACAAGTCCGATCAGTTTTTGTTCAGTTTTATGTTTGATTTTGACCAAAAAAGGAATCCATTTTCAAATGATCTACTTCTACTGATGTTTTTTTAAGTCGATCTAATGGAAAAATCGAAGCGTGTATGCTCCACTTTAGTTGGCCAACTTTAAGGTAGAACTTTAAGGTAGAACTTGAGTGGCCCACACAGAGCCCTGACCTCAACCTAATTGTACAAACTTTATGAAGAACAATAACAGAGATTGAGAGCCAGGCCTTCTTCTCCAGCATCAATGCCTAAACATGTCCTTTTGGATAAATTGATAGTAATTGCCACAAACAAATCAATCCCAGAAAGATGGAAGTTGTTATAACTGTTAAATGGGGAACAAATGATTAAAAATTGGATGTCTCTGGAAGTTTATTGCCTAAAGGGCCAATGCTTATGTAAAGTAAAGAAAAGACATATAGATTTTCAAATAGATTTCTTTATCCTTGTGTTAGGTGGAGAAGCAGCTTGATGAGGTTGTGTTTTGTTTGTCAAAGTATTGGAATAAAGGAACTTTCTGCCATGTGAGTGTAGAAGCCTTTGTCTCTATACAAGTGAACTATAACAAAGTGGAAGCGTATTGCTGGTACATCCAGCACCCATGGGATCCCCAACACTAAAGGGGAAGTCTGTGCGCTGGAAGTGGGGAGCATGGACATTTTGGAAACCAGTAGGTTACAAACACATTGCTTATGTAAAGCGGACCTACCACCTGTTAGGTCACTCTGCAGGATCGGCTGCAGCTCAGCCGATACTGCAGAGATCCCCGACAAAAAAAAAACTATTTCTGGCAGCAGGAGGGGTGTCTTTTTAGAGACAGCCCCTCCCACTGTGTTACATCTCGCCTAGGCAAGACGTAACAAGCTGCAGGGGTTACTGGAAATTCTCTCCCATAAGCCCCTGTGGCTCAGTCATCCACATGTGATATCAGCGTCACATCTGTGAGACTTTGTGAAGAGGAGAGAGAGCCGACAGCTAGATTGATGCAGCTTAGTGCCCCCCCCCCACTCTGTCAGAGTGAGTCTCTGTCTGTGTAGGAGAAGAGAGGGGGGAGAAGGTGTGGCGGGTTGTTGTCAGCTGCCCAGAGAAGAATCGATCCAGAAGTGGCTTCTTTTGCCCTTAATCAACATGCTGCCACCATCAGTAAAAACATGAAGAAGGTAAGTAAGTTTTATTTGTTTATGTGTAGAAGTTTTCCAGGAACTGAACTGCTGACAGGTAAGTAATGTGTTTATTTCATGTATGTGTGGTATTTTTTTGTGTTTTTGTTTTTTGTGTTTTAGTTTAAAACCGCTTTAAAGCGTAATGAAAGCCGACGACATTATAAATGTTCCACAAATGAATCTACACATCCTGCTTGACATCCAATGAAGAACTAGTAGGCTTTCCTATATTACTCCTCAATAAGCTTCATTCACTACAAGCAGCTTCTCCTGTGACAGTGACGCAGCGACGTGAGCAGGATGCACATAACAATGTGACGTCTCTGAGATTATACTTACACTAAGTGATTCTCAGCTTTAGGGAATGAGCAGCTTATCCTCCTGACACTGCCAGATGGGAACCCATTCAGGCCACGGCCCATACACAGTATCTAAATCTGAACTCAGATGTATTTTTTCTGTATCAGCATTTCAAATTATGGGTAACAATGCATTATATGCAAACAAACTGTACACATAGTCTAAGCTGAACAACATGGAAAAATGTTTTAACCCTTGCAGTAGGTCTCGCACCCCACCTTATGTAATAACTGCTTGGTTAGGTTTAGGGGCAAAGTAAGACAAAGTCACCTGATCCTGAGCTCCCTGCATATCCAATGGGACAGGTCTCCCTCCCTGCATCGATCTTTAGACTGTTATTTGTAGGAGGAGGATGTTACTGACCCTTAAGCAGGGTACAGACCTGCAGATATGGGACAGATCGATGCGCCGTGCCTGCTCACCGCCATCTATCTAGCCCATATCATATGCGCCCATCGCTGCTTTCGAGCGGGACAAATCAATACGGCCGATGTCCAATGCTTTGCATATAGACAGAGCTGTCTCTCCCCAGCTCCGCCGATATGTGAAAGCAGAGTGATTACGTCATCAAACTGCTGCAGGGTACAAATATCGAGCCTTCTGTACCTTGCTTAAGACTGGCACTAAAAGAAGAGGCTTTGTAAGGTTGAAGCTGGTCTAGGGACAGAAGAGGCTGCAGCAAGGGAGTGCAGGATAGGGTAACTACCCGGTTTCCCCAAAAATAAGACATCTTCAGAAAATAAGGCACACTTACATTTGCCTCACGCTGAAATATAAGGCATCCCGCTGAAAATAAGGCACCC
>CM070036.1:132275943-132290964 GCA_036250615.1 Ptychadena robeensis | reverse complement strand
ATAGATAGATAGATAGATAGATTACCCTTTTCCTAAGCTAGACATACATGCATTGATTCCCCCTTGATCATTGGATGATCGTTTATAATGTGACTACTTCACCACACCGAACGATCGTTTGTGGAATCGATGCGCTCCACCTTGGGAAATGATCCCTGGCCAATACTTTGGATTGGAATCGAGGGTCCCCATCCAAAGTAAGGGTGATCGAACAGGAGAATACCTACTTGTCGGATCCATTTTTTGTTTGACTTTGATTTTTCTGGGTCTATCGTTCAAGGGGGGCGCATTAGATTCCTGAACGATCATTGTGAGCATGCACACCGATCAATTGTTTGGGAATCAACCGCAGAATCGATACGTGAATGGCTAGCTGTACACATTCCTAATGCCATGGTCTATGAAGCCCTCCCTGCAAGAGTTAACCGTTATTTGTTTGTGACTCCGATTGCCGTGCTATTTATACAGACCGTATACTGTGACCTTAGGTCTACTGTTACATCCTCGGCTTATGAGGTCCACGTTCACTAGTCCTGACCTTGGCACCATTGTTTTGGGCTTTTATCATCTTCCTATGTGTTGTATAGGAGAGGAGGACAGA
Organism: Ptychadena robeensis; assembly: GCA_036250615.1. Classification (NCBI taxonomy): domain Eukaryota; kingdom Metazoa; phylum Chordata; class Amphibia; order Anura; family Ptychadenidae; genus Ptychadena; species Ptychadena robeensis. The sequence goes on along the minus strand of CM070036.1, from coordinate 132,290,363 downwards.
ACATGTGTGCTATACAAGTACATTGTGTACATACAATGCCATAGCATTGCCATGTATAATGCAGACCTGTCAACCCTCCCGTTTTGGCTGGGAAAGTCAAGTTTTTATGTGGCTTTCCCGGCCAAATCCAGATTTAAAAAAATCCCGGATTCTTGAAATCGCGCTGATCTAGCAGGGAGAAGGTGTTATTCTCCCTGCTAATGTCCCACCCCGCACATTATCAGCACAAGCAGGGTGGGACATTAGCAGGGAGAGTAAAGCAGGGTACAGACGTGGAGATATGGGTCAAATCGATGGCCGTTTCAAGCGCCGTGCGCACTCACGGCCATCTATCTGACCCATATAATCTGCGCCCACCGCTGTTTTCGAGCGGGACAAATCAATCCCCCTCGAAAACAGCTTTATCGGACATGACCGTAATTGCAGCCGATGTCCGATGCTTTGCCTAGAGACCGCTGGTCTCCAAGCAAATCTTTAGCTGAGCCGGGGAGAAAGTAGAGCCGTCTCGCCCCAGCCAGCCGATATCTGACAGCAGTGGGAGGATGTCATAACGCTGCTGCAGAGTACATCGGACGGCTCGCATATCAAGCCGCCTGTACCCTGCTTAACTCCCTCTCCCTGCTAAATCAGCCAAGAAGTCCGCCTGGCGCCAGAAGTGACATCAGTGACATCACTTCTGGTACTTGGAATGCGGAAGAACCAAGATCTGTATTCTGGAAATGATGTCACTGATGTCACTTCCTGTACGTCCCCCGATTTTTTTTGTTATGAAACTTGACAGCTATGGTATATAGTGTAATATACAGTATATACATCATTATCTAGGATAGGAAGCCGGGGGGGGGGGGTATACACATATACAGACAACAAGGGGAACCATATCACTGTGTGCTAATCTGGATTACAAGTACTGCAGGTTCTATATTACCAGGATTAGGCGGTGATGTCTGTATAATATACAATCATTACTACAAAAATCTGTGCGTACCCACAAGGCATTGTTTGAGGCTCTGATTGGCTGCTATGGTAGTGGAAACTTTGGATGACCCTACTTTTTGGGGTTAGAAGCCCATTTTTGTAAGCTGCAAGGTATAAGCAGTAAAATAAGATCATCATACAATCAATGGAGCTGATTACTAATGCTTATTAGAATATAATAAGAGTTCAGCTGTAAGTGACATCATACCAGGAAATACACCCTATATATTCTATAATGGACGGGGATCTGTGATTGGATAGTGTGTACTATGACCTGGGATGAAGTGATCCAGCGATGATGGTGATATAAAGTGATGATGCTCTATATTCTTGTTTCTCTTTTTCTTTCCTTCTGTTTGTTTTCGGTTGTGTAGTAACAAGGCACGGGGTGCCAATTGGAATAATCAGTGGAAAGTATTCTACTGTGACTACAGTCAACATGGAGGTCGCATCAACTTCACCAGAGGAGCTATTATCCGGCTCGTGGATGCGGACAGCCGTGTTTTCGTATCTCTGCACATAATTCATTTAAGTTTCTTAAGGTGGCCATACATGGTTCGATTTTCCGTTCGATCAATGAACAATCGATCATGCACATGGTGGTGGTCGTTCGTTAGTCGGTCAAAGGGAAAATCGATCCCACTCGAAAAAGATTGATTGGATATGTCTGTAAATCCCGGTCAATCATGGATGGGGATCACACAGCCCCATTACAGCCAGCACTGTGAACACACCGTCTGGGAGCTGCTGAGAGGCAGTGCTGAGCATTGGACACAGGATGGCAGCAAAGGAGGGGGCAGCCTGTGCTCAGCTCTCAGCTCTGCCTGTCAGCTGGGACACAGGCGAAGGGGTTGAGCCCCCCCCCTCCTTTGCAGCCATTATGTGCCCAGTGCTCAGCGCTGCCTGGTAGCAGCTCCCAGATGATGTGAGAATATATCACAACACCGGGTGTACACAGCGCTGGCTGTAATGGGGCTGTGTGGTCCCCACCCATGATCAACGGGGATTTACATTTATGGCCAATCCCGGTTCGATCAACCTTTTTTTTTGGGATCGATTTTCCTTTCAACCGACTAACCAGCGACCACCACGCACGCTCATGATCGATCGTTTATTGATCGAACAGTCAGCAGCTCCCAGCCGTTACAGGAACATATCTCAGGGTCCCCATTAAACAGGAATCGATGTGCAAAGTGGTGCACACCGATTCCTGTTTGATCGAGCACAGCATGGTGACGTCATCGCGCTGCGATCAATCGTAAGTCGATCATACAGTAACCCGTGTATGGATAGCCTTAAGCCGTCTTAACTGTGTGTCCTTCCTGGCACTGCAGTGCTCAGACTGGGAGAGGAGGAATCGGCATGGGTGGGTGCTGTCAGTCACTGAACATACTTACAGGAGAGGAATACACATGGATAACTTTCAGTCTGCTTTCCTTTTGTTTTCCAATCACAGCCCAGGCTGCCCTGCAGATAAAAAGAGAGGACAGGAGGCAGTGGAGCTGTCTGAGCATATCTAGATAACAAGGCTTGGTGATACGGCTTACACAGGTTATTATACTGTGTGTGTAGCTGTTTCGCCTGGAGATGAATGCAGGCATGATGCCGTTCTGTCCTCCTGCTGCTGCTGGGCTGTGCAGTGGTACGGCTGGTAGGATTGATCAGTCAGCTGGGAGGGTGATGTGTCCTGGAAAAGCCTCATACCCCAGGCTGGTCACATAAGGAGCTTTTCCTAAGCTGTTCAATGCTTCATGCTCTGTAATCACTGACACATCATTAAATGTATTTCTCATGCAGGCGGTATAAGTATCTGAACTTAACCTGCTGCACAGCTGGAGTGGAAGCAGCACCAGTAGCCAATCGGATGCAATGGAGTGTATGCTAAAAGCAAAGCAGTGTGCTTCACTTTACCTGAATTACTGATCACTGATTGTAATTATTCCTTGTGGCCTGGGCTCAGAAGAAGTTGGTTTATTGATGCTAGTATCATCATCAGACAGGGTGGGTGCTGAGGTGGGTGGGACAAGTGCTTTATGGGCTGCTGTACGTGTAACCCCCCCCCCCCCCCCCCCCCCCCTTATGCTGAGGCTCCTGTACATTTTGCTAAAATGGGCAACTTTTGCATGTCCAGGTATGTGCCTATTCAAAATTAATAGGACATGTACAAAAGAGAGGGCCACTGCATTTTTCCGCGTTTTCAGCAGAACGTAATGGAACCTCTGCCTAAGACCTGCACCTAAATCGGCAATGTGACGGTCACAACGAGAGGCTGGTGAAAGTTCATCCAAGAAAAATCAACAATACCAACCCATGTCCCTTATACTGCATTCCTTCTATTCAGGGGACAGATAGAAAGGGCATTCAATACAAAACAGTGGTAGTTCCATTGATCCCCTAGACACCTGTCCACAGAACAATCAATCAGATTCCAAACTTGCCACCATGGTCAGGACCAAAGAACTGTCCAAGGATGTCGGAGACAAGATGTAGACCAACACAAGGTGGGACTGGGCTACAAGACTATTGCTAAGCAGCTTGGGGAGAAAGTTGGGCCGTTACTTCGCATTTGGAAGAAACACAAAATAACTGTAACCCTCCCTTGGTCTGGGGCTGTAGTGGTCATGAGAAAGGTGACAAAGCACCCTGAAACTACATGGGGGGAACATGTCGATGATCTCAGGGACGCTTGGACCATAGTCACCAAGAAAACAATTGGTAACACACTTCACCAGAAGGATTTGCAGCACCCACATGGTACTCCTTGATACAACAGACGTGTAGTTTGCCAATAAACATCTGAATGATCCAGAGGTGAACTGAGTGAATGTGTTGTGGTCAGATGTTGGTATCAACTCGCTGGTTTGAATAAGGAGGAATGCTGCCTTATGCTAGCCATACACAGCCCGATAAATAGCCCGATCAACCAAGCCCGATCGAAGTTTGCCGATAAAAAAATTGTCGTTTTCTCGGATGATCTAACAAAAAATCCCCACATAGAAAAAATGATCTTTGAACGATGTAACAGTTTTGATTGTACATCATAGTTGGAGTTTATCGTCATTTTTGTCGTCCAATTTTTCATTCAATGGGAAGTAATAGTAATATCGGGGATGATCGGTGTTCATTTAGTTGGGCGCTACAAGAAAAGTAGAACGATGTAACCGGACCGATTAAAATTTTCCAACATGTCCGATCATGTGATGCCCGATTTTCTGCTAAATTTTGATTGGGAAAGCTCTGTTGGACCATGTGGGCAAAATCAGATTTATGCCCGATTAACGAAAAACTTTGATCGGGCTTGGTTGATCGGGCTATTTATCGGGCTGTGTATGGCTAGCATAAGGCTAGGGCTCCACTATCCATTAAATCCCAGCGTTAAACACAGGGATTTTAACGGAGTCCACAAGCTGGACATTCATGGCTTTGACAGGGTTGTCTCTACAGCCCGTCAGAGCTCCATCAGGTTAATGTTGACACAATCCATCTTCATTCACAGTAACATAAGGAAGGCTTAGGCTGACATTAGCAGATGCCAGTGCATAGTGGAGCTCTAGCCTATGGCCCAAAGAAGACCACCCCTACAGTTAAACATGGAGGTGGGCACATTATGCTTTGGAGGTGTATATCCCTAGGGACAGGATACCTTCATCGAATCGAATGGACCTTGGACCAAGTTGTGTACAGATTTTGAGTGAGCACCTCCATCCTTCAATCAGGACATTGAGAATGGGTTGTGGATATTCCAGCATAACTATGACCCAGGCTGAGACCTTGCCACCAAATAATTTGTGTTGGATGGTGAATGCTGTAAACCTCTAGACTGGAGCATCATTTGCAGGTTATGATTCGAGCTGTTCGCAAAATGCTTTGTCAGATTAAAGTATTGAAGACTTCCTATTATAGAACAGCTGACTTCTCCATTGAAGTGTGTTAATGAAAATAAAATGTGTGGAGCCCTGCCAGAGCACATTGATATGAATTGGAATACATACTATTCAATTACATCACTTTGCATTAAAGGCTCTTTCACAATGATCCCGTACTCATAGTGTGTGGTTCCCCTTTTGTGCTATCGTCATAGACAAGCTGCTCCCCAAAAGTTCTGTGTCTATAGGTTGTGTGCCATGTGGTTCTCTGCATCCCGTAGTGTCCCTGTTCATTCATTTCTGGCATTTTTCTGCCTGGAATGTATTTTGACTTTAGATCAGTTCTGAGTCTTTGCAGAACGAAATGTGAAATATGCAAAGAAAAGAGCTGTGCTAAAGTCCCAGCAGGCCTACCCAGTATCCAGTCACCCTGCACAAGGAGTTGTGTATTTTTAACGATGTACAGAGGGGTCTGTGCCACTTATAGAGTGAACATGCAGCATGTTCTGGCAGAGTGTACATGCTGTATAACGTGGTTCACTGCTGGAGAGCCTAGAGACTAAAGCTAGGCATACATGGGTCAATGCCTGGTCGATCGAGGAGCCGTTACATCATCGCGCTGTGCTCGAGTTTCCTTGATTGACCGGGTAATCAATCACTTCTGCACCTTGATCTAATTTGATACTTTGGATGGGGAGCCTCGGTTGAACATGGATTTATCAACATGTTGATGTCCTGTTTAATCAACATGTTTTTGGACCAGGATCTATTGCTCCGGGTGTGCAGCGTTCCATTCCTGAATGATTACTGCAAACACGCGTTACCAACATGGGACAGTAGAGGTCACAGGGGGTCAGGTGTTGGATTGGTGGTCCCTCCCAGACTTGGCCTTCAATCTGTAAACACATGTATGTCTGTCTGTCCTGTATCCATAAACTCTATACATTGTTGCTGCTGACTTAGCAGATTGCCTGGAGACGTAATTATAATGTAAACATTTCCATTGCTCTTCTTAGAGAAAATGTAACGGACCAATGTTATATTGGGGAGAGCTAGAAGCAGAGGCCATTCATGATTTCCTCTCTGGAGAGCAAGTGGTATTTTTACCACAAGGTTAGTGGGTCTGTGGTAGAAAGGGCACGGCTGGTATGTGCGACGCCTCTCGCACGGATCTGCCAGCCACAGCTTGTGCTTTCCATCATCAATGTCTACTCTACTCATTGGGATCACCCAGTGTTACAGGGACAGCAGGACAGACTGATATCCAATGACAGAAGGATTCCTAAATTAAAGCTGGCCATACAACTTTAGATCTCTCTGTCAGATATCCTTTAGATCTACCAACAACAGAGTCTTGATCACATCTGAGCTAGATGGTGTCTCTGTGCAGTTATGTTGCGCTATGTTAGAATTTTTTTGTTGATGGGACTGTGCATACCCTGGTTATCAGATCCATGCAGTTGTTCATTGATCTTCCAGCAAAGACAATATGATAAGAACTGGCCGGTTATGCTACATGTGACCCGGAGTCCATAGAACAGAAGCCTATTATCTTGGGGGAATTTCCATGTACATCATCAAGTTCAGGTTGTAATTTGTAGGTGAAGGTCTGAAGAAGCTTTGAAGATAAATGATTCTTAATGGATCTGGTTACTTTAGTATAGATTTATATAGTCAGGGGTGCACATAAGTGGTACTCTGGTACTCAAAAAAACTTGCTTTGCGTACCTGCATTATTGTTACAAAGCTTATATGTGTACTAACAACTTGGATAACCGCAGGGAAACATGTGAAAGGTTGCAGTTAGGGATGTGAAATTGGGAATGTAAATTAATTATCCAAAAAAAAACATTGGACTAAGGGTGTTGGAGATCTGGGGGATAAAGTCAGAGTAGGCATATGTAAGGGTAAAATCTGACAAGAGAAAAGCTCTGTGACAGCTGGAATATAACTATGAAAGGATGACATATGGACTGCAGGAAGTCTCAGGGGTTAGTTACTAACCCAGAAAATGTCAGGGTTGTACTACTGAGGTATGAGATCTGGGGGTTCAAACAGTGTTGTACTGTGAGAGGTATATGTGACCCAAAACCAGCTGGTGACCTGTGGATGGAGACAGCTAATTGGAGGATCAATCAGGAACAGGGAGGTCCATCTGCAGCAGAGTCTACCATGCAGGAGGGTAACGCAGAGGACAGTGAGGAGGACAGTGAGGGAGACCACCCTACATATGGGGTGAGAACCAAATGCTATCTCCTGGTACTCATCCGAGGAGCTCACTAAAAAAGTTATGTGCACCCCTGATTATAGTACAGGTAATATTCATGAGCATAACGAACGACTTCCGAAATACATGCCTTTCTATAGTATACGCAGTTTGATTAGTTATTACCGTCTCAGCATATTCTGCTCTTGAGAAATTCCTATAATTAGTCTTTCTAAAATGTTATTCGGCTTTCAATTACCCCGTGTAATTGTCAATGTTATTGCTGTGTGTAATTGAGACTTCATTTTATACTATAGCACTTGGCATGACGCCCATGGAATAGTATGACAGAAAGGGTCTTCACTGAGAACGGAGAAGTTTATATACCGTATTCTGTAACATAATAATACATTATATCATTATGAAAATGTAATGAATCAAGTTGATTATTTGCAGTATCGATGTAAAGAAATTAAGTATTTTAAGCTGACCTAAAGTCCAAATTTTGGTCAATTTGGCTCTATAGCCTTAAGATGTGAACGTCGGCAAAGCCTTCAGCCACCTAGTTATGGTCATAAAGCAGTGGTTCTCAACGTGAGGGTGGGTCGAACAGCCATTTCACAGGCGTCGCCACGTTCCCTAAAAACATGATGCCCACAAGCAGGGAGGAAAGTAAGGAGGGAAAGGAACACCCCTCCATCGTAAGTTAAAAAGGGATGGAGCGTTACTCTCCCTCCAAACTTCCCACCCCTAACATCATCATCACAAGCAGGGAGGGAAAATAGGAGGGAGAGACATTGCACTTTCCCGATCGTGCCCGATGTCGCAAAGTGTCACTTCCGGGGTCATGGTTCTTAAAAGGTTGAGGGCCACTGACTTTCTAGAACATTGGTTCTCAACCTTTGAGAATTCACAACCCAAAAAGTGACGTCGGGAAGTTTCACTTCTGATATTTGGAACTCGCAATCAGGTCATTGAAATGCCCCCTCGCTTTTGTTTTTCAACCCCACTTGATGAAATGTGCAGGGTAGGACGCTAGGATGAATAGCAACGCCCTATCCCTACTAACTTCCCATCCCCCTTGTCATCAGAGCAACTGCTTTTTAGCAGCAATTCAGATGCTTTTAGTGAACGTGAAGACCCCTGTGAAATGCTCGTTTGATCCTCGAAGGGGGTCACAACCCACAGGTTGAGAACCACGGTTCTAGAAGAATTTTGATTCAAATAAAATACTCTCGTTCTTATATAAAAATGAAGTCACTGGTTCAGTAGAACCCTCAGGCCTTAATTTTTACCAGTCCCTACTACAGACTGTTTGATTTTGATGGCCAATGCAAATGTAATCAGACACACAGCGTGACTCAGAGCAGACGTGCTGGATTTGGTTAGGCGAGGATTTGTTGACTGTGAGCATGATACATGGAGAATTGTGTTTCCAAATTAGGTTTCAGTCATTTGGATAGTCGGAGGCACGTGGTTCTCCTTGCATGGAGTCCTCTGAAAGCGATCCTAGGTTTGTGTTGTAGGCCGGAGTATTTATGGCGCTTATACTGTACATCCTGTGACGACAGCTGCTGCCACTTAACCAGTTGTAATTGATCACGTGAAGTCCGAGCCGTGAATGTTACATTTATTGGATAACACTTGTAGCTCATTAGCATTGTCAGGAGTTATTATCTGATTCTGACCCTTTAAGATGGAAGGAATATCGTGAATATTCAGCTTTCTGTTAAAGGTGGCCATACTGTTCTACTCTTCTTGTCTTGCGTCCTGATGTGATCCTTTCCGGATACTATTGACGCTCTTAAAGCGGATGTAAGTTAAAGCTAGGCACACACTGGTAAATTCCCATGCAATCGACCCCTGATCAATTGAACGGAAATCAATGTGCACCACATGGGCACATCGATTCCCCTTCAATGGGGACCCAATCTCCCCAGCTCGCAGCACGTGTAAATCACAACACGCGCTGCCAGCTAGAGAGAAATCCAGCCAGGCAGCCTCACAGCTTCCGAGTGAGGAGTGCTGGCTCCACCCCTTCACACTGACAGCGGACGGCTGTGCAGGAGGCAGGAGCAGCAGCTCCTCCAGTACTTTGCATGAAGACTCATGTCTCCATGCAAAGTAATGGAGATTGACATGTTGGAACCCCGTTCAATCGAGATTCTTCAAGCGGGGTCTATTGATCCCGCACGAAGGAAGGCACACACGGGTACATTTGTAAACATATTAGAGTACAATCAAGCACCCTGACCGTGCACCTTGGTTTATTTTACTTTATTTAACAGATCTACCGTTGTGTGCCTAGCTTAAGAAAATAATAAAAAAACATTATACACAAAACTCGCCTATATCCAGTCTTCGTCCAGGGGCAGCAACCCCTAAAAAATACTCACCTTTCCTGCCTGTTAACTCCCGCACCATCATCGCTGGAGTGTCCACTCCTCCAGGCAGCAAGATGGAGGAGCGAGAATCTTCCGCTCACGCTCCCTCCATTAATCTGAATCTGATGACTCTGTGCCTCCGCATCGTTGGAGATGTGTTTGGCTGCTGTCCCAAGTCTCCTGGATTTTAACCTGACCACTTTAAGGATCTTTCACACTTCATGTGTGGTGGGCAGTGCACACAATATGCATTACACATGGGATGCCTATAGGAAATGGGGGCCATACATAACGCCATGTGCTGCTTGTTATACATTTGTATGCCACAATGCTGTACATAGTTTAGATGTGCTGGCATTTGTGGTCCCAATACACTTGTGTTAAGCTAGCCATACACGTGTCGGATTCCATGGCCAATTGATCACTCACCCAATTGATTCCGGCGATCTCAGCGGGAATGGGAGCTGCAATCAATCAGCCAATTAAGAGAATCCGATCGCTGCATACCACCTTGACCGAGTGATCGCGTCCAATTGATCGGGGGCTCAGAATTGGATCCGACAGAAAACCAACATGTTGTGAGTGATCAATTGGCCATGGAATCCGACACGTGTATGGCTAGCTTTAGAAACACATGCCAACGCATCCCAAAAGGCATACACTGGTTATTGGCCAATGAGCAGCACGTATAGTGTGAAAGAGTCCTACAAGCACTAGTCTCTCACTTCAAAGAAAGAAACAAATACTACTTTAGATGACAGAGTGTGGTCACTGCAATCGCCCCCATGTGTCATGCATCTCATCTGGTACTTCTGATATCCCAGTTTTCCCTCACCATCAGCCTTGTCTGTACTTCAATATCTTCAAGAGAGCCCACCGCTGGACGGCCTTGTGTAATATGATCTGTTGACATGCTTGAGATAACTGGAATGAAGTGGAGGACTTGTGAAGAAAGAAAGCTATAGTACTGTGTCATTAACATAATATCCAGAGGTGGTTGTTTGATGTAAAACTCTTTGTAGAAGTTACAAAACTAATGCCTGCCATACACATGCCGATAAGCGGCCGATTTTTCACCTGACCGACGGGCGTGCGCGCTCGCGCCGTCGGTCAGCGGAAAAATCGTCCGCTTATCGGTATGTGCCCACATGGGGCAACAGGGCTCAGGCCGGCCAGAGAACGGACATGTCCGATAATCTCTGGCCGATGGAAGCCGATAGCATTAGCTTCAATGAAGACCGGCGTCTTCATTGAAGCTAATGGCCGGCACACAAAGGGTGCCGGCCAGCTGAAGGGGCCCCATAATGCACCAGGGTGCAAACGTGATGACGTCATCACGTTTGCATCCCAGTGCATATCGGGACTGGTCTGTCTGCACCCGTCGGGGTGTGTATGGCAGCCTTAAAGCTCCCCATACACGTCTGAATTTTCTGTTCAATCAACTTATAAAGATACATTTTTTCGGGGTCAGGGAAATCTGTGATTGATTGTATGTTTGTCATCTGTAGTAACAGATATTTCATTAACTTTTTTGGGATCGACTGAAAGTGTAATCAATTTCAATATTGAAATTGAACAAAATGTATCCATCGAACATATTGACCATTCTAGAATTTTGTTCAATCAACCAAAAAATCGTTCGTTCTTCGTTGATCAAACGAAAAAATCTACACGTGTAAACCCACCTTAAAGCTGGCCAACCATGGCTTTTCTTGCTCCGAATCCTGCAGAAGCTGACCATGGGGGACTTCTAAAACTTCATACTAGTTCATGCATTCAATGAACTTGTGGTTCCATTACTTTCTTTAATTCTTGTTTTTGAAAAGTTTGTATGATTTACCCTTTAGATGGTTTGCCCCATAATTAGGAAAGCAGGGGTGATGGGTACATGACCAGATAAATTATCTCACTGTAGTATCAGTGTCAATCAGTATCAATTGGTTGGATTGCTGCCATGCTCTCGTCTTCCAGCACAACTGATGAACAATGGCGCGTATTCTCTGAACGCCTCCAGCCAATATCTCTCTGAATCAGAGCTAGCTTAGATAGAACCAATTACCCTGCAGCAGGGATACACCACATGAGGCTCCCTAGGGTCACCCTGCAATCTTCCATTATAGTGGAATTATACCCATATAGTGATAATTATACCATACTGATAACATGTGGCTTCCTAATGCCCGTGTGAACAAATTCCAATTATCCATTTCATTAAAATGCAACAATGTTGCAGGTCACAAAGTGATAGACTGTTGACCCATGTAACAATTAGACTAGGGCTCCACTATACCTTGGCATCCACTGACGTTAGCGCAAGCCACTGTTGGGTTCATGCGGGCACGGAGCTCTGGGTTGACATCAGCTGGATGGAGGCGGGGACCATCAGATCAAACTATGGAGACAGCCCTGTCAAAGCCCCATTGCCGTCAATGTGCAGCTTGTGCACTGTGCTAAAATCCCTGCACATGTGGAGCCCTAGCCTTAAGCTTTAAATATAATATTATTATATTACACCACATAATGTGATCAATTTAAAACAGATTGATTCCTTTCCTTAGCCCTGTGTTCATGCTCCCTAGAAGTACCTAAAAAACCCACTGAATGATCGACTGAAATTTACTTTTTCAATCGATGATCTTGAGCGCTCATTGATTGAACAGTGAACTGATGTGCACCACTTTGCGCAATTGTTTCCTGGACAATACTTTGGAAGATTCCTGTGCAATTGACCCCCCATCAATCACAGTGTGGTGATGTCACCATGCTATCATTGATCAGGGATCAAATGAACAGAGATCAATGTGCACCACATGGGAACATTGATTCCCGTTCAATGGGGACCCCGGGACCCGTTCTTCCCAGCTTGTAGCATGTGAATTAGAACACGCTACAAGCTGGGAAGAAATCCAGCTTGCCTCTCGCTCACACAGCTTCCGAGTGAGGAGTGCTGGCTCCGCCTCCTTCACACTCACTGTGGAGGAAGAAGGCAGGAGCCAGCTGTTCCTATACTTTGCACAAAGATTGACGTCTTCTTGCAAAGTAATGGAGATTGAACAGGGTTTTCCAACATGTTGGAACCCCGTTCCTTCGAGTTTCTTTGAGCGAGCTCTATTGAGGCCGCTCCAAGGAAGGCACACACAGGTAGCGTTGTAAACAGATTAGAGCACAATCAATCACCCTGACCGCGCACATTGATTGTACTCGAATCTTTTTACAGATCTACCCATGTGTGTCTAGCTTAAGTAAAGGGATCGATCACACTGTGTCGTGGTACAATTGATCAATATTTGAAAAGTACAATGGACAATGGAATCTAAGATTGTTCAAAAGTCGACCCGTGTATGGATGCTGACTCTTGATACTTCCTAAACAAAGATGGTGCGCTCCTGCTGGAGAAACATCAGATGGATGTATACAATCATGTAGTTATTACACAGGATATTTTATGTCAGGTCCCTTTTAAGCAGCCAAAATAGCAAAAAGGAAAATCTGAGAAAGTGTTGCACATTTTAATATAAACCTGTAATGAGCATCTGCACTGGCTTGTGAACAATTCCACGAGGGGACAGGAATCGTGACAGCCGCAAACAAAGGCATATGTTACGGAAGGCCGGAGCAGGTTATTGAGCCAGGCTGGGGACCTCCGTCATAGAACATTGTCATGTCTCTTTCCCAGGAGTTTCATTATTTTCCGTCTGTAATAGAAGAAGCGATTTCACATATCTTCTATCCACGGAGGATGAGCATTGCAGACATCGATCTGCCACCATACAACATTTGTCTCTGGGAAGGATGGAGCTTCTGCTGGGAATCACCGGAGCAGTTTCCAGAAAGTAGCCGGTCTGGGGAATCTGAGAGCTCGTGCTGTGATATATCTCTGGCTTCATACTCTATTACCTTTTATACTTGTTTAATGATTTATGATTGCAAACTGCATCACACCGGAGGGAAGTAACGTACATACAGATCGTAATACTGTGCAACTGACAGCAAAGAGAGTAAAGCTAGACATACACGTGTCAATTTTAGTACGATCAATTTCCGATCCGATTGATATTTTCATTAAAAACTGATCATAAGCGAATCCAAGGTCCGATCATAATACGTCCAAAATTGATGATTTTATTTTGATCACAAAACACAGGAAAGAGTCAAATATAAACATGGTCATCGAATATAATCGACCCGACCAACAAACAAAAATGCTGCGATTTTAGTTCAATCGTTGTACAATCAACTTAAATTTTCCAACATAAGTTGTTTAGATACAATGCTGTTTGGCTTTCATTTTATGGTAACAATTTGAACAGCGTCTAGATTGCATGCCGGTTCCTGCTATCAGCAGTGCTCCTGCTGATTGAAGACTTCTTTATTCCAATTGATGAGATAATAGAGGAAGGTTAAGCTCTTGTCCACATAAATCTAAGGTATTGCTTTGAAGTAATGGTCCATGAGATTGCATTCTTAAAATTGATTTTTTTTATCCTTTTACTTTACTCCTTACCTAAGGCCTGAAGATCAGAAGAGAGATGTACGGTTGTGTTTGGTGCTTTCTACAGTATTTGTGGTGCAAAAATGCTTCAGATAGAGACAGATATATTATTACAAATCTTCTGACCGCCATTTGCATTTGATTATTTAAACAGGATAAGTAAAGTGCATTATGTCCTTCTACTACTTACCTAACCACCCTCACATATGTCTACACCAGGGTGTCAATCTCAAATACACAGCGGGCTTATTTAAAAACTTGGACAAAGTCATGGGCCAACCTTGCTAGTTATTTAAAAATATAATTACACTGCGGGCCAAGGTTTGACAGCCCTGCACTAATCACACATTGCACACACAGGGATCAGACCACACATGGATTTCTAATAAACCGTACAGTGTGTGTAGCCCATATATGTCCCCATCCCTGTGTGAACAGTGTGTAGCCCATGTATGTCCCCATCCCTGTGTGTGTGTAGTCCATGTATCCCCCCA
>CM070036.1:132256474-132275843 GCA_036250615.1 Ptychadena robeensis | reverse complement strand
ATGTGGTCAAAATACTCATTTGCCTAATAATTCTGCACTCCCTGTACTTTAAAAAAAAAAAAAAAAGCAAATTTTCTGTGTGCGTCCATGCCTTAGCTGCTGCATTTCCCAACCTAGGCTTATACTCAAGCCATTCAGTTTTTTTTTCAGAATTGTCTGTAACATACTTCGGCTTATACTCGAATATATACGTTATGTTGCCAACCCTACTTACTGTGTACTGTAGTAATCTAATGTTTAGCTGGGAATACCAACTTGCAACATAGATCTTACAGCAAGTCTCTTTAGGTCCAACCCTAAGGAAGTCATCCAAGTGGGCAGCAGGCCAGGTAACTATAAATACCTTGTTTTGCAGGTAGGATTGCTTTTAAAAATAGTCATAGAATTGGAGGTAACTTTAATATCTCCTTCTACTTGACTTGTCACAGTGATTGCCAATGCTAGATGGCATCTAATCATGTCATACTAATCATATGTTTCTCTTAAGCTGGCCATACACCTTTAGATCTCTCTGTCAGATATCCTTTAGATCTACCAACAACTATGTAGTATAGGGTCCTCTGCAATTGAACACAGGTAGACTTGATGGTTTAGAAAGTCCCTCATATTACATGGTTTTGGTAAAACAAAAGGATCTAAACGAAATCTGACATATAAATCTAAATGTGTATGGGGGCCCTTACTTGTAGACTATTCAGATCAAGAGTTCCTAATCTGCATGCCTAACCCAAATTAGTTATTTATAAAGTATATAGCGACACTTGTACAAGTACAATTCTGAGAAAGAGTTTAAGAATGGCAGCACCCATCACGCCACCCCCCACCCATTTCCTTTCGTAGTACCAGTGAGCACAATGAAGAACCACAATACCACAAAGTGAAGAGTCCCTGCCTCTTCTTCATCATGAATGTGTGTTGTAACACCTGGATGTGTTATATATAAATGAAAGAACATGAATTCCTTTTCAGTGAATGTTTGCATAGTTGCATCAAAAGAACATTCTTCTCGGCCTGGTAGGTGTGTGCTCATTTACTGAAGGGATGGTCAAAGAAGTTTCCTTTATTTTCCTATACATACTTTTATTTTTATATTCTATACGAAGAATTTACATTAAAGCCCTTAAAGCTGTAATTAAGAGGAAATGTCACCTTACTTGATAACTAATTAGAGTTCCGGGACAATGTGTATGATGATGCCTGAAGGTTTGTACATACCACTAGCTTTGATGTCGGTGTTTGAGGGTTTTCTACCCATGGCCATACACGGGTCGATTTTCCAATTGATTCCCAAACAATTGACCACCGTGCATGTGCCTGGTGATTGACTGTTGGCGAATCGATCACAGCCACCCTTTCTTCAAGCGAGGTCAATCAATCCAGTGAAACAGTGCATTAGTTGACCAATCACAAAATGTTTTTCCAGTTAAAAAATTCTGCACTTGTTTGCGCTAGTCGCACTGCAGCTGGGGTGGAGTACAGTACCGCAGCCCAGCATGGCTAGTGTTACCGCAACGTACACAGGTTTACATAGGCTATGCATTACTAAAAATGCCCAGCAGGGTGCAGTTTTGTGTTTGCAGGTCAAGCATACACTTGAATGGGAGATGCAAGCGCAGCACAGTGCAACATTTTTTGTGTGCCAGTAATGGACACGGTCAGCATGTGCAGCAGTGTTACCGCTACCGCATCTGTTGTCAGCAAAAACCGCAGGTGCAGCATGAACAAACCCTAAACACTTCCCAATAACGGATATGGTGAAACTACCGAATCCACTATACGATACCAAATAAAAAAATAAAGCACTTTGTCTGTGCTGCGTCTCCCATACAAGTTCATGGAAGACGCTTGCACTGCACCTGCAAAAGAAATTTGGTTAAGGCTAAGGTTACACTGTCGCAGGCAAGGTCGTTTTTCAGTCTTTTAAGAGACCAGAAAACAACCTTACTTTAAGTTTAAAATGGAAGTCAATGAGGTTGTTTAAAGAACAGAAAATGTACTGTCGTTTATCAAGCAGTACATTTTCTCTTCATTTTTTGAACGCCTTCTGTCGCGTTCAGAGGTTTGGTAAACAATCCCATTGACTTCAATGGTGAAGCTCTGAAAGCAACTGCAGCAAGTTTGCAATGCTTTTTTCACTCTTTTTTTCAATCTTCAAAAAAACGACCTGGGAGTGGCTATTCCAACTTTCCAGGCACCCTGCAGGGTCAGGTGACCTCCTGTGGCTTCTTGAACTTCACCCCCTCCCTCCTTGGTTTTTCAGTCTTTAAAGCTAGAGTACATTTTGTGCAAAGGTCTTTGCTTTAAAGCTTCTTTAAAGCCTTTCTGCCACTGGAGAGAGTCTATGAAGCTTTAAACGTGTGTCGTTCAAATAACGACAGTGTAATCTTAGCCTAACCCAAACACAGGGCTAGTGTGAAAGGTTCATGAGTAGTCTAGAGAAAGCCGTGTACCTTCTGTTAACCCTAGCCGCTCTGCGTTGTGGTACTGTATGAGCTGTTGGCTAGTGTGAAAGAGCCCGTAAGAGGCAACACATGGGCAAATGTGCATTTTGACAGAGATACATGGAATAAATATATATATATATATATATATATATATATATATATATATTATAAAATATGCTATGTGCTATAAATGTATGCAGTCAAGATTGATCAAAAACATATCTCTAGCACACCCCCAGTTATTATAGGATTCTCTCATGTTTTAGAAATGCTAGAATGCCGCAGCCGAGGATTTGTGCGTTCATGACATAGTTAATCCCTTGTTCTTGATTAGGACCGTGTGTTCTAACACCTCAGTAGCGACACATTCAATCTGTTCTACATCCAAGCAGGGGAAACCAAAATAGTCCTTTTATATCTTTTTATAAAAAAATATCCAGCAGCTAGAAAACATATGGTCATATAGTGCAGGCGAAGCATCGGCTTATTTAGGATTAGTACTTGGAGTTCCTTTGAAGCATTGGAATATATTACTGTAATGTAGTCAGGTAGAATGATGGTCATAAATTATATTGTCATTCTATATCAGGGGCAAACTTTTTGACTTGTGGGCCACATTGGCCTGTATTGGCTGACCTGCCATAGGTGTGCCAATTCCATGCATCACCGGCATCACTAATGATGGTGATGATCTTTTTCAATTTCCCACATATTCATTGCAATAAGCAGAGATAATTCCTAGAGACTGCCAGTTTGTCATCATGAGGATGCACACACAGGGTCATGATCACATCACTGCATCGTCCCCAAGGCAACATTTGGACACCTCTAGGCATTATGTGCACTCATTGCAGAGAACAAACGGAGGGGAGCATCTTTTTAACAAGGTGACAATGGTTCGGAAAAAAAAGCTAAACAGGCTGGATCCGGCCCCCAGACCTTAGTTTGCCCACCCCTGTTCTATATGCTACAGCTAGAGTAAAAATTCTCAGTGTAGAGGTGGATGCTGCACCAAGTTGAGCGCATAGCACTGCTACTTTTAGAGTGTGATAACAGGGTTTGCAACAATTGGTCCACACAATGTAGACCTTGGCATTACTTGATATTGAGGAAATGTATGTAGATATGTCGCAAGGTTAAGGGACATTTCATCTTAAACAATTGTCATTGAAACCCTCTTAAAATTTACTTTCTTTTACTGGTGACTCAGAAATAAGTTCCATTATTTTCTGTACACTACAATAGAAAATAAATCCTAGTTAGTAGAGACACAGACAGCCCTTGCAATCCTTCCCTTCTATATATATATATATTTCATTTATTTTTTTGCTCTATGTATACACCTTTATAAATAGAACATAGCAGTATATAGATAGTGAGTTATAGAATGGTCCTGATAATGTCATCCTGATTTTCAGGAACTTATTGGATTAAGAGTAGCATGCACTGTACTTAGGGGTTTATATAGGATCCTCAGATGCATCATATAGTAATGTTATGTCATTGATTCCTGAGTAGTTGATATTTTACTCATCTAAATCATTTAGGAACGTGACAGTACACTCGGCTTATGAAACAGGAAATCTCAGATCCCTTGTTGAGGATGGAATTTCTACTCTGGGGTTTATCCGGTAGGGTTATCCTTCTAATCCTTCCCCTTGCCCTCGCTGAATGTCTCTCATTTTTTTGTTTTATATTCATGGCAATGTCAGTCAGGCGTTTAAAAACCAGCAACATGTAAGAGACTGGTTACTGCTTTGTAAAATCTCTTCTCTATTATTTAGGCTGGCCATTCGGGAATCGATTCCTGACCACCTGGTTTGATTGACCAAAGGGGATCAAAGTCAAATGAAAAAGCTATCGTTTACTTTTTGTCGATCGTACAAGTATCTGATGGGTTTTCTAGGTATTTCGATCGATTTGTGTCTGATTGTACTATGGAGCATGTGCACAGACCTAGGAATAGAATAATAGTAGTGGTAGTAGTACGAGCGATCGAGCTGTGTATGGCTAGCTTTACTCTTTCGCGGTAATGTCTTATGTGATTAGGCCATTTAAAGAAAAAAAAATTAACTGAACAATTTTACCATTATGCTGTTGAAGTTTAATGTTAAGTTGTGCCACGGTGCCTGCAGCTACAGAGGTCAGTAAGGGCTTATTGAAAAGCATAGTATTCTTTAATGATTGGAGTGTTCTAAGCATGCCCACTGCCACTCAGCATAGGTAGTACATGGTATTATTATAAACATATAGCGCCAACAAATTACATAGAGCTGTACATTAAATTAGAGTTGTGATGCCACACATGATAAGTCAGGTACAAAGTATAACACAGAAGGAGAAGAGGACCCTGCCTGGTTGGGCTTAAGCCTGCCATACACCCACAGACGGGAGCAGACAGACGAGCTCCGATGAGCTCCTATATGCAGCGTGATGACATCATCATGTTGCATTCTTGGGCTCCTTTAATCGGCCGGGCACCCTTTGTGTGCCGGCCATTACCTTCAATGAAGACGCCGGTCTTCATTGAAGTTAATGGCATCGGCTGGCATCAGCCAGAGAACATCCGACATGTCCGTTCTCTGGCCGGCCAAGCTGTGGGGCGACAGGGATCTGTCGCCCCATGTGGGCACACGCCGATTGGCGGACGATTTTGCCGCAGACCGACGGCGAGAGCGCGCACGCCCGTCGGTCAGCGGAAAAATCAGCCACTAATCGGCATGTGTATGGCAGGCATTACTTTCTAATAGATTGAGGAACAGAGTATACAATAGGTGGTGGGTGGGGGAATGGGGGGGGGCTGGCATGGTGGGTTTTCAGGGCTTTTTTGAAAGTGTAAAGCTGGCCATACACCTTTTAGATCTCTCTGTCAGATATCCTTTAGATCTACCAACAACTGTTGCGATTGAACACAGTAGACTTGATTGTTTAGAAAGTCCCTCATATTACATGGTGTTGGTAAAACAAAAGGAGATGTAAAGGAAATCTGACAGTGTATGGGGGCCCTTAGAAATAGGAGCAGGTCTAATGGGACAAGGGAGAGAGTCCCAGAGAGTAGGGGCGGCCCTTGCGAAGTCTTGAAGCCACACATGTGATGATGTTATGTCATTAGTAGGTCACTGGAGGAGCCGAGGGGGCGGTTAGGGGTGTATTTGTGTACCAGGTTGGAAATGTAAGTGGGACAGGAGGTGTGGAGTGATTTAGAAGCAAGGCACAGAACTTTGAAAATGTAATTCTATGGACAATTGAAAGCCAGTGTAGAGTCTAGCAGCGCCATTCATGATGGACTAAGAGGTGACAGTCTAGTTAGAGGAAGACCAGAGAGGATGATGTTACAGTAGTCCAGACGAGAAACAGGACTTTTCTGGGGAAACAGGTGGTTTCTGGGGAGAGGAAGGGGCAAATCTGGTATGGAGTATAGTCTTCTGCTGACATATCCAGGGGTTGTGACCACTGTCACTAGTAAGATTAGGCTTATAGACATGAAGGGCAGAAGGTCTGTGAGGATTAGCACCTTGTCATAAACAGAGCTCTGTCAAGGATTCAAAACCTTCCTAATGAGCTGTGATGGAACTCAGCGCTGGCTGACATTACTTCAAAATGTCTTTCATTTTAAGAAACTATCCTCCCCTTGGGTCCAAATCACTTGATCTTTTATATATGTATATCTGTATGCTTTATAACAGTGGCCAACTAGTATAAAGGTAGCCATACACAGGCCAATTTGTCAGCGATCAAATGCTGATCGATTGCTGATCCAATCTTTTCAGGCGATCAGGAATCAGCAATTTATCGGATCGGGAATAGATGCAACACCCCCTTGGGAATCCGATTTGTGGCTGATTTGGGCATGATATACCAAAAAAAGAGACCAAATTTTGTTCTGCCGAGCTCTACCACAGTAGGTACTATGGCAGCTGGGGGATTTTCAAGGCATTCAACATGACTCAAATAAAGCGTATAAGTATTTATTATAAGGTTATCAATGTATTAGAATAAATACTAATACACTTTATTTAAGTGATGTTGAATGCCTTGAAAATCCCCAAGCTGCCGTAGTACCTACTGTGGTAGGGCTCGGCAGAACAACATTTTGTCTCTTTTTTTTGGTATATTTCAAGTTGGGATGTGGCATCTACCTTTCGGACAATCGAGAGCTCCTTTCTATATATGATTTGGGCATGAGCCGATCTCTAAAATGGATGATTCCACAAAATCCATCGATCAGAAAGGCTGCTGCATAGGGCTATTTGGGTCCATCAATGTACTCCGATTGCCAAACAGTCGATCAAAAAACCAACATATCGGTTCATTGTCCGATCCGATTTTTAGTCGATTCAGATTTTTTGGGGTGGATCGTTCAGGGTGAGCAAACTCGTGAACGCGTGCAGTGATCGATCTGTCAAAAATCGAGTGGAAAATCGACCTGTGTATGGCTACCTTAAAGGAAAATGGTTGTTCAAAAATGTATGTGTGTGTCACTAATCTTTTTTTCATGATTCTCTATGGACCGGATAACAGGAGGTGGGGATAGGGTCCTTTGCCAGTGTTAATAACCACAATAAACTCTACACAATGCTGTTCTGATCTATATCTGCTCACTGAACTCAAAATACTTTCCATGATATAGGCCCCCCCCCCCCCCGTGCTATTCAAATGTACCAATGTTTATGATAATGTCTCTTCTGACGAACCATTCAGTGCTAAACTGGCACCCGGATATTTGAAAGTCACAGTTATCGGTCTCTTTTTACCACAAACATATCCCAGTTATCTTTAGATGATTTAAATTGTGTTCCATACAGATTGCTGTGTGTTGAGCGATTGTATGGTGTCCTCAGTGACATTGGTGATATAGGCCAGTGGGACTCTCATATTGAAATAGACTTGTGTTGTGGAAAGGTTCTGTAGCCAATCCAAACATCTTCAACTTTGATGAGGTGAAGCAGTAATTTGATTGGCTTATAGAGAAGGTGGCAGCATTCTCACAAAATGTAAAATAATCTCCTATGGGCCGCGTCATGAACGTGTCAGCGTTATGCGCCTATGAAGCCCAGTGGGGGGACCTACTGTTGTGCCCTTGTTTTGGATGTTAATAACCTCCCCACTTTAATCTCTTGAGCAGTAACCCCAACCTACACACGGAGCAGCTTACATGCTCCTGGCGAGCCAGCGCCATCCTGGTTCCACCTCCCTGACAGTGATGACGCTGGGGAGGTGGAGGGGGTGTTATAATACCAGTAGTTTAAAGGCCAGAGTGGGTGGAAATATAACCAGACTATATGTTATTTCCCATACTGCTTTGGGAACAGAAAATGGGGAATGAGGGTACCACCCAGGAGGTTAAACCTATGGGAATGGCGCGCACAATACACTCCTGCAAAACAACAGGCATGTATTGTACGCGCCATTTGACACGTACATTGATTTTTAATGGACTTGTCACGCCTCATACCCACGTATGCGTAAACAACAGCAAGGAACTCTGCGTTTTTATTTTTTCAACACATCGTGGGCTATGACCTGCCTGTAGTGACCGACACATTACACACCATTGTTTACAACGGGCTGAAATCCCTGCGTTCAGCGTGAGGAGAGACTAGGTCTTAATTGCAAAGTCCCTGCACATGACATCATCAGCAACGAGTGGAAATTTAGCAACTATCCCTATAGGCTGTGAAATGTCTTTAACATTGCTAAACAAGTGGAGTTGTATATTATTGACTACTCCTAGGTACGCCATGACCCGGATGAGTGATAACCTTCACAGACACATCATGTCTGTATTAGATGTTCCTTTCTGCAGCTTCATTTGCATTTACATCTATTCTCCAGCAGACAGTTATCCTACACAGTTGTATGCAAACCATGAGGTTGTGGTATAGCTTTCTCCCAGGTTACCCCTGTAGTGTATAGTGTGTTTACAATCATGTGTGCTAGGAGACCTGGGCTGGTGTGTACACATAGTCTGAGTCACACTAAGGAAACTGGCTGTGCGGCCGGCTGGGTGTGGCGGCCGCTCTCCATGATTCAGAGTTGTGTCAGTGAATGTTACACACGGCCTAATCTCACATGAAGAGTGACAGGCAGGGTACAGGCTGACATTGTGTGTAAATAAACAGGCCTCGGCCAGGCGAGCGCTCATGCTGGGTTGTATTTATAATGCGGCCAACAAGAAACTATACATCTGGTATCAGGGATGTGAGTATCTTCTTCCCTGATTGGGCAATCCAGCGGTTAAAGTGAGCAAACGGATAATGACAGATGGAAAACGTGTTTACTGCTTTAGTTGTAAAGGTTTTGTAATTCTGGTCAGCGTGTCATACGATTTACACCTCCATTACACACTCCACAGATGACTCTAATTTTCTTATGTCATATATGCAGCTGCATTATAACTTTACATCTTATATAACTTGTAATCATCATTATATCCTCCATACCATGAGAGTTAAACTGAGGAATTAAAGTCATTTTTTTTAATGCCAGATGTATATAAACAGGGAAAATTTTCCTATGTATTCTATTGGGGGTATTTTTTTTTATTTCAAGTAATTAAGTCACAACAGGAAGTGATCCTGATCAGTTCTATCTATTGGACATTACTAGCTCGGGTCACTTTTAGTCCCAAGAAATCAGGGCTGTGGAGTCGGAGGCAATTTGGGGTACCTGGAGTCGAAGTCGACAAAAAATTAACCGGCCCCAACTCTTTTCTAAATTTTAATGCTTATAAAGAAAAAGCAAAAATTCAAATGCCCCATGTCATGGGAATGTCATAATTAACTACTTCTCTGCTATAAGAATATAATCCAATGCATGCAGTGCATAATGTAACCACAAAACAAACACGTTGAGTGACCATGAAGCATTGACTGTATGCTTCATTTTATGGGACGTAATGCACATTTATGGTGCGGCACTGCTTTCTATTGTGTTGTGTCGCGCTGTTACAGGGAATGCAGCACTGCTGCGTCATCCAGCTCAGCCAATGCTTTACAAGGGGACCTGCAGTCCCCATCCAAAGCCATGGATATCGACTGTGTATTACGGTCATGCCCGATAACCCTGTCTTCATGCGTGATTGATCCCACTCGAAGACGGGGATGGCCGCATTAGATATGCGCTAGAAAGATGGCTGTGAGTGTGCATGGCACTCGAAGTGGCCATCGATCTAGCGCATATCTAAGCGTGTATGGGCACCTTAAGGAAAAAGCTCCTGAGATGGTATTTAACCCCAGTCTGGGACAATAATTGTACCCCAGGCCTCCTCTTTATGCTTCAGGGGCTGCCAGGATAGAGGTATACTACTGCACATCTGGGGAACCTGTGGAAAGTACAGCGTCTATGAATTGGAGTCTATAATTTCATCCGATCTCTGCTTTACCGCCTCAATCCCCCTGGGAAGCTCTTCTCCACCAGAAAATGCAGAATTTGCCCTGTCACGAGGAATGGTTGGTCTCCTTTATATTTATAGCCACCCGGCTCACCATTGCCAGCTCTTGGGAAAAGTCCTGTGCTTTAGTTTAGGGAGGTCAAATGGCACCTTATAGGTATCATGATTAATAAAAAGCTAAGTGCTATGTTCAACGATACTCAGGCTACGTTCCTACGCACATGGTCACCCAGGATCCGCTCGAGAGCGGACTTTAACTAGGACTTTTTGAGGACACTCAATGGATGGTTCCTGCCCTAGCTGCTCTTCTCCTTCCACCTTCTCTTCCTCTACTCTTTCTCTCTTCTCTTTTTATGACTTCTTCCCTCCCTTAGGCTACATTAACATGCAAACTTTTTCAGACACTTGCCAGTTGTTCAGAGAAAGTTTGTGCTGCAGGATTGTCAGGCGAAAGCCAGAAAACTGACTAGCGGACGCCTCATGTCACATTTGTGCTAATCGCTTGTGTACCGCCGGTTAACAACTGTCTATGTAAATGAGCCTTTACTTTTTGTCTTATCTCGGCTTTATGTTTTTTTGGTTTGGGATGCCCTTAAGTACTCGCTTCATGCTTCCATGATGACCATCTGTTCTGTTATGCATTCAATAGGCATAGGGCTTTATTATTTGCCTAGTCCTATGTTGCGATTTTCCATGTTGCCTATATAAGCACACCTGGATGCTTTTGTGCCTCTGCGGTGATGGACTTCCTTTTTGTTTATTTGACTCCTTCTGTTGTTCATTTTGGGGTTTTATTGTTTTGTTTTTGTTTATTACTATGTTTTTTATTGTTTTTTCCCAAAAAATTTAATAAGAAGTTTTGTAAAAGAACCCCAACAAAATAGTTTTATTAGGATGCATTGGAGCAAAGTGGCAGAGCTGTGACTCTGATAGCCAGGTAAGATTACTAATCTTTTGGCAGGTACATTGTGTAACTGGATCTATAGCTGTATGGCATACCATTTGCAGTTAAGTAGTTTAAAGGAATTCTTTGAGTTTGTATTTCCTCACAAAAATTTCGAAAAGTTGTGTTGCTAGTGAACACATTTTACTGTGCATGTGTATTGGGGGGGGATGAGGAACGGAGGTTGCCACCTTTTAATGTCTCTGTACATGCTGCGACGGACACTCAATAGATGACCCATTCAAGCGCAGTGTGGTGAAGTCATCAAGCTGCACTGGGACACCCGACGATTGGACAGGAATCAAGGCATGCCACCACGATTCCAGATCAATCTTTTGGATGGGGACCCTGGTACATTCGATGTTTACTCGATTGATCAAATTTTTCGACATGTTCGATTGTTCTTTTTGTCAATTTCATAGACAGGCATCGATTTCCGGATGATCAACTTAAAAATCGATCAGTTTAAGTCGATCAAACTGTAAAATCTAAACGGGGGGCCTTTACCTTTGTTGTGTCATCTGCTCTGCTGGTCTTTTTATATGAAAAACTAAATTGTAATGATCCTGCATTAGTACCACCATGTTTCTGCTATACTGAATTACCAGCAGTACAGTCAGCATGAGCAGATGAATGTGCAGCAGATCAAGTCACAGTGTTGATCCTGAAGAAAAACAATGTACTGTGGAATATATTAAATAATTGATCAGGTTGCTTTGATACAAAAAGCAGTGTGATATGGTAAGAAATTCCTGGATCGATATCAAAAGCAAAAAGTCAAAGAGAAGACATAATACAGAATGGGGGGGGGGGGGGCTGATTTCCAGTTGTACCTGCAAAGGGGAAATGTTAAACATGCTCAGGTCATCCTACATCTAAACAAAGCTGCAAGATTGTAATGTAAAGCTGGCCATACACTCTGAGATTAAAATTACGATCCATTAAAACAGACCAATGTATCCCGATGGCGGTATCTGTTTGGATCCTAATATTCGGCAAAAAAGCTAACCAGCATGAGAATCAATTTCGTGATTCGTAATTTTTTTTTTTTTACGAGAATGTCATCGAAAATAATTGCCGTTTATATCGGCCTTGTGATGTATTTTTTTTTTTAAAGGGAGCCTCCTCTGCAGTAATTGGTCGTTAAACTTTATGAAACATAGTGAAGTTTCCCGATGGTCCCAGACCAATTAAATTTTTCAACAATGTCCAATAAATTACGACCGTAAAAAACGCAATTACGATGTATTTATCGGTTGTACCATGTGGACATGTGCGAGATTTTCAGCGACGATTATAAAATGCATTTCCATGTGGTTCGGGTTGTATAATGGATCGTAATTTTACCATTCCGAGTGTATGGCCTATGGCTCAGCTTTAGATTGTCTCTGGGCATTGTGACGGAGTTTGTGACTTAAACTAAAAAAACTGATAAATGAAAAATATTGTGATCCTTTGACTATTTGTCACTTCATGTGCGGTTTATAGAAAAAAGATCCCTGCCATGTAACCAAGCACCTATTCTATGCCAGCTTTAGTTGGTCCTGGGTAGTAGCAGCACATGGTCCATCCATATACGCAGCTATTAAATGTCTGTGCCCTCTTTACCCACTCCCATCTATTTGAGTCCAACTGAAGACTGGCCAGTACTGACATTCAACATAATACCATTCTATGTATAGTAACCATTCTAGTGGTAGGCCACTGTGATTTTTGGGGGACTTGGGATGCTGACGTTACATTTTTCTATGAAACTCCTTAAAATAACGCATCAGGGATCACTTGTTTGATTGAACAACTAAATTGTTAATGATCCGCATTAGTACCACCATGTTTTGCTATACTGATATTACAGCAGTACAGTCCGCATGAGCAGATGAATGGGACAGCAGATCAAGGTCACAGTAGTTGATCCTGAAGAAAACAATTGTATGTGGAATATATAAATAATGTCAGGTGCTTGAACAAAAAAGCACGAGATGTGATATGGATAAGAATTCCCAATGGACGATAATCAAAGAGCAAAAAAGTCAAAGAAGGAGGAACATAATACAGATGGGGTAGGGGGGGGCTGATTTGTACAGTTATACCTGCAAAGGGGTAATTGTTAAACCTGCCTCAAGGTCATCTACAGCATAAAAACAAAGCTGAAGATTGTAAGGGTAAAAGCTGGCCATACACTCTGAGATTACAACATTACGATCCATGTTAAGAACAGAACCAATGTATCCCGGGACGCGGTCTCTGTGATGGAAGTAGTAATGATTCGGCAAAAAAGGCTACCACATGAAAAATCCAATGTGACGATCGTTAATTTTTTTTTGTTTTACGAGAATGTCATCGAAATTTAATTGCCCGTTTAATCGGCCATTGTGAGGAATTTTTTTTTTTTTAAAGGAGGAAGCCTCTGCAGTATTTGGTTCGGTTTAATAACTCTTATGAAAACAAGTGAAGTTTCCCGATCTGTGTCCACCAGAAAACCCAATACGACCAATTTTAAAATTTGTCAACATTGTCAGATTAAATTACGACCGTAAAAAACGGCAATTCGATTGGTTTTTATCGGTTGTACCATGTGGACATGTGAGGATTTTTCAGGCGATTATAAAAATTAAATGCTTTCATTGGTCTCGGTTTTAAGGATCGTAATTTTACAGAGTGTATGGCCAGCTTTAGATCTCTCTTGCATTTGTGAACGGGTTTGTGATAAACTGATAAGCAAAGTAATCTGTCTCTGGTGTAATCTGTGTATATAAAACAGATAGCCGGGCGCAGCCAGATCATCCCTATCAAAGGGCTGTTTATGTCTGTGTGTTGTTAGATTAAAGGCTCTCATACACGACTCGATATTCAAGCCGTTCTAGTAAGCTCCAGCCCAGCGTGATGACATCATCTCACTGAGCCCAATATTGAAGGAGCTTGGGGCGCAGCACTGCTGCGTCATCCAGCTCAGCTGATGCTTTTGATGGGGATCCGTGATAAACGCTCATGTCCGATAACCTTGTTTTTGAGCGGGATTGGGAGATATCCTAATAGATTAGAGCACAATCGAGGTCCGTGAGCATGCATGGCTCTCGATTGTACTTGAATCTATTTAGAAATCTACCCCTGTATGCCCAGCTTTAGAAGGCCCTTATCATGTCTAAATCTTAAAGTAGGGTGCAGACGGCTCGATATTCGAGCCATCCAATGTTCCCTGCTGCTGTTAGATATCGGCAGAGCCAGGGAGACAGTTCTGCTCAGCTGATGCTTTACATGGAGACCCGCCGTCTCTAGGCAAAGCAGCGCACATCGGCTGTATTTAACGGTCATGTCCGATATGGCTGTTTTCGAGAGGGATTGATTGGTCCCACTCAAAAACAGCGATGGCCACATATTTTATGGGCCAGATAGATGACTGTGAGTGCGCACGGCGCTCAAAGCGGCCATCAATCTGGCCCATATCTGCACGTCTGTACCCTGCTTAAGGTGACGGTACATCAATAATTCTGGTTCAAAGTAAAAAAAAATTTGACAAACAATATATTTTGATTCCTCTTTAATGATTGAATCGAAATATCACACGTATTGTTAAATATTTCATTAATGAAAAATACGGACGAGCTTAAACCTGCATTGTCAATATTGACGCAGCTATGGCTTGAGCCCACTGGTAATTTTTTATCAATAAAACCTTTTCTTGGCCAACAATAAAATACAAATTTGTGATGTTTCGTTACATCTTTATCCTTTGTAGGGGTATGCCCATATCATGATTTTTTTAATGCCGCGATAAGTGCAATCAAAGCAGAGTACACTGTACTGTGCCATGTTTCCACACCCTCCCTCCTCCGTGCTACACATAATCGATGATGCTGGCGATGTGGGCCGAAAAAGCGATGGCCCTCCATCAACATGGAGGTCTATGGACGTTGAAAAAAGCCACAGCTGCATATGTTCTCATCCTCTGTGCGCATGCACATAGAAGAAGGGGACATGCAGTGTCTGTGTATCAGTGGAGTGTATCAACATTGATCACACTGTGTGGTGGTGCCAACCTTCAATGTTAGAACCCCAATCAATATGAAATTGCACAGATCCATCAGCACTGCGGTTGATCGTGCAATTATCTATCCATAGCTTAATGCATTCTTATTGGACACACTATGATGCGCTAATGCGAAACAATTTAGCAAGCTGCGTTGAAATTTCGGCGATGCTGAAGCTACAGTGTATACCCCGCCATTGATTGTCTATGGAAACCTTTTAAAAGCAACAAAACACCCGCATTGATATGTACCAAATGTGGAAGTTTGACACTAGTGGTGACTTAGGATTTGTGTTATTCACTTGGTGTTTCCTTTGAGAATTAGGAGTATTTGTACTTTGAAGGTCACAGCAAAGCCCAAATCATTGAAGTAACAGGTTTATTGCATGCTGTTAAGCAGACCTTTGTGACAGATTAATTGTAAGAGGAACAAACAGAACAAACTGTAAATGAAAAATATTGTGATCCTTTGACTAATTTGTCACTTAATGTGAGTTTATAGAAAAAAGCATCCCTGCATGTAACCAAGCCTATTCTATGCCAGCTTTAGTGGTTCCCTGGGTCCAGGTAGCAGACATGGTCCATCCCCATATCACCAGCTATTAAATGTCTTGTGCCCTCTTTACCCGCATCCCATCATGTATGAGTACAAACTGAAGATTGTCAAGATAATGACATTCCAACTATAATACAATTCTATGTATAGTACAATTCTAGTGAATTTTTGGCAGGGAATTGGGATTCTGAAGTTACATTTTCTATGAACTCCTTAAAATAAAGCATCAGGGATCAATTTACTGTAGTTATCAGACTATAAGACACCTTTTATAAAATCATTAGAAAAATGTCTGGGCGTCGTATTGTCTGAATATGTAAACTTAAACTTTTTGTGCTGCATTCCCTCCAGCTACACCAAAAAGCCACCGCCAACATGGTGATCTTCGCTATATTAGCACTACTCAGTCTCTGAACACACTTAGCAATTTATAGACAGACACATTTTACAATTAGATAACTAAAGTTGTGTATTTACATTCGCATTCTGCATTGCAATAAATACATTAAGTAACACAGACTCATCTCTCCTCCCATATGTAGCTGCTCATGGGTAAAGCATCCCATACACCTTACAATCTTTCCATACAATCTCTGTACAATCAACTTTTCTTCTACCAAAACCATGTAATATGAGGGCCTTTCTAAACCTTCCAATCACTATGTATTCTATCAGGGAGGCCCCTATACTACATAGTTGTTGGTAGATCTAATGGAAATTGTATGGATTGATCTAAAGGTGTATGGGGGGCTTATGTTGTTACAGCCAGATTGTAAAATATGTCTCTCCATAAATTGGTCATTGGGTTCAGAGAATGGGGACTGTTAGTGTATAAACACATGGTAAAGTTTCAGACCAGCACACTCTGCTGCAAGACCTTCCTCCTGGCTTTGGCCTTTTGCTTTTGCCGAATGGATTAGAACGAAGTCTTGCCTCCTGGTACTGGCCTTTTGGCTTGGCTGGAGGAATATAGAGTGAATACTGCATGGACCAGACCTACCTACTTTGCTGAAACATTCTGTATATTCACTTCATATGTGAAAGGCTGTGCCTCAGATTTCTCTCCAAAATTATAGGGTGCGTCTTATAGTGCAAAAATACTGGGTTGACATACTTATATGTAAACTATTTTACCTGTCTACAGATTTGTAATTCTACTTTGCCTTTAACAATCACATTTGTACATCATTGAACATAACTCTTCCTGAGTGTTAGACCTAAAAGTTTATGCTTTATGCCACCTGGACATTTCTACTTGCCAATGCCTTCTTCTGCCCATGCTGTGTACCATACATGTCGGCAGCACTTTTACTTGAAGTGAGTCAACTGGAGAACCTTGTCTTTGCGCGATAGAGATAAGTAGATATTGCAGGGTTGGTGAAGATAAGCTCTGGACATTTTATATTCATTTCTCCAGCACTCCCCTGTCTTTTACTATCATAGCTTTAATCACAATACATATGGCTGTTGAAGCTCGCGATGACATTATTGTTTCCTTCATGTTATAGTTCACTTGTCTAGTGATTCATTGAAAGAATGCATGTGATCAGTCATAAAGTGGTGGTCAATAAAGGAGCTATGGGTAGTGAAGGAAAAAGGGAGTATTTGGTGATTTACAGCAATGCTGTCACTGTGCCTCTGATAAAGAAGATGATAATTTCTCTTGAGAATGAACATGCAGAACAAAGTTTTTGTGTAGGTGTAGTGAAGTGAAAAGTACATCAGATTACTATGTATGTAACAATATCAAGAGTTGACATTCATGTACTTCCTATCTTGTGTTTTACAGGTCCATTTCCCAGATATCGAAAGAGCAGAATGGCTAAACAAGGTACGACATCTTCAACATTGACTATCACTCACATGTCACATACTGCACACATCATGACTGCCTCCTCTCTTAGATAGGGCATGGAAACCAGGATAGTCTCATCAAATATTATTCTAAAGAAAACATTGCAGTCATAACTCAGAATATGTGTTTACTAGAAATAGACTAGACCTTTTAAACTGTATTGGTGACAATTGTATGTTTTCTTTGTATGTCATGCAAGCATATATACATTTATGTGTGTGTTGTTTGCCACAGTAATGGGGTCATCCAGATATATAAAATATTCTCATGAGGATTTTACACCCTCATTTTTATATTGATATTTTTTTTTGTTTAAATGTCAAGAGTAAAATTCCAATATTACATCCTCTTGGGGCCATCATTACGTACCAAATTTTTGCACCATAAGATGCAACACCCTGCCCCTCTGCGCAGGTGAATGCCTGTGTCTTATTAAGTCAAGGCCGGTGGTTGGCCCTTTGCTACCTGTTGGCTTGGTCCATCTGCACTGCATATGTGTTGGGCTCGAGCTGCAGCTACTGTATTTTTGCGCCATAAGACCCCCACCAGTAAATGCCTGTGTCTTATGGTGTTAAGGTGGGTGGTTGCGCCTTTGCTCCCAGCCAACACCTTTCCTCTTCTGGCAATAAAAGCTTCTCTCTTCTATCTGCACTGCATGTGTTTAGGGCTCACAGACAGAACTGTCTGGCAAGGCTGGTGCCTTGTATTCCAATACTTAGGTTTAGGCTAGGTTTACACTGTGGCATAATCTCTCCATTTGACGTACGTTAAATGGAAGGATGTTGACATAGCCCATTATAATGAATGAGGCTGTCTCCACGTGTGTTGGTCTGCTATATTGTGCCCCATTGCATTGAAATCAATGTAGAGCACTACGTTGATCTTGACACATCCGTTATCAATGCAAGGGGGGGGGGGGGTGCGCTGATGCAGCATCATTTAACCCTCTCCATCTTTTCAGTTGGTTCAATCTTAAGTTGGTGGATCACATATGTATACACATAGGATTGGATCCATTTTTGGTTATATCTATGTAATTGGAATTAAGTCTTCATATACTTATTTTGTTTATTGATTTTTATATGTAGTAAAACCTGATCTTAAAGTTTGTATCCAATTAGGGTAATGTACCCACTTACAAAACATAAGCAGATATTCTGATCTTGTTAATCTCCTCACACCTATTTAATTGTAACTCCTAAATTAAGTTTGCTTTAATTTGTCTTAAAATATTTGTGGTTATAGTAATAATAGTAATAATATAGTATATAGTAAGGAGTCATTTCTTTCTTTTTCTCCCCACAGACAGTCAAACACATGTGGCCCTATATCTGCCAGTTCATAGACAAGCTATTCCGAGAGACCATAGAGCCTGCAGTAAGGGGCGCAAATGCTCATCTGAGTACCTTTAGCTTTACAAAAATCGATATGGGCTCTCAGGTAAGTGTTCTCTGATTTCAGTGTAAATGAATAATTGAATGGTTCCTATAACTTTGTACACTTAATTATTTTGTATAACTTTAGAATTAATCCCTATTTCATGTTCTTATCAAATGATTAGCAAGCTCTTCTAGTATTGTTGCGTCAATAGCTGAACACTTACATGCTTCTCCCTTCTGTAGTTGAAGGGTCAGCAGTGGTATGAGGTGACTAAAAAGATCCAATGAATGTTCTGCTCTTCTTTTTGTCTCTTAAGGTAGCCATACACGCACAGATTTTTCGTCCAATCGACTGCCGTGCACATTCCCGGCAATCGCTTGGCTGCAAATCGGGTGCGTCCACCTGGACAGATCGACCAGGATCCCAATGTCGAATGGCATGATGATCAGACATGTCGGTAAATTCCTGGCCAATCTTATAACTTTGGATGGGGACTAACATCCCATCCAAAGTAATGGGTGGCACACAAAGGGTGCCCACCGATCCTCTGGGTGGCTGGCTGTAGCAGGATGATGTGCATGGGGATAATCTCCCCATATATGCCTACCTTTACTGTGACCCTTTTGGTTTTAACGTGACATTTCTTCAATAGCAATGAGGAAACTATTTGTGGGTCCAATTTCCAGACTTTTCAGAATCTCCTTCATTCCCATTTTTTTCTCAGAGTTTGTAAATTAGGACCACACCTTTAATCCATGTTATGATTAGGTT
>CM070036.1:132236334-132249345 GCA_036250615.1 Ptychadena robeensis | reverse complement strand
TTGCAACGAATGAGCATTTTATTTTAAGTGCAGGAAATTTTAAAAGATAACAAAGTCCCTGTCATATGTCGCCTATTACAAATCACCGCCACTATTACTGATGCCGGCATGGAATTGGAGGGTTTGCCATTACAGGCTCTTGGTCCGGCCCCTTTATCAAATTTAGGAAGCCAATGTGGCCCACCCTTGGTCTAATGCATGCCTCTACCTAGAAAGGAAGGGTTACATTTAACAACCACAAACATATAGAACAACATTTTATGCATCTCACAAAGAGTTGGAAGATTCACCTTGTCACTACTGTATTTCACACGTGATAAGACGTACTGGAAGGTAAGACACACGCCTGTATATAACATGTATGTATACAGGGGCTGCGTAGTGTGTCCCCCCTCCCCCAAGTGTCAATAATGTTGATCAGAGCAACACACACATACCACATTTTTCACTCTATAAAAAATATTTTATTCCTCCAAAATCAGGGGTAAAATATGTGTACGTCTTATAATGCAAAATGCGCGACCACCCAAGGATGAAAGACTATTCGCCCATGGACAGTGTGCCTGTGCAATTCGCCCACCGGCGCGCCAAGCATTAAGCTTGGCCAGCAGTCGTGGAGGCGGAAAATCTGTCCAACACCCATGGGCTGATCTTCCCTTTTCCTCTCCTACTCCCAGAACTAAAGCTTGGCCAGTGGCTGGTAGCTCTGTGATTGGCCAATCGGCCGGGCAGGTTGTGAAGGTGCGACCACCCCGAAGTAAAAGTTTTACTTTGCCTACAGCCTTTTTCTCCAAACATAAATGAGCTAGATATAATAAATTTTTTTTAAAGTATTGTGCTAGCATCTGCGTCCTGGGGTC
Source organism: Ptychadena robeensis (assembly GCA_036250615.1). Lineage (NCBI taxonomy): Eukaryota > Metazoa > Chordata > Amphibia > Anura > Ptychadenidae > Ptychadena > Ptychadena robeensis. The sequence continues at coordinate 132,248,485 of CM070036.1, read as the reverse complement.
AAGGTAGCTCTTTTCCCTGCAGTTGCCACTGTCAGGAGTAGGTAGAACAAGGCACCCCAGCTGCTTTTGCAGCCAGCAATCTTGGCTGCTGGCACGCTCTTTCTAGCATCACAGCTGCTTTTTTTTCTTTCAGTCTGTATGTTCTTGTGGGAAAGAGGATGCTTACCGGCAGCCAGGGAGCCACAACAAAGAGGTTAAAGAGCCACATGTCCCGGAGCTCCTTGTGTCATATCCCTGGTCTAACCCATTATTTCCAAGGGTCAAATGTGTAAGACAACTTAGACTTTTCTAAGGAGTCATTTGTTAATAAATGAAAAACATTTGTAATTCATTGTCTGTCACTTGGTTGGGTTGCACATGTATACAGTATATGTGACTATCCTGCTAGGCAGATGATAGATACAATACTACAGATACAAAAGATATTTGATAACAACCTAATTGTATGTCTGTTTGCTGTGCCCTGATATATAGTACTTTTTTATCTCCCAGCCTTTGCTATAGCTCTTTTACATTCATCCTCAGAAAATAATGACTTCCAGGATGGCAATGTGCCATGTCCGAGCGTCAGTCTACAGTATGCCATACACCAACCCAGCAGAGTCTTATCAGTGATAGAGCAGTGTGCTGGTCATGTGGGTAGGACGGGTTGTGATATCTTCTCTTGGTGACCACAGATGTTTCTCATTACATGAAATGAGTTGGTATATGACCATATACCAGATAAGAATGTGTACAGACTCATCAACTACCTCTCGCATGACTTCACTCCAATAAGAGGAAATTACGTTCAATCAGCCTCTAATCTTAACCAGTCCATGTTTACATCTCCTAAGACTTACTGCTGTTTACTTCTTCTTAAAATCTTTTTCTTTTTCATTTCTCCATTTTTGGCTAAATATGACCAGATATGGGCAAAAAAAGGCCCAGGGGCCAGATTCGGCCCGCTTAGCTTTTTAATTCAGCCCCTTGTCACCTTGATGAAAAGATGCTCAGGTTCCCCTCTGCTTGTTCCCTGCAGTGAGCTTACATAATGCCTGAACATCCACCTTATCTCTGCCCAATGCAGTGAATGAGCCGAGGGGAGCCAGAGCGTTTTTTTATCTCCATTTCCGTATTTTCACTGAAGTATTGCAGTTATTTTATTATATATTTTTTCTTTTTTTCCTTCCTGGCAGTATGATTATTTTGAAAACGTACAGAAAATACAGTTGTGTTCAAAATTATTGAACCCCCACTGAAATTTAGTGTTTTGGTCATTTTGACATTAATTTTGATCATTTCAGTCATTATGTTTACAATGAAATGAAAGAGACACTTGTAAATCAGACAAGTATAACAAAACATTAATAATGAAATAACCACAGATGTATTTTCTGTGCTCACATCATTATCAGTTTTATTCAACCCCCAAGTGACATTCATTCTTAGTACTTAGTACAACATCCTTTTCCAGTTATAACAGCTTTTACACGTGAAGCATAGCTTATCACACGTGTCTTGCAGCAATCTACGAGTATCTTAGCCCATTCTTTATGGGCTAAAGCCTCCAGTTCAGTCACATTCTTAGGCTTGCGGGCTGCAACTGCTTTCTTCAAGTCCCACCAGAGGTTCTCAATCGGACTTAAGTCTGGTGACTGCGATGGCCGCTCCAAAATGTTCCAGCCTTTAATCTGCAACCATGTTCCAGTGGACTTGGAGGTATGCTTGGGATCATTGTCCTGTTGAAAGGTCCAACGTCTCCCAAGCCTCAGGTTTGTGACAGACTGCATCACATTTCCTTCCAATATCTCCTGGTACTGAAGAGAATTCATGGTACTTTGCACACGCTGAAGCTTTCCTGTACCTGCAGAAGCAAAACAACCCCAAAGCATGATTGACCCCCCACCATGCTTCACAGTAGGCAAGGTGTTCTTTTCTTCATAGGCCTTGTTCTTCCTCCTCCAAATATAGCGTTTGTCCATGGGCCCAAACAGTTCTAATTTTGTTTCATCAGTCTTCAGAACACTATCCCAAAACTTTTGGCATACTGCAGTCGACTCTTCTTATTCTTTGGAGACAGCTATGTTTGGAGCTCGTCCGCAGCTCGCTACATGTATGGGGGCCTTTACAGTTCCTTTTTAGCTTGACCCTATGCTGTGTACTGTGTACGGACTATACATTTCTGTTATTTAAAATGTTTGGAATTTGTTTTCTAGCTCCTGGATATCAACTGGACAGGACTGACAAACCTTTTGGATATTCCTGGATTAAAGTGAGTACAAAAAATAGACACATATTTTCATGTTTTGTCTGATATCTGAAGGGTGCATGAAGTCTACAATGCACATTGTGTTGATGCCAGGGAGGTATCCGCTCATCTGATGAAGAAATTAGGTGAGCATTGTCAGTAATAGAGCTGATAAGGTAGTGTAAGGCATAGTAATGATATATGTGTTCATCAATCCCTAACAAGATTTCACCTTTCATCAGTTCCCAGCCGGCAGAATAATAAAGGATGATTGCTTGCTATGGATTGCTGCGCACTTCTGTTTGATAATGTTTCTAGTTTCTAAGCAACATAATATCATTGCGTGTACTGTGTTTATTCCAAGAACATTAGACACTTGACATGCAAAAGCATTGCAGGAAATGAGAAATTTGGAAGTCACATTGACTTTAACAAGCTCTTTAGTTAATAATGTATTCGGAGATCAGAATGAAGGTGAAAAGAACGTTAAAGGTGACAGATGCTGTATTAATAAATAATGACTTGTGTTGTATTGTTGTGTAGCAGATGAGGATATGCAGCCGTCACACTCACTAAACAGTTTCTTTCATTCTACCGCCACCTAGTGGATGAGACAGGTATTACACTTGTTATGAATAAACATCATAAGCTTCATCTTTCGATAAGGTAGAATTAACTTAGCTGTCATTTTCTAGATTATCAGTTGTTTGTACACTTTAAGAACACGATGATGTATTTTTCATTGTAAAGCTCACAAGTTGTGAGCTCAAAGCTCACAGGAACAGCATAGTTTTAGTTACTACAATTAAACACACATTCTCTCCCAGCCATTTTCATAGGCTACATTAAACAAAGCACAGACTACAGATGTAGACACTCCCTGATTCTGCAGATACAGCTCAGTTATCATAAAGTACATCCTGAAATAAGTGCTGAAAAAGCAAATATGTAAAATGCTTACTCTGTATTTCTCTTTTCTATCATTTTTCGTGTTCAGGTACAATGCGCTTTTGCATTGTCTAGTCAATCTCTCAGCCCATTTGCTTCCCTCTTTGTATATTATAATGCTCTCCTCTTCTGGCAGTGTCTAATTATTGTTTGTGTAGATCTATCTACTCCATATGTAGGCAGAACAGAATTTTTACATGAATTAGTGACATTAAAGAGCATTCACAATGTATTATGTTTGCTGAATTTTGTATAATGACAAAAGAGTTTTTGTTCCTCTCTAACTATGTGCCGACATCCCAACTACATATAGTATATATATATATATATATATATATATACATATATACTATATGTAGTTAGAGAAGATTTTACTCTGTTAGAATAAGCATTATATAACTTTTTTAGTGAGCTCCTCAGATGAGTACCAGGAGATGGTGTTTGGTACTCACCCCATATGTAGGGTCGTCTTCCTCACTGTCCTCTGCATGAGCTCCCTGCATGGTAGATTCTGCTGCAGATGGACCTCCCTATTCCTGATTGATCCTCCGATTAGCTGTCTCCATCCACAGGTCACCAGCTGGCTTTGGGTCAAATGTAACTCTCACAGTACAACACTGTTTGAACCCCCAGATCTCATACCTCAGTAGTGTGACCCTGACATTTTCTGGCTTAGTAACTAACCCCTGAGACTACCTGCAGTCCAAATGTCAACCTTTCATAGTCCTATTCCAGCTGTCACACAGTGTTTTCTCTTGTCAGATTTTACCCTTACATACAGTATGCCTTCTCTGACTTTCATCCCCCTGATCTCCAACACTCTTAAGCTAGCCATACACGTGTCGGATTCCATGGCCGATTGATCACTGATCCGATCGATTCCGGCGATCTCAGCGGGAATCGGAGCTCCGATCAATCGGCCAATTAAGAGTATCCGATCGCTGCATACCACCTTGTCCAACAGATTCCGGGACGATTCCGTGTCCGATTGTCCACCTCACAAATGGCAACTCCCCCTGATGTGTGCAGAATCGGATCAAAAAGACCAACATGTTGGTTCTCTGTTGGATCCGATTGATCGGACAAGGTGGGCTGCACGCGATTCCGGCACGATCGTTTCGCGTGCATGCGCCCGGAATCGATCGTGCCAGAATCCGGTGGGAATCAGACCCGTGTATGGGGGCCTTTAGAAGGCGAGTCTTTTTTTAATTATTATTAATTTATATTCCCAATTTCACACCCCTAACTGCAACCTTTCACAGTTATTCACATTTCCATGATGATATATTTGTATACATCAAATACAATGCAAATGTGATGGGAAGTAATCTGTATTAGATATGGGATTCTGTTTTATGTTATGCCTCTTTGCATTAACTATACCATAAAATAAAGTACTGTATTTACATTTCAAATAGAAACTTGTGATATGTTTTACCAACCTATGTGTGAATTACGTGGAGGGCAACCTTGGTGTGGGAGTTTAATGTAGGTTTGTCCTTCCCTCTCCAAACCACACCCCTCTCCCATTTTTCTGAACTTTGTATAAGTTATATGTATATATTAACAGAAATTATTTTTTTTCTTTGTTAGCGGAATATCAGATACTATAATATTGGATATAATTTCAAACTATTTGGTTCTTCCAAATCGTATTACTGTTCCTCTTGTGAGTGATATTCAGATTTCACAGCTACGCTTCCCTATACCCAAGGTGAGTAACTTAAATCTTTGAGCATTGTCAGGTTGATTTTTTTTTCCACAGGAGGCTAACAATTACTGATTGAGATACCAACACATATAATTAATTGGCCAATTTAAATGGCTTTCATTGGCTGGTTACCCACCATCTGCCGAACCCAGTAACCAAATGTCTTGAAGACAAGGCAGTTATCTTTAACCTGTATGTTCCCCTTTTCGCAGGGACATAGAGACTTCTCCATTTTTGTGAATTAAAGCATCACCTGATGTATATATATTCTTCTTTTTCTATTTTTTCACAGCTAAATGTATTCCTTACATTTGAACATGCAAACATTCTTGATGAAGCAACAGATTGTTGTGAAACATGTCAAATGAGTTTGGCATTGTTGTATCTGTATATTTATGTATATGTAGTGTTAACATGTTCATAGATTAACTCCTTAAATATAAAGAACCTAATGAACATGTTCTTATCTGTGGAGAGTATGTAAAAATCTACCCCTAATATTTTGCCTCACAATCCCTCTACTACATCTTTGTGGATGGTACATAAGGGTTTAAGGTGTAATCTACTTTATACAATATAGGAAGGCTAACCATGCTTACAAAAAGTTATTACCTGGAAATGTATTGTGAAAGATGTTGATAGGTCACATGTACTTCAATCTGGTCAATGTTACATTCAGGCTTGTGTTCAACCAGCACTGGTTCATTTTAGGAAAATAGTAAAAGGAAAAACATTGTTTTAAAAGAAGGTTTAGTTTGGTTGTAGTAATGGTGCCCTTGATTAAACCATCAAGCTGGAGCTATCCTGCATTAAGTATAAACAGGTTCTAAGGATACCCTTTTCCCCTTTAATTGCACTGTTTCTTCCATTCTGTATTGCAATTTGTAAAAAATATACTCAACGCATTATTTTTATTTTTTTCTAGGGCGTTCTGAGAATCCATTTCATAGAAGCTCAGGATCTGATGTGGAAAGATACGTACATGAAGGGACTTGTGAAAGGAAAGTCTGACCCGTATGGCGTTATAAGGATAGGAAACCAAGTTTTCCAAAGCAAAGTCATCAAGGAGAATCTGAACCCCAAATGGAATGAAGTGTATGAGGTAATTAACCTGCAACACACTTAATGATCAGATTCTCTATTATCAAGAAAAATATAATAATAAAGTGTATTTTGAGTGGAACATACGGCTGGCAGGAGGCCAAGGGTTTAGCCATAACTAATTAAAGTAACTAAAATAACCATTAAAAGTACCCATTGGGATATCTTCTTTGGAAAGCTTTACATACACTCAGTTTAGATGTAGCACATTGTAAGCCTTTCTCTAATGGTTCAGAGCAAATAAATAACCATTATACATCAGTTTTTTGAGGCAGTAAAGGGGGCATTCACATGGCTATTTGGAGACACCCAAAAAGCAGAAGCCAAGAAGATGCAACATTAGGCATTTCCTGGTCTCTTTGCTTTACACCTCCTGCTCACTATGCTTTACACTGCGTGCAGGCGCCCGAACGCAGGGCTAGGCTGTCACTTTCTGGGCTGCTACCTCCTGTCGGCAACCTGAAAATCGCCCATGTGAAAGGTGTCTTACTCCTTAACCCTTATGGTCTGTTGCATGCTTAAATGTATACAATACAGTGCTTTAACCTTCATTAGGTCAAGGAAGCCCAATGTACTACAAAGTACAAAAAATATGTAATATTTTTCATACATGATGCAGGGCATCACACATAAGACCTTTACACTTTGCACATAATAGAACAGTGGTTGGCAACTGAGTACATGTGAAGGGCCACAAGTGCGGCCCTCTTCATCAATAAAGGGCCGCACATAATATTTTTTTTATTCTATACTGACTTGTAGAAGCATTTTATAAAGAAATGACAGCAGGCATAGCGAGAAGACATTATGTTTTATTTTTTAATAACAACCATTGTTTTAAATGATACTTCAACATACATAGGGAACACTTTAGTATGGTAGTGCACATTTTGTGTCATATATATCATCAAACGTTATGTGCCTCAAGCCTTTGAGGATATCTATGGGGCACATAACCTTTGATTTAAAGGTTATGTGCCGCTATTCTGTTGCTCTCCTCTTCTCCCCACTGTAAGAAGATCCCAGGAGAAGATGTGTCCGCGGGGGATCAGCGAACAGGGGAGCTCCTATGCATTAGCAGTTAGGTTTCGGGGGCATAAGTGGAGGACTGAGGGGGGCCTCTGAAGAAGAATGCCCAAAGGGCCGAAGGTTGGGCACCTGGGTGATAGAGTGACGAAGCCTGGGTGATCGAGTGACTGTCACTCCACAACTTTTTTAATTTAATACTCAGAACAATCATTGATGATGAGGAAATAGAAAGTACAGGTGTATATATATATATATATAGTTTGTAGTTGCTTCCTGTAGTCTACCTGAACACATGCTAACCACACATGATAGGCTGATGAGTTGTATCATTTCCAAAGCATGGCACCTGTGGTAACATTTAACCAATCCATGCTATTGTACACAGGCATTAATTTATGAGCATCCTGGCCAGGAATTGGAGATTGAGCTCTTTGATGAAGACACAGACAAAGATGACTTCTTGGGGAGGTAAGGCTCTCTTTAGTACGGTCACTGTATTTGTGTTAAATTAAAGACTTCAGGAACTGCATTGACTTACCACTTGGGCAATGTCAGAATAAACAGTGTCTTATAACAAACATTATGTGTTAGAGAATGTTATCTTAGTATATTTAATGATTTAGACTATTTACATGCATTCATTTCAATTTCTTATAGTCTGCTGATTGACTTGGAGGAAGTGGAGAAGGAGAGAGTAGTAGATGAGGTAGGTGAGCTTTTTCACTGTCTATTGATCTCTTTAATGTTTCTAATTCAGGCAAAGTGCTCATTAAGCTCAAGGCTTTACTGTTACATGCTTCCTGGCTGCCTCCCTGCCCTGCTTCCTTGGGGAAGGAATTGAGCTTTTCTGGGTATAGAAGAACATATGACCCCGTCCATGTGAGAGTGCTCAGACATAAGTGCCAAATCACTCTTAGGGGTCTGCTCTGTCACATAGTGACAGTGTCTTCTGTACACATCTTACAAGCACCCGCCCATTAAAAGTGAACTACGATTGCCGCATTGAGCCAAGGGTAGTAAAGCCCTAGCCTTACATGGCCGGTGTCATGAGATCATCCCCCTGAGTGGACAGCTGACTTCTTTTTATTGCTTGGCAGATTGCTGGGTCGCATTTACCATCATCATCATCATGAAATAGAAAAACTAAATATTACTCTATAGAAAATAATTGGTGTTTGAACCTTAATTATATATTTTTGGCTTTTTTTAGTGGTTCACTTTAGATGAAGCTACAACTGGAAAACTTCACTTAAAACTCGAGTGGCTTTCCCCAAAATCCACCACAGAGAACTTAGACAAGGTATGTAAAACAGATCAATGTAAAGGTCCCCAGGTTTTTGTTTAATTCCCTAATAATCGATCACCCCTTGTGTCCGCTGTGATCAATTCTTCATTCGAACAGTGAACCAACATGTTTGTAGTTACAAAGTAAAGGAAATCCCTGATGGTTTGGGGACTGAGGGTCGCCATCCAAAGTTTTGAACGGGATCAATTGCACAATGTAGTGCACATCAGTTCTCTGTGCAATAGACGAACACTCGAGTGCTGCAATGGTTTTACCACGTCCCGCTCAATTGCTGAATGATCGAGCGGGACGTGGTGACGACCCTTGTATTGGGGGACCTTAATCGGCAGATACTGACATCTTATTATTTTTTATTTCTAAAGAGACAAAACAAAGCACATAAAAAGTACAGACTATGGCCAAAGAGGACCCTGCTTGACTAAACTTACACTTCTCAAATGGTCTTGCTATCTAAGCCAGTCGTGGCCAACTAAGTTAATAAGTTAGTGATGCTGAGGGCCATAAGTGCGGCCCTCAGCATCACTAAAGGGCCGCACATAACATTTTCAATCTATATTGACTTGTATAAGCATTTTTAATGAATAGATGACAGCAGGTATAGCTATAAGACTATTTTTCATTTTTTTTTTATAACCACAGTACTTGTTTTAAATGCATTAGGGAACACTGTAGTGTGGTAATGCAAATGTTGTGTCATATACATCGTCAAAGGTTATGTGCCTCTATTCTCAGATTATGTGCAGATATATTTTATTTAATCATCGCCTGTTTATTGGTGGAATAGTGGGAGCATAGGCCTTTTGTTTTTTTGTGATGTAAGCAGAGATCAAAAAACATCAGGTTTTGTTACCAAAGCTTTCTCGTGTTGTATTTGCGCAGGTACTGACCAGTGTTAAGGCTGATAAGGATCAGGCAAATGATGGTCTCTCTGCAGCTCTGCTGGTCCTGTACCTGGACTCTGCAAGGAACCTACCTGTAAGTGAACCCGGCATTCTCTTCTATCCACTGTCTGTATCTCTCAGCATGATATAGCCACATGTATACCCTGCTGATCCAACTATTCTCAGAAACCAGGATCTCTGTAGGTGTATATACAGTTAAATCAATTTCTTAGTCAGCATGGTCCCATGTAGTGTCTCTTGTATATAGGACTATGTATTATTTTAGCTGAACCACATTAGTGTGGGCTGGTGAGTACTGACAGATAGAGAAAAGGTCTTGTACTGACCGCCATTCAGAGACAGTATTCACACAGGTCAGCATGCACACATAGAGAGAAGGTCTTGTACTGACCGCCAATCAGAGGCAGAGACACAGTATTCACGCAAGTCAGCATGCACACAGAGAGAGAAGGTCTTGTACTGACCGCCAATCAGAGGCAGAGACACAGTATTCACGAAGGTCAGCATGCACACAGAGAGAGAAGGTCTTGTACTGACCGCCAATCAGAGGCAGAGACAGCATGCACGCAGGTCAGCGTGCACACATAGAGAGAAGGTCTTGTGCTTTTCTTTGTGTGCTGACCAGCGTGCATGCTGTCTCTGCCTCTAATTGGCAGTTTTACCGGGAAGGGGAGGAACTGGAATACAATGTTTTCACCTAGGCAGGGTGTTTTCAAGAAGAACAAATATATAAAAGAAAATCAAGATAAGAAAACATTGGTGGGGAGGGAAGGGGAAGTGGCAAATAATCTGCCTCCAAAGCTTATGCCCTAATAGGGCTTGACCCTACAGTCGAAGCTGGCTGCAGGGCGGTGCGGTCCCGCAAGCTGCCAGCCGCAAGCGGCTGTCAAAGATCGCAAGCGGTTGCCACTAGCGGCTAACTACATGTTAATGGAGCCACTAGTGGACGGCCCCATTGAAAACAATGGAGGAAGCTGCCTGCGGTTTCGAACTGTGCCACCGCACACCCAAATCTGACTGGGGACAAGCCCATACTGTCTCTGCACACACCTTCAGGGAGATGTCAGGCAAATTTCTATGGAAAATGTCATACATAAACGTCTCTTAAAGAAAAAGAGAATTCTGGGTAACATTGGGTTGGCGATACACTTCTACACAGAAGATGATGACATTTGCCCAGAAATGCCTTCCCCATGTATAGAGGGTTGTTTTCTGATGAAGGTAGGGTACTATGATAAGAATATGGCTCGAGTCTAGGCATAGATGCTTTGCATGACTGCCTGCGATTAGCCTCAAGGCCTCGCGTGTTACAATATCATCTCCTACTATCTGTAAAACTTGAGGAAGAAAGACCGATTACCATATATTTTCCTCTGAGCTCCTGTTCCCTCTGCATTAATCTTTGTCGGCTGTCAGTCATCATGTTTAATTCATTATCGTTTACTTATATCTCATTTATCACTGCCCACAAGTTTGTCACTTCAGATTTCCTTTTTTCTTGAGTTTTCCATCAGCCGATCTCTCGAATTCCTGTGATTTTCCGAATCTCTGTGTCACCTGTATTGTTTGTTTTGCTCACATGCCTTTTTTATATTCTCATTTATTTTTGTCGTTTGTTTTGCTTTGGTCATTCTTTGCTTCATTGCTTCACTCTCACCTTCCAAGAGTATCTACGAGGGGAACTTGGGTTGTGGCTACTTAAAAGAGCGGAAAGCTTCTGGACTGATCTTTTGTGAAAACACTTCTTCTCTGTATAGAACCTTATTTGTGAGTTTCCGGGTGGCGGCTGCTGAGTGCTGCAATAGACATGCATGTGTGGTTACAGTGCATGTTTTTCAGCATGTCCTCAACAACGATTTCAATACCGATTGTTTGCAAATAAGTGGGAATCACATGACTGCAGAAAAAATTGGTTTTCATATGGCTTCTTAAACTTAGGTCACACTTATAAGTGTCCAGCGCTGGGGAAAAAGGCACGCGGTAGCTTGTCCGCGGCTTAGGGCACGCTCCTGTTGCATCTGCCTAACACAGTGGTTCCCAAACTTTCCTTGCAGGGCCCCCCTTTTCTATTCAGGAACATTCTCGAGCCCCCCCTCCCTATTCAAACACAGTTTGGGAATCACTGGCCTAACATAACAAAGACGCAGAGAAGCAGCGCACTAACAGTATCAGGTGCTGCTTTTCCTCGTCTTGCAGACACATCCATCGATCTTCAATGGACGTGTCTCCCACGGAAATGAAGACGCGACACTCCAGGTTCCAAACAAAATGGCACACTGGAGTGGAGGGGACACTGCCCCATACATCAGCATGGGAAGTGTCCTCACTGCTTCTTTTTCCTCACTGTGGACACTAAAGATGGCCATACACGGCTCAATATTTCCGTGTGATTGACTTGAAGCGATGGATTTTAAAGTCAATCGAATGAAAATTGATTCTTACGAACGTATTTGGAATCAGAATTAGAATCGTATTTGGAATCCTAATTACGATCCCATTTAGAATCATACTTACGATCGTATTTGGAATCATAATTATGATTATATTTTTAATCAGAATTATGTTCGTATTGTATCTGGATTGTATCGTATTTGGAATCAGAATTAGTATTGTATTTGGAATCCAAATTACGATCGTATTTACAATCGTACTACGCATGCGCTCCATAGTACCATCGTAAATCGTTCTACAATCAATCAATTTTAGACTGGCGTACGATGGTAAAATCGTACAACACTGTCGAATATAAGATCGACACGTGTATGGCTAGCTTAAGCCTAACTGCTTACCTGCAGCTTTCAGTCTGTTCACAACAAACAAGTACATTTTTCTGGGTATGGAAGAGCATGTGACACCTTCCACATTATAAGGCAGGATAGGGAATTAAAACTAAAATCATATCATTTAAAAACAGAAAAAAGTCA
>CM070036.1:132196927-132207847 GCA_036250615.1 Ptychadena robeensis | reverse complement strand
TTTGCCCCGCCCCCCAGTTTGGGAACCACTGGGTTAGAGTATTTTGGGGGGTTTTAACACGTATTGGTATTGTTTCTATAGTTTTACTCACTCTAACCCTTCACTCAGAATGAAAGGGACATTTATTTCCTATACCAAAAGCATAAATCTGTTAAATGATTACAGAATGTATTTTCATAACTTTTATCAATAGGTCCATATTGGCCCCAAACAGTATCAACTGCCCAAAGTGAGTGACGTTTCAGAGCGTTTGTTTTATTGTAAGTGCAATGATGGAGGATAATCCGATGATAAATTGTGCCTTTCTACCTGTTCAATATAAAAGTCTCAGATTCCTGCCAATATTTAGGAGGCAGTACTAGCTGAGACTGGGAGAACGAAGGTCTTTTCAATGTAATTTTATTTTAGTTATGCAAATAGAAGTATGTATATTATAAACAATATTTTAAATATATTGGACCCTTCTAGGAATAGGTATGCATGGGGTATGGGGAAGCTTTTCTGATCCTCATACCAATACTGAATTAAAGCAATGGACATAGGTATACTTTTCTAAACCTCATACCAATGCTAAATGAAAGCAATAGGTATACCTATACCTTACTGATACTCATACCAATGCTGAGTGAAAGCAATGGGAATAGGTATACCTATACCTTGCTGGTCCTCATAACAATGCTGAATGAAATCAATAGGCATAGGTTTACCTTCCTGATCCCCATACCAATGCTGAGTAAAAGCAATGGGCATGGATATACTTATACCTTACTGGTCCTCATACCAATGCTGAATGAAAGCAATAAGCATAGGTATATCTATACCTTACTGGTCCTCATACCTATGCTAAGTATAGGTATGAGGACCAGTAAGGTATAGATATACCTATGCCTATTGCCTTTATTCAGCATTGGTATGAGGACCAGTAAGGTATAAGTATATCGATGCCCATTGCTTATACCTTTCTGGCCCCCATACCAATGCTGAGTAAAAGCAATGGGCATCGGTATACTTATACCTTACCGATCCCCATACAAATGCCGAATGTCTGTTCAGTATTCCTTGATTATAACAGTCAATATGACCTGGGGTGCTCAGGCTGGGAGATGGGGGACAGATGTTTTTTATTTATGATAAGCAAAAGGTACTTTTTTAATACAAATATATATATATAATTTGTCAATGCTGATAATGCATCGCTGCTGCCTCATGTGAATGTTAATGACGCTTCTTTAATGCAACAGCAGTTGGTTAGCAGTATGTGCCAGCGGGGATGAGGGGAAAGTGTTTTTAAAACTAACGGCAACCAATCACATTTCTGCTGTCACTTATCTAGAGCAGCGTAAAGTCCTTCTGATGGATAGTTGGCTGAATTGATTTTCCTAAATGATGTCTAATTTTATAGTGGGTTGCTGCTTAGGTGTCATTCGCTTGGTTTCATTTCAGGTCTAGTGATGCCTTTACAAATGACCAATAAACAACCTGTGACTAGACCAGCCATGGGCAAACTAAGTCCTGGGGGCCAAAACCGGCCCTTTTAATTCGGCCCTTTGTCACCTTGGTGTGAAGATGCTCTAGTTCCCCTCTGCTCATTCCCTGGAATAAGTGGAGGTAATGTCTAGATGATTGTTCAGGTCTCCTAATGACTGTAGTTTGCCTGTAATAGAATGTTTGTTTACTATCAAAAGCCTCTATTTATTAATATTTTTAATTTTTTTCCCTGTCTGGGCTATGAGAACTTAGGACACCTATGTCATGCGGCCCTTACAGGCTCTTGCTCCGGCCACTCTGTCAAATAAAAAAAAAAATATGGCCCATGAGTCAAAAAGTTTGCCCACCCCTGGACTAGACATCTCCTTTCCTGTATACACAGTACAGCATTGCAAAGTTATTGGGATGTATATTTTGCTGAGTTTACTGAAATCACATCCCTATACATTACCCAGAGTAACACATGACACTTTCCCTATGATTCCATAACCTACAGACTGAATAGAAGAATGTATGTTGACAATGTAAGCGCTTCTGCCTGTACTGTGGCATGCAAAGCCTGCTTTCTATGGAGAACCTCTATCTTCTAGTAGAGACCTCATCAGTGGTCATACGCTCTGCTCTTTGAGTTGCTTCGCTGTACATGGGATATTACTACTACTAGGACTTCCGTGTCGCTGTTTGTATTTGTTTATGTAGAATGCTAAGCGCATATCCTCTGTAGCAAAACAATGCGGTTCCTGAGAATGGCCGGCTCGGAGCGTCACCGTACGTCATTCTATATTTATATTGTGCCTTAAATGACTACATGTAAATGTATCTTCGTTATGGGAAACAAATGTTTACTGTATGGAAACACTTATATTTTTGTTTCTGGGTTTAAAAATAAATAAATGTATATATATTCTGCGTATAGTTGATTAGCCATATAAAGAGTATGAAATCCAGATATGAATCAGTGTATCACTTTGGATTTGGATTAAAGAATTACAGTTTGTATGAGCTGATTTGTGTGATGTTTACAGAAAAGATCATGAAGAGTGTTTGAGAATGCGAGAACAACCAATTAACATTTACAGATAACAGGAGAGAATGTGATATGAAGGCCAGGGCCTGACACCATGAAGAATTCACTGTTCCGCCAGATGTTACCACTGAAATAAAATCTCTCAGGGAAAGTTATAAACCTCAGAAAGCAGACAAGTTTCTTCATGGTGATATTACCTTCATGATTTCAGCGATTGTACAAATATCTGATGGGTTTCATCGGGGGACTTTATTTGGTCACCTGGATAAAATAATACGTTAATTGACATAAAAATGTGCTGTAGAGTGTATGTGCTAAACCTGAAAATTCTAAGAATTAAACTATTTTGTACATCCGAAAAGAAAACCAGTTTTGGAAAAGCGAAAGAGGGGGGTGTCCTAACTAAAACCCTCAACTTTGCCTACCAGTAGGAGACCGGCAGCTCCAGGGGACTTTAAGGGCACATATGGGTTGAAACTAAGTAGTAAAAAAAGTTGATCCTTTATTGGCAAAGGTAGACATAACGTTCACAGTACATGGTATGCAATGAGATATCAAAGAACATAGAACAGGCGGCATTTCATACAACGAATTGCAGTTACATAGAGTGGCAAACATTTGCAATATATATAGCAGACAATAAAGAGGAATGACAATATTCGAGAACACCTTCTCGACGCGTTTCGCTAAAATAGCTCATCAGGAGATAATTTGGTGCATCGGTCATTGCCCACAATAGTGATGAGGGGCAGATAGATTTGGTCAGGGTATCCCCGCACATCTGGAGAGGTCCCGGGGCGTCCGAGGAAGTACCCCACATATGTCCGCCCGGGTACAAGACGACCAGCCCAGGAATAATGGGGGAAAGAAATGGGTGAGCGATTCCGGTAGCAACCACCAAACACACGGCCACCTCCCTCCTCGCGCCAGCACTGCTGCCCTCCATGACGGGATGGGCTTGTAAGGCTTTGTTTCCATTGTACGTCGGGAGCCCTCCGCTAAGCGTATACGCTAAGCAGGGGTCCCGACGTATCCCACAGACTCAGCCTGCCGGCGGATGGTCTGTTTAGACATCTGCCGGTGTACAGGCTGAACGTACTCGACTACGTTCAGCCTGACACCGGCGGATCGGGTCGGCGCAATGAAGACAGACCCGTCCGCCGAGCAGGTAAGTCTATCTGCTACGTCGGGGACCCCCGCTAAGCGTGTATGCTTAGCGGAGGGCTCCCGACGTAATGGAAACAAGCCCTAAATAGGAAAGGAGTTCATCCATATTTAGATCAGCATTTGCTACTTTATTAAAAGGGAAAAAAAACTTTCGTAAAGTTAAAACATCCTTATACAACAAATGTTAACATTAATAAATTACATATGTTTGGGAAATTATTGTATTTTAAGGGTTAAAGGGTCATACATCATCAACTGCTTAACTTTTTCAATAAGCTGACTAAGGCTGCGTCTACACTGCGGAAAACTGCGTGGTTTGCTGATAATACGTGCTGGCAATACCGCATCCTATACACATCTAACGTGCCCATAACGCCCCCTGCAGTTGCTGGGCGCTGTAGTGTAGACCCAGCCTTACAATTAAGCTGGCCATACACCTTTAGATCTCTCTGTCAGATATCCTTTAGATCTACCAACAACTATGTACAGTAGTATAGGGTCCTCTAAGATTGAACACAGGTAGACTTGATTGTTTAGAAAAGTCCCTCATATTACATGGTTTTGGTAAAACAAAATGAGATCTAAAGGAAATCTGTATGGGGGCCCTTACATTTAAACTTAAACATGTGTAAATCAAAATCTCACTCTACATATGTGACGTTTATTTGTATTATTCTGTTTGTCCTCTGATTCCCATCAGCATCATTACCGTGCACCATCCCTCTACTTGTTTTAATTAGAGGATTTTTTTCATACATGCATAATAATAATACTTACTGTTTGTAACTAGTTCCTCCATGGTTGGCTTCCTGCTTATCCCTCCCTCTGCCCTCTTGCTGTGCCCCCCCTGGAATACCTCCACACGCCACCACTACCACTACTGTAACGCCAGAGAAGTTGAAGGTGCACAGAATTACAAAGCTTTATTTCCTTCCATCTAAAATCAGTTCACACCAATAAAAACATCACAGTATCAAAATAAGACAGCTGGAATATGACTATGAAAGGTTGACATTTGGACTGCTGGAAGTCTCAGGGGTTACTAACCTAGAAAATTTTAGGGTTGTACTACTGAGGTATGAGATCTGGGGGGTCAAATTGTGTTGTACTGTGAGAGGTATATGTGACCCAAAACCAGCTGGTGACTATGGATGGACTATGGATGGAGACAGCTAATCGGAGGCTCAATCGGGAACAGGGAGGTCCATCTGCAGCGGAATCTACCATGCAGGAGGCTGACGCAGAGGACAGTGAGGAAGACCACCCTACATATGGGGCGAGTACCAAACACCATCTCCTGGTACTCATCCGAGGAGCTCGCTAAAAAAGTTATGTGCACCCCTGTATATGTGTCAATTTACCCTTGGCACCCCTTGTTTACTCTAGAGCAATGAGGAATATGTTAGATATTTATAAACAAGATTGTAACCAAAAACTAGGACGCTGTCCAACACTGTTCCTTACTCAAGATGGACCCCTGCAGTGCGGAGGTGGCAATGGAACACGGATAGGTGACTATACATTGGTAGGAAAGGTTGGGTTGTTTACTAGGAGACAAATCTCTGAATAAATATACACATCATGAAATATATTTTACAAGTGTGACAATAATAATATCGCCCACTAGATGGCAGACATGTCTTATTCACATGAAACAACATGGACGCCATAAAGAAATGAAAACTTTAAGCCTGGGTGCTCGCCTGTTCCAGGAGAGGCTTTACTTCTGCCCCCAGACACTTCTGGTTTTTTGTTATCTACTTCAAGCATGTGATTTTATTTTTCACGTATGTGCATTTATACATACTTTCTGTATTTTTCCTTATAACATAAGACAGCAGTGCAAATTGTGTCTAGATTTCATAATGGGATACATATAATTACTAACATAACACAATGGACCCTTGAGCTACAACAAGCCTAACTTGACCAACTTGAGTTACAGTGGACCCTCTAGATCAGTGGTGGGCAACTGAGTTGATATGGAGGGCCACAAGTGCGGCCCTCGGCATCATTAAAGGGCCGCACTTTTTTAATCTATACTAACTGAGCATTTTTTTTATGTGGAAATGACAACAGGCATAGATAGAAGACAATTTTTTTTCATTTTTAAATAACAAACTGTATTTTAAATATTCTTCAAGCATTGGGTAACACTATAGTATGTAATGTACATTTTTATTTAGAGGTTGTGTGATGCAATAGTTCCTATGCCCTATGCATGAACAGTTAGGAGACCACAAGTGGAGGACTAAGGGGGCCGCCAAAGAACGCCCAAAGGGCCGCATGCGGCCCCCGGGCCACAGGTTCGGCACCTAGGCTCTAGATACAACCAAAATTTTTATTTCGACATACGACCAAAGTTTCGATTCATGACCAGACTTTGTTTATGCTTTCCTCCTGTGGCAGAAAGCCTTAATTATGCTTTAAAGCATAGACTTCTGTACAGCCAGGAAGAACGTTATTGCCTTGGGGTTGCACCCAAGGACGCCACAGGTGACCAGAAACTTGAGTTGTAATGGCCGAACTTCGACCAGGTCCATTCCGCGAACAGGCAGATCGGACTTTTCGCTGGAAGATTCAAATTCTCCACCTGTTTCCTGGGAAATTGCATCGGATAAAAACGGAAGTGATGTCACTTCCGGTACTTGGAACGCACAGTTCCCGGTTTCGATATCCGGATGTGGTGTCACTGATGTCACTTCCGGTTTAAGCCGGTTTTCTTTCACTAGAGACCGTCTTCTCTCTGCGGTCTTTGGTGAAAGAATTTCTCCACTGACCGGATCTTTCTGCTTCTGATCCGGCCAGCGAAAGAAGTCACCTTCTTTACACCGGTGAACAGGGCTGACAGTTCGGCCATCACTTTATATAAGCATACATGGGTCCCCATGCAAAGCATCTGCTGAGCTCGATGACGCAGCAGTGCTGCGCCTAGAGCTCCTTTGATATTGGGCTCAGCATGATGACATCATCACGCTGAGCTCAATGGCTCATCTATCTCACGTGCATGGACCTGTGTATGGCAGTCTTTTTGTTGTTTCTGGTAGGCAAGGAACATGTTGTAACTTTATTTGCTATAAAATTAGGAATATTATTGGTGTTTCTTGCATGTTACGCATATTTTACATCTTTTCGATTATGAAAAGGTTAGGAAAGTGGTCATTTGAGTCAACTTAAACAATTTCCTTACATCTCCAGCTAATTTGGGGGGGGGGGGGCTTTTCAATTCGTGAATGAAGTCACACAGTTGAAGTTTCATAACCTTCTCTAAAAATATCATCCCTAAACAAAAGCACTCTTTAATGTTTCTGTCCTTAGCTGCTGCATTGTCCACCCTAGGCTTATACTTGATACAGTTTTTATGGGGTTTTCTTTTTATTCTGTTTCAATGTTTTTATTAATACAAAATACAAGACCAAAAGCAAATGAAGGACACATGTCCCATGTTTTCAAAGATAGCATAAAAAACCGATAAGAATTAAACAATAGCGAACACATAGGCTCCGAGGACCGTCCAAGCGGTCCACGTCAACCCCACATGAGATGGCAAAATACCACACCACAGGGGCGGAGCCAGAGAGTACCAGGGTTATGACCCTGGCAACAGGCAGTACTGCCAACTTCTTATGGAGAAAAATATACATTCAGAATATCAAGTAACTGGGGAAGGAAAAGGGGGGAGAGGAAAGAGCAGCGAGAAGAGGAAGAACAGGAGGGAAGGAAAGGCAACGAGAGCAAAGAAAGAGAGAGAAAAGAAAAAAGAGAGAGTCCGGAAGGTGCCACAGGCCCCCCGCGCAGAAGGTCGTTACCCCTATCCACGAGCCCGGGAAGGGGAAACAGGACTAGAGGTGAGTGAGGCTATCCCTGAGCATATCGAGGGTTTTCTTTTTATTATATACCTTGGTTTATACTTGAGTATATACGGTGACTGGGCTACCTTAAATAGGGGAACATAGATTCACCCAAGGTATATGAATCCAATCTCCATTGAAGCATAGTCCACAGCACACTACAATCCACCTTTCTACACATGCAGATCTGTGCTAAACCCTAAAGCAAACTTTCAATCAATCATGAAATATCTGTTATATTTCAACTGACTGAAAATGCAGATATTTGCCGTTGAATGGTTCTAATTTCCATCTTACATTTCATCTAAGGGATTGTCCCCACTTAGGGGATCTCCCACTGAGTGGCGATCACGGGTGGTCGATTTGTGCAGCGATTATGTGCGATTTAGGACGCGATTTTAAGTTGGTGGGTGGGACATTAAAATCATGTCCAACCCATACCTGTCAACCCTCTTGTTTTGGCCAGGATTTCTCAAAATTCCAGATTTTTCCCAGGATTTTAAAATCGGGTAATTGAGGAGGGAGGGGGCGTTACCCTCCCTCCTAACTTCTACATTACTAGAGTAATGCCCTCTCCCTCCTATGTTAGGGTGCCCATACACCTTTAGATTTCTCTGTCAGGTATCCTTAAGTTTTCCTTTTGTTTTACCAAAACCATGTAATATGAGGGACATTTAAACCATCAAGTCTACCTGTGTTCAATCACAGAGGACCCTATACTACATAGTTGTTGATAGATATAAAGGATATCTGACAGAGAGATCTAAAGGTGTATGGGCACCTTTAGGCAGGAATTAAATAGGAGGATGGGGAATTTAATATCCCGATATCAGTAGTGACATCAGAACACAGACGAGTACGGCCGAAGTCACGCCCGGCCGGTGAAATAGACAGCTATGTTCCAACCACAAGCAATCGCCCCTAATCGTGCCCATAGAGAATGAATAAACACATGTTTTTTGATCCATTCATGTCTATTGGCGCGATCAACCGCGACCACCCACGATCAAATAGGTGGTGAGCATTTCAGATCACATTACGTCCCCAGCAGATCGCTGATGTGGGGATAAGCCCCATTTAATACATGCCAGTGATCATCTGAAAACATCTCGACCCGATTTAAATTGCGCAGTGCCATGGGTGATCACTTAAGTGGGGACAAGCCCTTACATATGCCAGGGAGAAAACAGGCTGAAGAACCATGGGTTGCCGACCAGATCTCTGGTATAGATGGTCAATAAGATAAGAAACTGGGCATATTAACCTCCTGGGCGTATCGCCCATAGCGTGCCTTTTTACATTTTTACAATGTTATATGCTGTGTTTCCCTGCCTTCCCTGCTCTATTTGTGATGTCAGGGATGTGAGGAGGAAATGTGACATCATTTTAAATAGATTTTCATCGCATTCAATGTTCTTATAGAATCGAATGTCAAATCTATTGCAAATGTATGTTTGTGTATGGCCACCGTAATCCTTAAATGGTTCAGTATGCAAACGATGACTTTAGGCCCATGCTAGTCATGCTAGGCTCTGCCCATTTTGCATGTTATATGGAAGAGAATAAAGAATTGGGCTCAAACACTAAGGCTAGGACTCCACTACAACTTTTCCCTGCATTTGGTGCGTGGGGGCATTGCCTATTCAAAGAAAAGGAGTTATGACGCACCTGCGTATCCACAGCATTGTGCAAAACAGTTTAACATGCTTTTGATTTGCACGACGTGGCAGAGTAACATTTTGAATTCGAGGCACGTTATTTGAAACTCAATAGGCACATCCAGTTGATGTGCACATGTGTCATGTACGTCTGAGTGTTTGCACAATGTAGTGACCACTCGCCCAAGAACCAGGGTCACAGGGAGGCCAGGTGCCCCCCT
This sequence comes from Ptychadena robeensis, assembly GCA_036250615.1. NCBI lineage: Eukaryota > Metazoa > Chordata > Amphibia > Anura > Ptychadenidae > Ptychadena > Ptychadena robeensis. Next base: position 132,198,435 of record CM070036.1, on the reverse strand, counting down.
TGGGGAAAAATGTAAGAGCCCTAAGGAGGCCAAGGCATGTCATGGGGTTCTCTACATGCTATAGGAATCCCTTCACCCACCATTATCATAATATATACAGTACAGGCCAAAAGTTTGGACACACCTTCTCATTCAATGTGTTTTCTTTATTTCATGGCCATTTACATTGGTAGGTTCTCACTGAAGGCATCAAAACTATGAATGAACACATGTGGAGTTGTATACTCAACAAAAAGTTGAAATAACTGAAAACCATATCCTAGTTTGTTCAAGATAGCCGCCATTTGCTCAAATTACTGCTTGGCATACTCCTGGCATTCTCTTGATGAACTTCAACAGGTAGTCACCAAAAAGGGTTTTCCAACAGTCTTGAAGGAGTTGCCAGAGGTGTGTAGCACTTGTTGGCCCCTTTGCCTTCACTCTGCGGTCTGGCTAAGCCCAAACCATCTCGATTGGGTTCAGGTCCGGTGCGCGGCCAGGTCATCTGCCGCAGCACTCCATCACTCTCCTTTAGCCTGGAGGTGTGTTTGGGGTCATTGTCATGTTGAAAAATAAATGATTGTCCAACTAAAGGCAAACTGGATGGGCTGGCATGTCGCTGCAGAATGCTGTGGTAGCCATGCTGGTTCAGTGTGCCTTCAATTTTGAATAAATCCCCAACAGTGTCACCAGCAAAAACACATTGAAATAGAAGGTGCGTCCAAACTTTTGGCCTGTACTGTATATATACATTATACAAAATATTCCACCTTCACTCACTAGTCTGCTCTGCTTTGTAAATATAACTTCTGCCTATTGATGAGTTATTGTAGAACATTCTGTGGGCTTCACAGAGGAGACGGCCAGTCTGTGTTGTATGTGATGGGGCCATTTCAGTACAGCATTGTCTTCTTTTCTTTGTGATTTCTCTTGTTGGTGCTGATTTCTGTCTCAGCATTCCCCATACAGCTTCTGCGTGTGCCAGATATCTGTGCTCCATCTGTGCCATCATCTGTACTCATTACAATACAATAATAACTGCCATAGTTACCCAGATTTATACTGTTCAGCTACATTACCAATAAGCCGCGTAATCCCAGAAAAACAGACAAACAATATTCAGCAGAAGGTTCCAGCCTTGCGTACCACACCACACAGCTCTGAGGATAGGAGTCAGTCAGGCATGCCACAATACTGGATATATAGGATTCAGTGTGCCTCTAGAATTCAAACAATAGTTATAGTACCTGTTGATCCTGCCAGACAATCGTAAAAAAATGGAAAAGTGAATGTAAAGCTAGGCATAGACGTCTCAATTTTCTTTACGACTTCTGTGAGATCAATCACGAGTCGATGCCTGCACAAAGTGATCAAACGATCAATTTGACCCCTAAATCGCACTTAAATCGATCAAGCAGGAGTTTGACCTGTTGGCGTCCAACCCACATTACATCATTTCCAATTAGAACAGCTGCGAGCTGGAGAACGCACCATCTGTGATTGATCGATCACAGGAAGGAATCGACCAG